>NKCK01000059.1:0-199092 GCA_003946995.1 Fusarium oligoseptatum | reverse complement strand
TCTTATAGGCTATAGGTAGCTAAAAAGGCTTAAAAAAAGGCTATTATATTAGCATTAGGATATAATACTATAATATATTAGAAATATATTCTTTATTATAGTTAAAGTCGGGATAACCGATGATAAAGATCGATATCATTTGCGATGGTGGTAGGAGGGCTGAGGGGACCGTCTTGCCTTTCATCGGCCTGGGCTTGGCTCAACGGCAAGGCTTCGTCCTGAATGATCAAGCTCCAAAACTGAGTGATCGAGTCAAAGAGTCTCGACACTAGTTGGCCATTGTCTTCATGAACACTCAAGATGGGATCCTGTACTTCCGATTCTGGTGTCGGAACTTGTGCTCCAGGCACCTTTTCCACCAAGGGTCCATGTTCACCAGACAGTGTAGCCAAAGGCGGTTGGTTGGCGCAAGATCTTGAGACTGAGCGAGTAATATATCTCGGCGGTGAAAATGGCTCGCGATTAAAAGCTTCAATGGACCCTCTTCGCGTCATTGCGAGATTGCAGGAGGGATAATGTCCACAACCTTGACGTTTCAAAGGAGTGAGTTAAGGGGCAGGGCATAAGTGAGGACGAGTGGTTCGCACGAAACCAAGCGGACCAGCAAATCTAACGAGAAGACTGGAAAGGTTGCCTTAACTAGGCTCGTGGACACAGAGATGGGTCAGTTTCCGGACCTGGGTATGACTAGACACACCTGAGCCCTAGCCGGATGGACTGACGGGGCACATGTCTAGGAGGGCTGCTTGATGGAGTACACACCACAGCTACGGATAGTAATCATGGAACCAAAACTGTCGCCCTGCAGAGGGAGAGGGAGACCTGAAAGCGGTCAGATGATGGCATCCGGCAAGGGTTGCCCTGCGTGGGAGGTTGTTGGCTGTCTCCCTTCCCACACCCACACCATTGATTCAGCTCCTTACCGAGTAGGCTACTTGGCTACGTGATTCTGCAGGTCTCCACTGTGATACCTTCAGCCGCTGCATTGTGATCACAAAGCACAGTTGCTTTTTGCGTTGGTCTTGCATGTGGTGTGTCCGATTCCACTCCGAGAGGGTTGTCTCAAGTGGGGGAAGAAGAGAGAGTGAACCGGCATTACTCATGAGAAACATCTGATGCCCAGTGAGAAGCATGTTTCAACCCCCATTGCTGTCTGTCTTGTTGGGAATCTGACTATGATAAGAAGAGACAGCCGTGGCGCCTGTGGGAGGTGTGATAGAGGCGTTAGTCTGAGAAAGGAGGTACAGCCGGGTGGGAGGCCTCCAGCAGGCTCGCACTGTCGAGAGCCAAGTGGGATCTGTGTGTTGGTGTCTTGGAATTCCACAGACTTCCGCGAGTTTCACCCTTGCGGGCTGTGTTGAAAGGGTTAGAACCGGAACTATGACACTTGAAAACGGGGAGCGGTTGCATAAGGTTGATTTCATAGTGAAAGGAGCTACCGGGCACTCTTGGTTTGTAGCAGTGGTGTGAGAAGCCCCAGTCAACGTTACCTTGAGACGGATAGGGGGGGTCGTCTTCCAAGAACCACACGGCAGATAGGAATCTGCTGTCATTTCGTAAGAATGGATATCATTGGCCCTGAAGAAGCACACTGCGTCGAGAGGGACTGGTAAGCGGCCCTCTCATGTCGGGCGATGACGAGTTGCAATCCACCGGCCCGAGCCACCCCCCAAACCCGTCCAAGACAGAATTATACTGCTATTTCGTCAGTTTTGATGAAGGAGCTTTAGAGCTGATTATACGGGGAATTTTTGGAGTGAACTATGGCTAAGAATAGGAATTCATGATATCATCTATGAAATAAGATCGTGAAGGCCTTCAAGAGGCCTGTTTCGCTGCTGTGGCTGCAGCCCCCTCACTCTTGTCTTCACCTTGCTCCCAACCATCAATCAGTTCATTGTCCGCCTCCCCCTCATCATCGCTCTCATTCCTATTCTTTATCACCTTCCTCGCTGCTCGCCTTCCTACCACAGGCAACTTCTTGACACCGAGATCCTTCGCAGATTGCGGTAGTAGCTCTGGGTCTAGCAGCCCTGCTTGTACCAATACACTGGCCTGGTCCCAGTATACATGCTCATGATAGAGCCTGCCGCCTCTCAGCGTAACGATGCTAACCATCATGATCTCAATCTTTTTGTCGGTGGGTGGAACTCCCGGGAGCATCCATGGGACTTCTTCGGTGTGCTTGAACCGTAGGTGCATCTCGTCTACGACACGGTCAGCTCCGATGGTGCGCGATATGAGCGTTGTCTTGATAGAAGGTGGGTTCTTGAAGAAGCCAGAGTAGAAGCGCTTCAGCTCAGCTGATCCGATGCCTCCTGTTAGGGTCGGCATGTTGGTGACGTGAGGGGTCTTGTGTGTCGTATACGTAGACATGGCTTGCTCAGGATGCGTAGAGAAGAATTTGCCTGTCGATATTAGTCCTGTCATGTCTAATATTGCCCCCGTAGGTTTTTGGAGACTCACTCTGAACGTTGTTGTCCAAAGCAACTTCCAAATCAGGGTTAATCCCAAATACTCTTCTCGCCATAGCCAAGCTCCGACTCCAAGCCAAGTCGGCAGATATCCCGTCATATTCCTCCATATCATGCTCAGCAAACCCTCGCTGAGCGTCATACGTATAACTAGGATAGGCGAGGTTCAATTTGCCGCCGGTGCCAAGGCCTCTGGCAATCTTTCTGCGTCTCGTACGCTTCTTGCCCTGGATGCCTACCATCTGGGACTGCTTCACGACGCCGACTTCTTCTCCAGCTGCGAAATGCACCAAAGCGCTAATAGCGCTTGGGAATCGACCATTTGGGTCTGGGATTGAGGAGGGATAGTAGGCAATTAGAAGGCCGAGCTTGAATTCTGGGTTGTTGTCCAGGACATGGAAGTGCTCCAGACAGATAGCTGCTGCTTCGTCGTATGCTATCTAGTATTAACGCGTGATCAAGATGCCATTTGCGTGACCTGACTTACCTATGATTCCAAACTTTTCACAAGGTCCTAGATTCTCTTTGCTCAAGGACTTGATCTTGCGTAGGTACCTATCACCATGGTTCTCCATTGAGATATACTCGACATCAAACCCTTCGGCTCGCCACTCGGCAAGAGTCATCTGATCAAACTCATCGCTTTCTCCCGTGATGTACAACTTGGGAGGATTGGTTGGAAAGTCGCTAGAGAGGAAGTTCTGATCCCTGTAATTATTCCCTGTCATGTTGTCGTTGAGAATTTGAACATTGCGACCTTTTGACTCGGGGGCTGCTGCTTTGATTAAATCCGGGACGTTGACGTTCATCTTGATAGCGATAATTATTGAGGAGAGTTAAGAAAACGAGTGATCCAGGGGATCAAGTAAAGTCATGTCATTCAGGTCTCGTTCCAAGTTCCGAGCCCTCATGACATCATGCTTGGAGCTTCCCTGCGTGAGGGTGATGTCAGATCCGCCACGGATGCTTTGATTGGTTGGGCCATGATCCTTTTGACTTCTACTCGGCTTTAATGCTTCGTTCAGCCTGTGAAAGATAGATTTTACACATTTGGATGTGATGGGGTCTAAGGGTCAAACATCGAGACGGGTCCTTGAGAGGTGAGCTTTAGGATGGAAATCCCTGTGTGAACAAACATAAAATGGGCCATGAATGAGTTCAATTGATGTGCGACCATCAATTGTATGTAACTACCTGGTTATATCGGAGCCTGTATACCCCTATAACTCAGCCAGTCTATGTGATTTTGGTAGTGATAGAGTAGAAGGATACTGAGACTCAACTCCTCCACACAGGTCGGAAATTTGACAAGTCCAAGACCAGTCTGAATGCCGATCCTGACTACAAAGGTGCAGGTTTAATCAGCATAGAATGACCTGGATTAAACTCGAGAGGTATGGTGTGCAGCGTGCTATGTTCAAGGCGTGTGGCGTAGGGCGTGTTGTCGGCGCCGGAGACCCTTGCTCCTTACCGTTACGGGTTGGCTCAGACCAGGTGCCCTCTACTCATCTGATCCCATTCACGCCATGTCGGCGCCGAGAGCGGCACCTTTGAGTCTTGGCCGAGAAAAATCTCGAATCTGCATTACAAATCGACGATGATAGAAAGGGGGGAGTAATTAGTCAGGTACCACTATTATAAACCATGATTTTGATGTCTTTACCGCGCACCACAAGCCAGTATCGAAGGCTCATCTCAACATTTACTTGATTGCCATCCCTGCTTCAACCATCATCATCATATCGGCTCTTTACAATGGGGTCCCTACCAAAAGGTTACTCAACCCACAACCCCGAGAATCCTCTCAGCAATGTGCCTCAGGCTGGAATCTCATACTTCACGCCCGCTCAACAACCCGTCGCCGGCACCCAGATTGAGGGAACGCCTTGCAAGATCTTCACGCCCTTGACAATTCGCGGTGTTACCTTGCAGAATCGAATCTTTCTCGCACCCCTATGCCAATATTCTGCAACTGATGGCTATGCAAACGATTGGCACGTCGCCCACCTGGGTGGTATCATCCAGCGTGGGCCGGGTATGGCCATGATTGAGGCTACGGCTGTTCAGCCTGAAGGTCGCATTTCGCCGCATGACCTAGGCCTTTGGGAAGATGGCCAGATCGCCCCGTTGAAGCGTATAGTTGAGCTTGCTCACGGTCAAAATCAGCACATTGGTATCCAGCTCGCCCACGCCGGACGCAAGGCCAGCACTGTACCTCCCTGGATCAGTGCCAGCGCCACGGCCACTCCTGACATTGGCGGCTGGCCTGATGAGGTATATGGTCCGTCTTCGTCGCCGTATAATGACGTTTTCCCAAAGCCAAAGGAAATGAGTCTGGCTCAGATCCAGGAAACCAAGGAGGCATTTGTGTCCTCTGCCAAGAGGGCTCTCCAGGCCGGCTTCGACATCATTGAGATTCATGCCGCTCATGGATATCTACTCCACGAATTCCTCAGCCCTGTTAGCAATCAAAGGACAGATGAGTATGGAGGCAACTGGGAAAACCGTGCCCGGATCGTCTTGGAGATCGTCGAACTCGTCCGGGGAGTGATTCCCGACTCCATGCCACTATTTGTCCGTATCAGTGGGACAGACTGGTTGGAAGGCCTCGATGAGTTCCCTGAGAGCTGGACGGTCTCCGATAGCACTAAGCTCGCCTTGCTTCTCTCTGAGCGCGGCGTCGATCTACTTGACGTCAGCTCTGGCGGCGTCCACCCATTGCAGGCAACAGGTATCAAGCCTGGGGCTGGTTATCAGGTTCCCTTGTCGCAGGAGATCAAGAAGGGTGTCGGCGAGAAGATTCTCGTGTCTGCTGTTGGCGGTATCAAGACGGGGACTCTAGCTGAGGAGGTTCTCCACTCGGGTGTTGATGTCGTGTTTTGCGGACGCTGGTTTCAGAAGAACCCGGGTCTGGTTCACGCCTTTGCTGATGAGCTTGGGGTGACTGTCAAGATGGCTAACCAAACTGGTTGGGCCTTCAGGGGACGGGGGAGGAGGTAAGCCGGCATTCAAGAATATGTCTAGACAAGTAGACGTCGCAAAAATAAACAAGGTCTGACGTGTGGAAGCCATCTTGATCATTTGCTCAGCACCATGGCTCCTCGTCATGACACGAGCAAGTTCTTCGATATTGTGATTGAGGGCTTCTTTTGAACATATCGCAAAGATCCTACGGTGAAGTCTATAGTAATAAAGCTAAAGCCTCGGGGCATTAATTACATCCCCATTCACGACCAAAAGGACAGAGGAAAGCACGTTTGGATTGAATTAATTTGATACTTGAGTTGCAATTTTTCTAATTTCTCACCTACGTTGACGAGTAGATGCTGGTCTTCCCAATGTGATTCCCATCCATCCTCTCTTCGCCTTCCAGTGCCCTCCTGAAGACCAGTTTTTAACCGTCGTAGAACATCATCTGCATTCTGCGCCACCTGATAATGCGTAACAAGCCGATGGCTCATGAATACAAGTCCAGCCTCCTTCCCAAGCTCAACAAACCGCTCTGTACTGCAGCCCGCCGCCTTAAGGTCCAACCAGCACATATTTGTCTCGGCGGGCTCAATCACCCGGCCGCCCATGTTGATCCAGAGAGCCTCAACTCTGCGTGCCATCTCATGTGTTGCGGGAAGAAGACCATCTTCTCCAAAATCAGATTCACCAAAGTGTTGACGGATGGCGACGAGTCCGGCCGATGTCAGTATGCCGGCCTGCCGTATGCCCCCTCCGATGGACTTGCGTACCCATCTGGCATGTCTAATTATTGGCTCAGTTCCGACTAGGACACTGCCCACTGGGGCTCCGAGACCTTTGGAGAGACAGAGTGAAACCGTGTCAAAATGCCGACAAAACTCGGTCAGAGTACCTGCTTTGGCAACGCACGCTTCCCATAGACGAGCACCATCGAGATGCATCTTGATGCCATGTTCCTTGGCAAAGGTAGAGATGCGCTCGATCTCGTGTAAAGGCATGACGAGACCATGAATCGTATTTTCAAGACTTATAACACGAGTCAGACAGGTGTGAATATCTTGGCCGAGAACGACATGTTCGTGCAGATCTTCAAGGGTCAAATATTTGCCGTTCTTGGGAACAACGGGTTGGGGTTGAGCACCGGACAGTGACGATGTTCTAGAAGGAAGAATTAATCAAGGGTTACTACATAAACATCCCCAATCAACTCACCCGCCAGCCTCATGAGCAAAGATGTGGGATCGATAATCACACAAGACTGAATACGGAGGTTGTGTAAGAAGTGATCTTAGGGCAAGCTGATTACCCATGGTGCCTGAGAGCACATAAAGACCAGCTTCTTTACCAGTCCGCCTAGCAACGTACGTTTCAAGCTGAGTGGTGTTGTCATCTTCTCCGAACACATCATCTCCCAATGTGCATGACTGGATGGCATTTAACATGGATGCAGTTGGGATTGTGATGGTATCACCTTGACGCCCGTCAGCGAACCACTACTGTGACGGAGAAACAAACTAACTTACTTCGGAGATCGACGCTGGCCGGGTTCGTCCTCCCATTCTGAGCCCAGTTGTTGCAAGGGATATCTCTTGTCATGCTACCCATGGTGAATCGTAAGATGCGACTTAGTTTGTGGTGAGATTGTTCTGAAACTAAACCAACACGGCTTCTTTTGAGGCTCACCCTGGTTCAATGAGTTTTGTCCATACTACGTCCCCTCTGGGAACAAGCGCCACGGCGCATGCGGGTATCGCTGCTCCATATTGGACGTCGCATAGCGTAGGGCGTAGGGCGTGCCAAGCTCCGCATATCGGGACACTGATAAAAAGTTCGCTACGGCCAGTCATTAGATGAAGACATATACGCGATGGATATAATATTCATTCGACAATCTGATAGGCACCTTTCATCCTCCTCAAGTTCCCCCTTCTGGGGACTTTTTACACGGCTGGCTATCGTGGGTCAGTCTTGCAATAACCCCGACGACCCCTCCACATGATTGCTTCGGAAATTCTTGAGCCAATCTTAGTTATCTGCCATACTAGCGGCATTTCGACTTTCCATGAGAATGAGTCATGGGCCTCGTCATATGATCCAGATATTATCTATATATGAACTCTTCCCCGTTGTTTTGGGCGGTGTTCTATATCAAGCACGTCACCCCCCCGCGAGACAAATTCAAATCAAGAACGAACCAGCTCCCGAGCTGGACGAAGGAATGCCTCCTGACTTTCCTGGAGAATGAGGACGTATCTACCCTCAATTTCGACTTCCTCGTGGTTGACGAGGCCCATATCACGAAGAAGTACCATGGCAGATACAACAACGTCGTTCGGCACTTCAGGTAGTCTACCCTGCTCTAGGTGACTAGGGCGCCCCTATCTAGTTCGCTGCGAGAATCTTATCTTGCCCCCTTCACTCATATGGCGCGCCACCGACATGCAGTGGGAACAACCCTCCACCGACAAGATGGGTTGGCTTCCCAGTCATTATAGACCCGACTGCGACCGTTCCGTAAGGATAACGAATTTGGCGAGGATAGGTCTTCGAAAGACATTCTCCACCCTTCGTATATCGAAGTCGACCCCGTCCTCCTCAAAGACGCATAGGGGCTACACAAATCACCCCTCTGGATTTTGCACCCGGGCATCTATCACCGAACCGACTTCAACCACCACTGGGGGTCAAACCTCGCCTCCTGGGTCGTGCGCAACATCTTTAATCGCATGCACATCCGCCGGACCATAAGATTCTCTATCACCCTTCTGATAGCACAAAGTCATACCAGGCGATCGACCTAAGGGGCTTCAATATATGATTCACCGAACTCCGCTTCGGCCGTGAGCGGGCGCATGATATCAAGAAACGTGGACAGGAACAAGCCCGGGATCTCTTCCGGACTAGTGGTGACAGTAGCGACGTCCTCCCTTCGGCTAACTCTGGTCCTGCCAGCTCCCACCTCATCGAGACCTCGTCTACAGAGGCGAGCATCAAGTTCAGTGTTCACACTGGAGGACAAGAATCCAATGGTCCGCGACAGGAGAGATAATATCTTCGCGGCCGCCCTGGAGCTCCTCGCCAACGACGGGCCATTGACAGACAAGCAGGTAGAATTGGGTTACCTTCAACTACTTATTGCCCTCAACTGCTTGTGACTATTCACTGAATTGAGGTGTTGACGATCAGGGTGGTCACGTGCAAGGGGAGCTATGTGTGATTTGAACACAGCGTCATCACGTGATGTGCCACATCACCATCCACATCGCCATGTTTCACTACAGCGTCGGAAAAAACACCGCCAGTACTGGTATCAAACTCGCATGAGGAGAGTAATGATAATTTCAGAGCCAGCCTGCTACGCTAGAAGATTTGAAGATCCAATCCTCGCGGGGCCGGTTCCGCATGTGGCAGTCCCCGCTGTGTTATAGCTGTGTTATCCCTGTTGAGTTGCTCCGAGGCCCCCCCTGGCCCCGTGCAGCCTTTTGACTACGTGGCAGTCCCCGCATTTCCCCCGCGCTCGAAAATAGCTTGTATTATGGGGCGGATTAGCGGTGCATCGCCTGGGCAAATCGACAGGGCGTGTCTAGCCACACATGGATGGACTACTTCGTACCTTTTGTATGATGTCAATACCGATACCGGCTGGCACGTCTCACAGAGCGTAGGCACCGTTGTAAAATCGGTGCCATCTCTAGAAGGGGCTTAGATTGCGGATACGGAACCGCGCATCTTCTTCTTGCCCTGTCATCCGGGGAGCTATTGGGGACGTACTGGTATCCGATCAAGTCTAATACTTGATATACTCATAGCTCATCTCATGTATCATGCATCGTCAATCACTGCCTCCACCGAATCTTGAGACTTGCAAGACACGCCATCCCCATTACCCAACATGTCCAACCCTGAAATCTCGCCCAAGACTGCCCCCTCTCTTGTGCTCCCACCAGGCAAGGTGATCTGTCAGGTATCGGCTGTAGATACGACTGCCAACTTAGCCGTTCCTTCAGACACTCTTGTTCAGCCACCAATCCCCGGTCATGAGCTGATGAACTTTCCAACAATTGCCTTCCTCATCACTCATCATTCAGGGGACCATGTCATGTTTGACCTGGGTACCCGTAAAGATTTCTGGAACCTGCCTCCGCCTACCGCCGCTATCATTGACACCAAGATTCCTGGTATCAAAAATCGATAAGAATGTCATTGACATATTGGTCGAAGGCGGAGTCGACCTCAAGAAACTTCGAGCTGCCATTATTAGCCACTGGCACTTTGACCATGTCGGAGACCCAAGCACTTTTCCCGAGACCATGGAGTTTATCGTTGGTCCTGGGTTTTCCAGGGATTTTCTCCCTGGCTATCCTACAGTGGAAGGCTCGCCATTCTTCGAGGGCAACTTCAAGGACCGCAAAATCAATGAGCTAAGCTTCTCGGATCTTGTTGTCGCTGGTTACAGGGCCGTTGACTACTTCGGCGACGGTAGTCTATACATCCTTGACACACCTGGCCATGCAGTTGGTCACATATCAGCACTCGTAAGAACCACAGTCGACACATTCGCTTTTCTGGGCGGCGATATTTGCCATTTTGGCGGGTCCTTCAGGCCGACTCAGTATACTCCGATGCCAGCAGAGCTCTCACCGGCCGATATCATCCCCCACTATCGTCAGGCAGCCCCATTTGCTTGTTCCCTATTCACTGCCTGTCATCCAGATCAGAGCAACGCGCGCAGGTCGCCATATTATCAACCCCGCAGTGGCGAAGGTTCTTGGTACATCGATCCCCCTACGGCGGCAAAGAGCATCGAGGGCCTGACGGTTGTTGATGCAGATGAGAAGGTGCTTGTTCTCATCGCCCATGATCCCGGCCTGCTGTACACACTTCCATTCTTCCCGCATGGTGAGATCAACGATTGGTATAACGCTGGGTGGAAGAAAGGTCTTCGGTGGGCGTTTCTGGACGAATTACCTGTCCCTGGCAAGACTAGGAAGTTCCTTGTGGATGGGACATATAAAGATGGTGTTTGTGTGAAGAAATTGGACCTTGCTTCTGCTGACTAAATGAGCTCTATCAAGTAGAATGTAAGCTAGTATCACTAGGCGATTCAAGTATTCCATGTCAATGAGATGTTTGGGATCATCACTTTTGCGATTGCTTAGGTAGCTTCAGGCGTGATCCTTACGTATGGATTCATAAAAGATTTGATGACGTTGATATATGATTGTATACCGGAGAAGTAAACTGACAAAGAAATGACCGCGGTGCAGAAAGAATGGCTGTGAGAGAACTTCTCAAAGATACTGCGGTCTCCTATGGGCTTGAGCGACCTCTGTGGTCCGGATATCTATTTCCCGTGCAAAACAGTCACCAATAATTATATCTTGCACTAGCTACATCCCCGGACTTTTGCAGATGGCGATCTTGCATTCAATACTTGCGGGGAAGGGTCCGCATTGCATCCTGACAACACGTGTTGATGTCTACTCGGAGCCGTCATATCGTTCTTGAACGGCGGGGGAGGGGCCCCGGATCAGAAGATTATGCTCTTTCATTGGGCCTGAATCGATTGAATGGAAGTCGCACGGCATACTTCCGGGCTCCGAAAGTTCGGAGCCCGTACGCCCTACGCCATACGCCGTCCATCACCCCCATAGCGCTGTAACCATGCGAATTCGACGGCACTAGCCCGGCAGGACAGTCAAAGGTACCGTGAAGCAGAGAGCTCAGATGGCAGCCTAGCGAGCCCAGGATGAAATATCACGTAGCACACGAGTATGATAAAGGGAAGATGCCCCATCGTGGTATCTCAACGGACCCAACCCCGCAGTCCTTCTCAAGTCATTCTACAACAAGCACCCCGAGACCATGGCATCCACTTACTACGCCTGGGCTGTTGTCGAGCACGGCAAGCCTCTCCAAAAGATAGAGCTGCCCATCCCAGAACCTACCGGCACAGAGATCTTGATCAAAGTGTCACACTGCGGTGTTTGCCATTCCGACCTTCATTTTTGGGAAGGTTCCTACGATCTCGGCGGTGGCAAAAAGATGTACGTCAAGGACCGCGGGGCTACGCTGCCTCGGGCTTTAGGCCATGAGATCGTGGGAACCGTGGCCAAGCTTGGTCCTGATGTCGATGCCAACACCTTTCCTGTTTCTGTTAGTGACAGTCGGGCCGTCTACCCATGGGTTAGTTGTCAGAACTGCGGCCGATGCGAGGATGAGCATGACAACCTATGCCTCGCACAGAAGACTCGAGGTGTGTTTGCTCATGGAGGATTCGCACAATACATCACGGTCCTACATCCACGTTATCTAGTCGATTACGGCAACGTGGAACCCTCGCTGGCCTGTACTTTCGGCTGCTCTGGCCTCACCGTCTTGAGTTCGATCAAAAAGCTGATGCCATTGAAACCGCACGAACCCATCTTGCTGATCGGCGCTGGAGGAGTGGGCTTGACTGAAATCTCAATGCTCAAAGCTCTGGGCCACAAGAACATCATCTCGGCCGATATTTCACCCGAAAAGCGCGCAGCAGCCCTCAAAGCGGGCGCAACTGCAGTAGTGGACTCAGCCGCCCAGGAAGCCTTTGATCGAATAATCGAGCTGCAGGAGGGCCTCTACCTGGAGCCATCGACTTTGTGGCCTGCAAGCAAACAGCAGAACTCGCCCTGGCTTGTGTCGGCAAGGGGGGGAAAGTGATTGCGGTGGGATTAGTTGGTGGGGAGATGAGCATTTCCATGGTCCCCTTCACCTTTACCTGCAAGTCGCTCATTGGGAACATTACTGGAAATCCTCAGCACATGCGTGATGTTTCCGAGCTCGCACGAAGCGGGAGGCTAGAGTCGATCCCTATCACAGAAGTCCCGTGGGAGCAAGCGGGCGAAGCAATCCAAAGACTGGCAGAAGGGAAGGTAACGGGAAGATTGGTTTTAGTTCATGAATGAGGATAGATGCGGTTCTGTGCGACCCGTCTCATGCCCAGGCAGCGTAAACTCAGCAAGCTCCATTGATCCGCCCAGTTATGAAACATCCGATATTCTGCCATGTGAGCCATAGTTACCCTTGTGTTCAGTGAATTTCACTGTAGCGATTCCAGCGATCCTGTCCGAGCTACCTACTTAAAGGAGAGGGTTGTTGCGATAAGTAGTTATCCAGCGGAAACAGCCAGACCCCCTGCCGATTGGGGTTCCCGAAAGTGGGGCCAGGACGGCATTAGCCACCGGAAGCCAGACCGAAAGGGTCCGATCTAAGGAAAGGAAGGAGAAGCTGTGGTTGCCATTAGGTTAGTCATTTAGGGTATTGGATTTGATGCCGTCATGTATTAATAACTAAATGAAAGTCTTCTGGTGTGTTCACAAAGGTTAGAGATTGCCCAAGCAGACTGCCCGTCAGCTACCCTAGACATGGACATGACTGGCCAAGTCGGAAGCAATTTGACTCCGACCATGACAAAACACCAGCATGACTAATCTGATCTAAGGCATGGAACGTCCAAAACACCCTCGAAGTGAGACCTAAACATCTTTCTTCTTTTTCATGGATGTATGAAAGGGAATCAGATGGAGACTTATGTATCTGAAGATGGCTCTTCGCAGCCTCGAGCTCGATTGCACAACGTAAGTCCTCAATTCGCTGTAACCTTGCTCACAAACACCAAATGCATGCTCTAACAGACCCCTGTTCATAGGCTTGTCTCGCTTGCCAGAAACGCAAGTCAAAATGCGATGGCCAGCATCCGTCATGTTGCCAATGTCAAAAGCGCGGTATTCAATGCATCTATCAACAACGGAGATTTCGAGGGCCTGGCAAGAGGTATTAAGTCATATCACCACTCGTTGAGCAAGGCTAATCCCTGATAGTAAAGAATATGCACATAAGTTGGAGGAGAGGCTTAAACGTCTTGAAGAGTCACTCAAGCCAGGTTCTTCTAGTTCCACGGAGCAAGTCAACATCGGCGTGACAGGCCACGATGACCAGGTCGAGGACAGAAGTCGCTCCCCATCCACTTTGCTGGATCCAGGGACTCAAGACCCAACGAGTACGGCTTTTACACAAGCAAACGCTTTAACTCAGAACATGACTACATTGCACATGTCACCACTGGAGAGATCCTGTATCACGGAACTTTCCAACGAAATTGCTGAAAATCTGCCGCCTGGGCCTCCTCCGTCATTCCTCCAAATGCACTTCATCGAGTTTATACGCACTGCAACCAAAAGCGACACGTTCAAGATGCAACTCTTCAGTCCACAGCACCCTCACAGTAAAGTCTTGTCAAGACTCGACGACATCGTGCAAGAGATCAGCGAGATGTATCCTCTTCTTGACATGGGGCACTTCGAGGAGCTCCTGACGCCTCTGGAATCCGATGATTTTGTGGATAAATCAGCCAGGCTGGCGATTTGCAATGCCTCGCTTGCATTGGGGATTCAATGGAAAACTGCAAACTCTGCTTTTGGTGATCTGTCACCCGCGGCCTGGGCATACTTCAAGAGTGCGTTTTCCACGGTTCCGCTTTTGCTCTTCCAGGGTTCCAGCAAGCTCGCTTATGAAGCGATGCTTATCATGGCCATGTTTATGCTAGGCAACGCGGATCTTCACATTGCCTCCCACCTCAATACGTCTGCACTGCGCGCATATCAGATGTACCATCAGTCTCACTCTCACGGAGACCGTATCCAGACAGAGAGCCAGTTACGCGTTTTCTGGAGCCTTGTGAATATCGACATCGATCTCGCATTCACGATTGGTATACCCCCAACGATATCGGATGTTTCAAGTGAAGATCTCCCGACTGAAAACCCTTCGGATCCTGCTTGGTATCTTGATGTGCCGGGAATGGATCGTGGGATCAACGTCATGAGACTGCGAGCTGAATTGGCCAGAATTCAGTCAGCTGTATACCACCAGTTTCTTTCCGCCACTGCGAGACGCTCTTCTCAGGAAGACCTGTCGATAAGAGCTGAAGGATTAGATCAGGCTTTGGAGAGATGGAAGGCAGCTCTCCCCTTGATCTTCCAGCCTCGCAAAGATTACCACCCCGGGAAGGACGTTCTGCCACTAACAGTCATCATGTTGCATTTCATCTTTCATGACTTGAAAATGAAATTGCAAAGTGTGGTAGGGACCAACTCGTTGGATGGCTGCATAACATCAGCACGAGCAACAATCCGTTTGATGCATTGTCTGCCCACGCAGCAATTCGCAGCCCTTTGGTATGTATATCATGTTCACAGGCTCTTGAGATCTCTGGCTGATTTACACAGGCGCGTTTTGGTGTATCCCACCTCTGCCGCTGTTGTCCTTTTGGCCACTGCCTGTAATGATGTAGTGGGTTCCAAGGCGGAACTGAGCGTGAATGGGATTCGGGAGCTACTGCACTTCGTCAGCGACATGGTATCGAGGAAGGGCTGTGATGCGGGACGAACCCTGCCATGGTTCTCCAGATTCGAGGAGGTCGCAGCTGGACGAACAAGACAATGCTCACTGGTCGAATATCAGGAAATACACAAGGTGAGCGAGAATTCACGTATTGGCCCGTCTCTGGGGGCTAAGACTAATATGAGGTGCGATCAGAATCTTTCTCTCCTCTTTTCGCCGGACATAGATTATCTCCGCCTTGCTCAGAGCTTCCTTGGGAGAATGGCTGCTGATGACGCCGTCCTGATCCAAAAGCTGTCAGAGATTCTCGAAATCCCCTGGCTACCAGCAGACGAATTTGGCCCATTTGCCCCAGACTGTCTGAAACCCAAGACACACAATTTTGCATTTTCATTTGCTTAGAGGCCATCCGTTTGTTGAAGGACATCTAACATCCGTCGTCAAGAGAAGTGATAGGATTTACCATGACTTCGGTCGCCTTCTTAAGAAATATTTAGAGCCGCCTTTCCTTGCCCCCCCTCACTGCCTATACGCGATGTCCAGACAATAGCATGCTCCAACTGACTCATGAACCACTCATCCTCGTAAGCTTCGTCAAAGTGGCCCAGGGCCGTGTAAAAGGACCGCCCACCTTCAAACTCTTGACACCAGACAAGCGGGTGGTCATGGCCCATATTGCCGCCCTGGAATGAACTGGTGTCGCCGCGCACTAGCACATGCAGGTTTGTCTTCTCCCGAGGGTGCGTCTTGAAGTTATACCACTCATCCGTCCACCGCCGCTCCTTGTCCGAGTTCCCCGACATGATTTCATGCCCCGTGTCCTCTATCAGCAATATTCCCTCCTCTGGTTCGGGGTGATAGTCAAAATGTGCTCCGACGAGGCGGCCGTACCACTCAGAGTGCTTATTGCCACTCGCGGCAGCGTGAACGCCGACAAAGCCACCGCCAGCGCGGACATAAGATTGCAAGGCGGCGATTTGGGCGTTGTTAAGAAACGGGCCGGTAGTGTGGAGGAAGACAACGGTTGCGTAGCTATCAAGGGTATCAGGAGTGAAGATCTCAGCGTCCTCGGTGGCATCGAGGGTAAATAGGCCCGTGCGATCGCCAAGGGTACGTAGAGCGGCGATGCTGATAGGTATGCACTCGTGACGGTAACCAGATGTCTTGGAGAACGCAAGGACCCGAAAGGGAGGCTGCCGAGGCGTTTCGGGCATGTTATCTACTGTGGTAATAAAGGTTATGATTATGGGGAGAGAGTTGTGGGAAGTAAAGCAAGATGTGCTATGATGGAGCTCTTAGAGATATGGGGGCTTGTAGGTAGTGGCGTTAGAGGGTGCGGTATTGCAGAAAGCATCTTGAATTTATCTCAGTCTCGGCGGTTCATATCTCTGATTTTCGTTTTAGTTAGCTTATTAATCGAGCCGGCATCCTCCCCGATAGCTACTCCGTACTCCGAACATGAGGACTTATTATCGACGACTTGAAAAATAAAAGATTCATTTGCCCATAAAGGTCTAGGCTCACATGCATGAGTTATAATTAGATGCCTTGGCAGGAGCAGGCTCTAGAGATTTCACTCAGCTCAGGAGGCCTCATTATTCCATTCCGTGGCCTTACCCCGCTCTTTGCTTCTCGCTTATCTTCTCTCCCTCTAAACCCTTCTTAAGTCTAACCTAGCAATTACCTACTGTAGGTACCTAGTTAGAGATCGCCAGGGACCCACGTAACCTTCCGATCATCAAATCCTAGCTTAGGGTGTATTGGCTAGCATGAGGCTCCTCAACACTGAGCGTGTTGAGCTCGAATTCTTCATCGATGAGATTCCTCCGTACGCTATCCTCTCTCACACGTGGGACCAGGAGGAAGTCATCTTCCAGGACATGGAACAAAGTCGAGCCAAGGACAAGAAGGGATACGCCAAGGTGAGATTTATAACTTCTTTTTTCTCTGTCTCTTCTAGGGCTCGATACTTACGCCTTGGGAAGATCAAGAATTGCTGCTCTATTGCTCACGACAACGGGTATAACTATGTCTGGATCGACACCTGTTGCATCGACAAGACAAGTAGCGCGGAGCTAACAGAGGCGATCAACTCGATGTATCGGTATTACCGAGAGGCTGAAGTCTGCTACTCGTTTCTTTCCGATATATCCTCGCTATCCGACTTCTCGCAGAGCAGATGGTTCACCAGAGGATGGACACTGCAAGAACTCATCGCTCCAGCGCGCATGATATTCTTTGACAAAGAGTGGAAGCAACTCGGCACAAGGGAAAGTCTCGGGGTTAAGATTTCAGAGCGCACCGGCATCCCCCAGACCATCTTATCTGGAATCCAAAGCCTCGAATCTGCCAGCATTGCACAGCGAATGTCGTGGGCGGCCGGTCGGAAGGCAACAAGGCTTGAGGATCGTGCCTATTCCTTGATGGGCATTTTCGATATCAACATGCCGTTGCTCTATGGAGAAGGACACAAGGCCTTCATCCGGCTTCAAGAGGAGATTCTAAGGGTATCTGATGACCACAGCATCTTCGCATGGAGACAAAATGACCCTCATGGGAGCGGCGGCCTTCTCGCCGGAACACCAGATTCATTCAAAGGCTCCGAGAACATCATCTCGTGGAATCCGTTTACCCCGTACAACAGCCCCTTTACAGTGACCAACAAGGGAGTCCACCTGGATGCCCCCTTCATCGCGCAAGCCCAAGGCGGACTGGGTCTCATGATCCTTCACTGTACCGAGACTGAGAGCAAGGATCAACTGGTCGGGATCTACTTGAGGGACCCATTTCTAACAATGGAGCACTTTGAGAGGTGTCGGCCTGGAAAGTTCACTCTGATCAATCTTGGACAGTTCAGTCCTTCCCAATATCCAACAACGAATCTCTGCATCAGATTGAGGGGCAAGGTTTCATCGAGAATCTCAAGGAGTTTTTTTTGGAAGCGCCAGGAGCTGCAACTACGCCGTCTAACGGAGGGGGACCAAAACTACACAACAGACGGAGCGGAGGATGCTCAAGCCGCTGAGCCAGAGAAAGGCTCTCGACAAAAGCTTTTCCTCGCTGCGTCAGAAGGTAACGAGGCCACTATCAAGAAACTCTTGGCCATGCCCAGCCTTGATGCCAATTCCATGAACAAAGACAAACGGACGCCTTTGTCGCTTGCTGCTGAAGCTGGTCACGAACTGATAGTCCATTTGCTTCTAAACCGGCGCGAGGTGGACATAAACTCGAGGGACAAATATGGGCTTTCACCATTATCATACGCTGCTGCCCTGGGGCACGAAAGGGTGGTTTGGATTCTCCTGGCTCGGGGTGATATCAACCCTGACTCCAAAGATGAACGGGAGCGAACAGCTGTATGTCTTGCTGCGCGGGGTGGACATACAAGGCTAGTAGAACAACTTCTGGCCAGGAAAGATACCCAAGGAAATCTCGTGGATGGGAGAGGTCGCTCAGCACTTTCCTACGCGGCTGAGGATGGTCACGGTGATGTAGTTCGACTGATCCTCGGTTCAGGTAAACTACATCCAGACCTGAGAGACAAATCAGGCCGTTCTGCGCTTTGGTATGCTTCGAAGAATGGGCACGAAGGGCCGGTCAAACTGCTGCTCGAGACTGGGTGGGTCGACCCAAACATCAGGGACCTTGACGGGCATACGATGCTCTGGCGTGCCTGTAAGAGGGGACAAAATATCATCGCTGAGCTCTTTCTCAAGGCAGGGGCCGATCCCGATGCCGAAGTGCTCAAAGAAGGTTCATCTTTTCGAGGTCGGTATGACAGCGATACAGAATCCCTGTACAGTGATACGGGATCACTGCCCTTTCCGTCATTTCTGGTGTCTTCGAAGAAGGTCACCGGTCAACAGAGGATATCGTCTGCTTCAGAAAGGTTGCCCTCAAATGAGAGCCCCAGCCAATATGAGCCATCAGCTCCAGATTTCGAATACGATCCAGAACTGGTGTTTTCAAATGAATGCCTTGACGAAGTGGAGCCACCCCTCCTAGCATTCCGACCCTATTTTCCGCCAGACTTAGATGCATATGATATAGACCACGAGCCAGGATTCCGACCAGCACTATGGCAGGCAGCATCGAGGGAACACCACGTGATAGTCCAGCTGCTGTTGGGCGAGCACCCAATGCCTCTGGACAGCCCCGGCTGTTTTACTGCGCTATGTGAAGCTGTCATGTTAGGCCACGTTGAAGTCATCAAGGTATTCCTCGAAAAGTGCCCACGCGGTCAGTATTGGGGGATGCTTTTTAACGCAGTGGTTTTTTGGGCTACGGAGAGGGTGCAACCAGCCAGCTTGGACCTCTTGATCCAGTGCTCGGAAGATGTGGACGCAATAGAACCTAGAATGCATGGTGTTTGTATGGCATTCAAGGTTTTATCTGGCGACGAGGCTATTGTCAGGATCCTGCTTGAAAAGGGAGCTCCTACCGATGATGACACGCTCGGTGCCCACCTCATCCTTGAGATAGCTGAATGGTTTGAGTGCCTAGCAGTCACCACACTGCTGGGGGCAACATCCTCGAATGATACTATAGCCAGGACAGGGCTCAGCAAGGTGCCATGGTTATCAGATCCATCTATTGCCGAGTCAAAACGCCGAGCTATGATTACAAAGGGTTGGGATATCACCCTGCTTTGGTGCGCCGTTGCCAAAGGCGACGAAGCTATTGTTGAGTCTTTGCTTGAATACGGAGCCAATGCAGAGGCAAAGATCAACGAGGGCAAGACAGTTCTATTTTATGCTGTCTCCCTGGGCCACAGCTCTATTGTCAGATCCCTTCTCAAACATGGCGCCAACAAAGAGGAGCGGGATAGGTATGGTTGGTCTCTTTTGATCTCTGCGGTTTCGATATCGGCGTATAAGACGGATAGCGACATGATTGAGCTACTCCTAGACGAAGGTGCAGATTTGGAAGAGAAGGACAATGTGGGCAATTCACCCTTGATGCACGGAGCTTGGTGTCTAACCACAGCGGAACTGCTCCTAGCACGGGGTGCCGATGTCAACGCAAGGAACAGGCTTGGGATGATGCCTCTGATGGACGCAGTCCTTTATAAGTATACCACAGATGTAGTACGACTATTTCTCGAACATGGGGCTGACCCACGGGCAAAGGATCAAGCAGATCGAACTACAGCGTCCAAAACTAAGGATGAGGCCGTATTGTCCTTACTGCGCGAGTATTCGGAAAGAAGCTGAACGTGGCTTTGTTCAGCCGGTATGACACTTGGGGTTAGATTGTTGTTGAGTGGGACTTTTATTAAATAAATTTTTCTTATATAATATTCTCTCCTCAAAACTATCACAGCCTACGCTTCCGAGTAGTTTGAGTTTGGGGATAAGCTAATGACTTTCCAGTAGACAACTTGATAAAAAGCCCTTGACCACGGACTATAAGATTCACTCTGTACTCACTCGACACGCCTATTTCCCCTGCACATCTCCTCACGACCGTTGGGATACAGAAAAATAGGCCGTTAGGCCACCTAAAAAGGTAGGGGGCCCAATTGGTTTTATTTATTGTACGACAACTGTTTAATGTTTCATCGCACCATGAAATTTCCTAGCCCCTTCGATATCCGGTAACCAGCTATACTTTTCCTCACAAAAACATCTCGACAGTAGGTCTGTAATTTAACTCATTCAGGCTCGGGTCGTTTAGCGTACCCGCCTTGACAATAACGACTCCTGGTGCACCATCACTAGTGATGTAGAGCGGCGTCCCGCATTCCTGGCAGAAGTACAAAGAACGACTGTTTCCTGATCCTCCCTTGTCCGTATATACCTTGGCAGTGCCAGATGTCGTGAAAGTTGCGGCCGGCACAATTAGATTGTGGGTGTAGTCAGAGCTGGAGGATTTCTTGCAATCGTTGCAGTGGCAGAGTGCCTGAATGAGAGGATGGATATTAGCAGACAGGACATATGGTAAATAAAGATGAACCGGATCCTACGCAGATGAGAGGCTCATTGCTAAAAGAGTATTTTAGAGCGCCGCAGGCGCATGAACCGGTAGTCATTGGACTCGTCCGCCTTGCGATGTTTTGAGGTAGATATTGCCTTGTGTCTTCTTGAAGCAGCGATTTCAACAAGTTTAGCGGGAAGTCTTTGCGTGTCTGAACCCAGGAGGTTATTTTATAGTGCTTCATGGCGTGGGTTGCTTACCAACTCTCTGTGCAACCGTGTTCTCTTCGTTGATGACTTCCTCGTCGTATCCCACTCCGTCGCCGATGTCCCCTACCGGGTGACTTCACCGATCCCCGGGTGTCATTTTTCCAATTGGGCGGAAAGCCCCTGTACTATATCACCTTTGAAACTCTTGTGTGGAAAGTATTATCACACGAAGCAACTCTCTTAAAAAGAACTATCCCAAGCCCGAGTTCCCAACGCCCGGTTGAGCCCCCAAAGCCTCGTTGATAGCAAACTGGGAGAAAAAGTCATACAGGAAAACAGGATCATTGATTTCAAGCTCCATCTCTTTAGACGTCTGAAGTAGCCAGATCACCCAACCAGTGTGAAACAGTGCCTGATCTACAACCTGTTGGAGAAAGATGTTAGGCTACGTCTCACGAGACCAATCTCGCAGGGCTACTACTCAATGTTAAACGACTTATGACCACAGTTTTAATGGAAGTATCTCTCAACCAACCCGCCGTTGCCGGTATCGTATAATGCGTCCCCTAGTTAATAGAAACCGGCCGGCCCGGGTCATCATCAAAGTCGGCTCTCGGCGATGGATCCGAGTCGGTCAATTACTCAACACAAACGCCAAGGCCCACACCCGGCTTTCCTTTAGAGGTCCGATCTCCGTACCCCACAACGGAAGCAGACGAGAATCCGGGCACCGCGTGGAGTCTAGATGGTACCCTATTGCCGAGCCATACCTTTGGAGGCGACTCCACTGTCTCACGACTTCACCTCCAAAGGTATAGTCGACTTTAAAAGATTGTTCAAATCCCGGCATGTCTTGGATGGCTGATCTTGCCTTTGCAGGATGGGCTTGCAGAGTCCCGTGACATGGCTAGTTATGCTTTGTCATTGAAAGCTTGTTGAGGAGAAGAGGGGCAGGTTTCGGAGCTGGACCGGCTCACTGACATCCTTCAAGTGTTCGAATCTCGATGCCGGTCCCGGGATCTTGACCATTATAAGACTTGAGACTTGTTAGCTCGTCCCTATACTTCATCCTCTAGCACTAAAACTATTCACCACGTCGTGTGCAATTCCGCGTCTTTTTCTTGGCTTTCACTCGTGTATAAAACATCATGGCCCTTTCAATTCACCCTTTCGACCCTCTCCAGCCCGATGAGATCTCCAGGGTGAGTTACTTAACCCAATTGACTCAATGTCCCGTTAACACATCTTCTTAGGCTGCAGAGATCGTTCACCCACACTTTGCTGGCCGCGATATCAACTTCCGTGTCATCACGTTGAGGGAACCACCCAAGAAGGAAATGATCCAATTCCTCGAGAAAGAACATCGCAAGCAGTCAGCGGGTCAGCCTCCGGCACGATGTGCGCGTGTTGAGGTCGTTCTCGAAAGCAAGACTGGAAACCATGAGCTGTTTGAGTTGCTGGTCGATCTCGACAACAACCGCGTCACAGCTAAGCAGCATCACAAGGGCAAGCACTCATACATTGACTCGGAGTATATGCGCAAGGTCGAGGAGGCCTGCTTGGCTGATGACCGAGTCCGGGAGGAAATTCGTACCCTCGACCTTCCCTCCGGTGCCACTGTTGTGGTTGAGCCATGGGCATATGCAACTGATGGAATGAACGACATGACCCAACGTGTCACCATGGTAGGTCAACTCCCCGACTTCGTCCATGTTCTCGCAGTTAACCACACGACTAGTGCTGGTTCTATCTGCGCCTTCTAGAGAACCCAGATGCAAACTACTACGCCTACCCACTGGACATATGCGCCGAAGTCTCGGAGCAGTTGCAAGTCACCAAAGTCTACCGTCTGCCTACCACGCCACATGAGCGAATTCACAATGAGTCCCGTCCCTTTGACCGAAAAACGATTCATGCTACTGCCGCAAGTGAATACCACCCGGACCTACGACCCAGCCCCAGGACCACAACCAAGCCGTACCAGGTCATCCAGCCAGAGGGTCCATCCTTCAAGATTCGGAGAAACCACGTGAACTGGGAGAAGTGGAGTTTCCGGGTCGGGTTCAACTACCGTGAGGGTATGACTCTGCATGACATCTACTATGACGGCCGAAGCCTCTTCTATCGCCTGTCCCTTGCCGAGATGTTTGTCCCCTACGGTGATCCCCGTGCTCCTTACCCTCGTAAGGCGGCCTTCGACTTGGGGAACGATGGGGCGGGAATCAATGCCAACAACTTGCAGCTGGGTTGTGACTGTCTTGGAACCATCAAATACTTTGACGGATACCACAATACCAGCTCCGGAGAGCCTATGAAGATGCCCAATGTTATTTGTTGTCACGAGCAGGACGACGGCATCTTGTGGAAGCATACCAACCCTCGAACCGGAAACGCCGTCGTCACTCGTTCTCGCATTCTTGTGCTGCAGACCATCATTACCGTCAGCAACTACGAGTATATATTTGCCTTCCACTTCTGCCAGGATGCCTCCATCTTCTATGAGGTTCGAGCCACTGGCATTGTATCCACAGCGCCCACAGGGGTCGGCCTTAAGGAGACTACTCCCTATGGCACAGTGCTTGCGCCAGGAGTTCTGGCCCCTTATCATCAGCACCTCTTCAGTCTGCGCATCGACCCTGCCATTGATGGACACTCCAACTCACTTGCTATTGAAGAGTCCAAGGCCTTGCCATATAGAGATCCCTCTGTGCATAATCCTTTTGGCGTCGGTTACGTGACGGAGCAGAAGATCGTTGAGAGAGAAGGTGGCTTCGATCTCGACCATACCAAGGCCCGGACTTTCAAGTTCATCAATGAGAACAAGGTCAACCCCATTACCAACACTCCAGTTGGCTTTAAGCTTTTGCCAGCCTACAGTCAGATGCTGCTATCTCACCCTGACTCATTCCATGCCAAGCGCTCCGAGTTTGGCAAGCATGCCGTCTGGATCACTCGCTACGAAGACGACGACCATTTCCCATCGGGTAAACACACGATGCAGTCGCCGGGCGGCGATGGGATTGCCTCCAGGATCAGCAAACGCAACGCGGAGGGAGTGGCTCACTCTGTGAGGAATAACGATATTGTCATCTGGCACACTTTTGGCTCAACCCATAACCCACGCATCGAAGACTGGCCGGTTATGCCAAGTGAGAAGATGATGGTCGGTCTCAAGCCTGTCAATTTCTTCTCTGGAAATCCAGGCCTGGACGTGGCCGTTTCAACCCAAGATAAAAACAAGAGCGTTCTGTACACAGATGAGGAGAAGCCTAATCATTGCTGTCACTCTAGACTGTAACCTGAACAGCAATTAAAGATGTGGAGATTAGATGTTGTGATATCGGAGGAATGTGAAAACAAGATAGACAAAGATGTCGTTGGATTTTCGACTTTAACTGAAAGACCCTTCATCCAGGAGTAGATAATCCAGTAGAAAGATCCATCATTTCGATTTTCGATTTTATTTGAAACCATGCAACCAACCATCTTACTCCCGCCATTTGAGGTTTCCATTCGAACCAGCTTCCTAGTCGGGCGTGGCCGAGTCGGTGAGGTATAACAAAGAACATACATCATAGCAGCATATACTAATACTAACACAGCGCCCTTTGTCCTAGCCACCGACGTTTTATTATCTGGAGATTTGAGAGATTGAGTTATCAAAAAGTTCTTTCCGGAGTTTAACAGTCCTGCGTCGCCTCTGGCGTGAGCTCTTGCATGTCCTGCACACCTTTCGTTTTTGATGTCCTGCATTTAGGGCAATGCTCTCGATTCTCGAAGCATTTATTGCACTTCAAGCTGGGTCGACAGTCTGGGCACATGGCTATTCCTTGAATACTGCCTTGGATCATCAGCAACCACCTCTCCACTTCTTGCGACCCGTCAAGATCTCCCCACTCACGCCGCCACGAGACTAGGGTCAGACACATGTCCACTGCTTTGATACGACTGGTCTGATCACCGCAACTAAGGACATCGATAGCGTCTTTCAGAACCTTCTCGCACTTCTCAATGTCTCCGTTGCGGCGGTGAGCCGTAGCAATGATCTTGCAGGCGACGCCGAACGCCATTGCCTTGACAGACAAGCCCGGATGCGTCTTGACCGAGTCTCTTGTGTCTTTGATGATGTCATGGGCAAGTTTCATGCCTATCAACGTTTTTTCACACACCCAGAAGGCCGCGTAAGCAAAGTAATGGCTGATGCGTATGCAGGCATCCGACTCTCGCCATTGTCCAGGTGGCAAGTGTTGGGGATCGTAGCATTCGTGCCACACTTGGTCGAATTTGAAAAGGAGAACATCTTTTTGTATGTGATCTCTCAAACGCTCATGAGGTGAGGCCTCAGACGCCTGTTTCCTCGCTGCGCCGCGCACAGTTCTCGGGGGGTTGTCTGGGGTCGCATTGATGAATTTTCGCTTCACGAACTTGACGTATGGTTTGGAGAAATACTGAGCGTATGTAGACCATAGATTGAGCATCATGATGTTCTCATCTTGAACATTGTGATCAAGAATCGCCAGGGTCTCACGAAACCCAAGCCTCATGGTTGGTGTGAAGTCAATCTCATCAACCTCAACAACACAGTTAAGAATGGCTGATATCGGGCTATCGATTCCATGTAAGCCTCGACAGATGTCTCTCAGTCGCCCGAGCACTGTCGATATGGCTTGGAGCTGAGGAGCGCGGCGGTCGAGACCGCGAAGGACGAGTCCCAGACGCCAGATCTTTCCCAGAAACAGCGGATCTGGTGGGTTTATCAGCGTATAAAGACCGCAGCTGAGTTCCCTGAGAATCTCCTGGGCTGGAACAATCTGATTGCATCGCAGGAGGATTGAGATTGAGTCGCATCTGGACTCAATGAGAGACCATTTGTCATGCTGTAGTTCCGTACCATCTGGCTCCACGAAGCCGAATTGATTTGCTGACCAGCTATGTTGGCTACCGCCTATAAACATGGATGCCAGAAACTGGTGAATGGAGTACATTGCTCTCTCCTGAAGTCGGTATCGTCGAGGTGATGGCTGCGATCTGAGTGGTACCTTGAATTGAAACATCTCAGCGGGATTCACTTCCGTCCCGATGGCCCTGGGGGCTCTCGGGTTCTTGGATTTCTGCCGAGTCTTTTTCTTAATAGATCCAAACCGAGCGGAATTAGCATCGCTGTTTCTCTTTTTAGGAAAACGGTTCCGGTATACTTGAGCGCTAGAATCGAGGTGGGATAGGTATCAGCATAGGTAGGTAATGAGGAGTGAAGAAGTGGCAAGGGTATTGAGTCGCAGGTAGGTGCTATCTGCCTTAAACCCTTCATCAGGTTTCATTCACAACTAACCTGGCCTTGAAGTCATAAAGAACCTCCATAATTCTCTGTACGAGCCAAGCAGGAAGATTCTCAGCAAGGTAGAGATCCTGGATGATGGGGTTTGCGTTGTTCCATCTCGCTTGTGAGCTAAGAGCTCTCGACAAACCCTTAGAGGGACTCGGTAGATGTGACTGACTCATAATGATGATAGCAGCTCCAGATGAAGAGGAATTTTCACAAGGAAAATATTCATAGAATAAATGCAAAAGATCTGCGGGGTTTTGAGAAGGAAGACGCACCTTATTCATCTGGCAGATTCCTCCGGCCGCATCCAACCACGTCGCTCGGCAGGAAATGGTGTGAAGTAAACATACTGGCGCCAATTGACTTGGACCGGAACCCGGCTCTTGTCAATTCCGTTCTACACAATCAATCCGGGGCGGTCAGCAGGCTTGCCTTGCAGAGACTTCGTGGATTCACATCGTCCAATACTATTCTGGAGAGGTGTTGCCTCACAAACTGTTCCTGCCGGTCTGAGTGGTCAGACTGCTCATGGATGGTGGGGGGAACAATAGTGAAGAGCCAATGAAGGTCGCGTATACTTCAGCTTTAACGAGGCTCTAACAGAGCCGGTATGGAATGAACATAACGATTCTGATAGATGGCAACTAATTGCTAAATGTAGCTAACCTTGAGAGCGAGATACTGAGAACATGATCGCAAGCAGTGCCCGGGTGGCCTATAAAGCAACCGACGAGTCCTCTCACAGCCAGATCTTCTTTCTTTCCCTTAAACTACCATCGTCCCTCAAATCACCAATCCCAACTTCTGACATCAAAAATCTTTGTCTTTTTCTTTCTTGCACACAGAAATACAATCCTTCCTAATCACTTTCATTCCTTTCTCCAACCATCAGCCGCTTTCAAGACCATATCATGTCCACTCCAGTTCAAAACCTCCCCGCCCAGGTCGGTGCTGGCCTCCCGCAGGTAATCACGCCCGGTCAACAGGCCAACTCTTCCACTGGATTTCTCCCTGCCTTCGACTTTGAGGTGGTGGAGTCGTCCGAGTCGGCCGAGCCGGACCATGCAAGAGTGCTGACGGGCACCAAGCATGACTCGACGAATGTTGCTGTCTCGCCCGAACAAGAGTACGTGCAGGCCCCATTTCGATCCAAGTATATTAGTCTTCTTGAATAACTGACCGTTGCGAAAATCAGCGCACCCCGCGTTCAAGAGGAAGTCCCTCGGTCTTGGAAATGGGCTTTGAATAAGTTGACAAAGCTGGTGACTGAAACCAAGGGAGCAGCTACGACGGAAGTCGTCAAGTTCGTCATGAAACAGTACGTTATTCCAACCCCATAACTCAACACAGATACAGAAACAGACTGTGAATTCTAACGTCTCTCTACAGCCTCGCGGGAACCAAACTCATCTTTGTCGTTGGTAAGGCCGGGACCGGCAAGACAACTATCCTTGCCGAGCTCACTGGTCTACCCGGATTGGAGCCTGGTGAAACTCTCAAGTCAGGTACAGTTTTCGCAGTACTGCGGTTTTAACGGAGTGGTTGACTTTTCTTTGCCCAGGCACCAAAGAGTATCATGTTTGTCCTGCCATCATTGATGATGAGCAATACCTCTTCATCGATACAGCCGGCTTTGGTGACCCTTACCGCGACGACGTAGACATTTTCCGCAACACGGTCAGTTGTCTAGTAGCTTTCGGTTCCTTCATCCAAGTCGTTGGGGTCCTGTTCGTCATTGGTAATCCGGGAACTCGGTTAGACCAGCAAGACACCCGGACCCTCCGTTGGCTTCAGTGTTTTTGTGGCCCAGCCTTCTTCAGGAACATAACATTCGTCACCAGCTTCTGGGACTCGTACAATGACGAGTCTTTCGAACAAGCGTATGCCAGGATGAAAAGCCTTGAAGAGGACGAGGTTTTGTGTTAGGTCTTGCGCCCTTCGAGCACTGAGAAGCGCTACCACGGTGCCTATTTCTACCACCATGGGGTTGCCGGTGGGAAACTGACCCCGGACTCCTACCCTGGTCTTTCGGTCAATAGGAAAAAAGCAGAACGACGCGAGGAACTCTGCAATCTTATCCGATTGCGCTACGCCGAGCTCAAGTACAAGCCTGTCAAGCTTCAGTTCATGACGGAGGTGGAAAACAAGGTCTCCTTTCTCGACACAGAAGCTGCGAAGGTCCTGCGTGCTCCCGCCGTTGGCGTCGCCATCAGAGTCGTGGACGGCAAATGCGTCATCGAAGCGGAGAAGAAGACAGAAGAAACGCCCCCTTTGCATTTCGAAGAAGTTCCTGAGGAAAAGCCAACGTCATGGAGTGAGACTATCTACGAGTGGTACGACGTTGTGGTCCGAGTCACCAAGTACTTCCGGGAAGCTCGCGCGCAACATGTCTGGGCCATCGCTTCCGCGTGGCAGAGTATTCGTGACTGGTGGTCTGGTTCGTCGAAGGCATCTTAAACTGATGATGCAATTGGAAGAGCGGTAGCTGGGTGCAAGTTATCAGGTGGAGATTGTTGGTTTTTTATACACATTCGCTTTGTCAACTGAATTCTACACTGTTTTATACGCTACGCTGTAAACCGCCATACATAGCCCAGCAATTGAAAGATCACATGGTCCAATCTTTTTTACGATGCTTTTGTATGTTCTTCGCATCAGTTCGTGTATATAGTCTATTTACTCAACTGCCGGCCAGTCATCATGGTAAACATGATGTTAAGGCCTCGGGTTCGTTCCTGATGCTTGCCTCGATTAATTAATCGAGGTAAACACGATAGGAAGCTCCGGCACGTTAAGA
Organism: Fusarium oligoseptatum; assembly: GCA_003946995.1. NCBI lineage: Eukaryota > Fungi > Ascomycota > Sordariomycetes > Hypocreales > Nectriaceae > Fusarium > Fusarium oligoseptatum. The sequence goes on along the minus strand of NKCK01000059.1, from coordinate 170,022 downwards.
GTAAAGGTATCCTTAGCCTCCTTATCAAACCTCTCGCCGTTCTCACCAGCAGGGAATGCCAGATTATATCGAAGAGCAATACGACTGAGCACCATCCGGATCTCCAGAAAGGCAAGGTTTCTACCGGGACAGCTAAATTGTCCTCTCGAAAAGGGAATACAAGGTGCTTTCTCTGGGTTCAAGGTTTCCCACCTCTCAGGTCTGAACTCAAGTGGGTTATCCCAGTAGCGAGGGTCGCGATGAATTGTATAGGCAGGTACTGAGACAACGGTATCACCGGGGATGAAGACCTCGTCAATCTGAATGCCGGACGGAGGGGTTAGTCGGGCCAGGCCGGCCGGCACTGATGGCTTAAGGCGTAAAGTTTCGTAGATGATATAGTCGAGGAAGGGGATTTTGGCCTTTTCGTACGTCCACTCTTTTTCACCACCAGGGAATTCGGCCTGGATTAGCTCCTGTAGTTTACGATAAACTTGAGGATGTTTGACGAGGTAGAATAGCCTATGGTATTTGTTATTATGGCGGACCAAATAGGCATCGAGACATGGAAGACTTACGCATTCGTCAAAGCAACTGCTGTGGTATCACTATCCACTGTAAGTCCCGTTCGGCACCAACACTTTTAAGGTTCCGCTTGCTTACCTGCCAGCAATGATCATTAGACGGGAATCCTCTTGAAAGGCACCTTCACCAGGAGGAGCAGAGCGATCATTTTCGTCTTCAGCCCTCAGGAGCCACGAAATAACATCCCTCGGATCCTGGTCCTTCAAGATGGCCTTCTTGCTTTCCACAAGCTAGCTAAGGGTTAGTGAAAGAAGTTGATTGCGTCGCTATGGTACTCACGGCACGCTTGGCCTGGAGTTCTTGGCCGCACCAGTCGGTAAAGCGCGAGTAGCTGCCTGTGGCACCTGGGATCTTGTTAAGCATAGACATAAGCCACGGGACTGTTCCAAGAACGCCGACAGCCGTCATATTATCATGGAGGCCTTGGATAGCGGGGTGCTTGTGGCCTGAGTCGAGCATGTTGAAGTCCTTGGAAAAGCCTTGGAGGCTGTTAGTCGCCATTCGAAACCGAGAGTGTCATATGACGTACCGACTTGTCCCATGACATCAAAGCCGAAGAAGACAGCATACTGGCTCATGTCGATGGTAGTGCCAATGTGGTCTGCAATACGGGCAAGCAATAGCTCAACCTTAGACACGATACGGTCTTCGTACACGGCCAGAGCTTTGTTGGTGGTGGTCAGTGATAGTTGACACGGATAACCAGACGAATCCTCTACGTACCTCTGAATCCTAGGCCTCTCATCCACGCCCTTTTCCGATTCTTATGTATGGCCAAGTCACGGGTAGAGTTGACTGAGATCTTGGTTACATCGTCAGAGACTTGACTATACCAAGGCGACCTAGGAAGTTGGGTAGGCGGTTCATAGATGGCACTAATAGCAGCGACACGGTTGATGGAGATCTCACGCGGTCCTACGTAGACGCAGTCAGCTACATGGGCATTATCAAGCACATTCACGGCCATGACGTACCGACCCGCACAAAGTCTCCGTAGGTTTGATGTAATCTCTGGATATCTTCGTTGGCCTTGAGGTTTTTGGCCGCATTCTTCATGGAATAGAAGCGCGATAGCTTGGCCGCAAACGGGCCTGGAAAACGATGGAGACGATGCAAGAAAGCTCGATAGACGAGGATGCTACCGGCGAGGCCGGTGTTAAACGCGCCTGAGACAACCAGAGTCCTCAGGAAAGCCTGGGCAATAGTAAAGTTGCATCCTTGCGTATAAGCCACCAGCAAAGAGGCAAGGACTCCAATGTAAGAAAAGAATAATGTCCATCCTCGGCTGTCGATCTCAAAAGGCCTAATTGCGATATGAGCGATAATGCCCGTTAGGAACGACACCTGTGCCGTGACAGGGAGAGTCGAGGCGAGGGCGGCAATCAAGGCTGAGCTCAAATTCGCCATCTTGGTGGTGGTGACTTGTCAAAACAAGCTGAATAAATAGTAAGCGAGTCTCAGGCACTTTTTATGTACAGTTTTTGTCGCACTCGGGGTCTTTGAACTCGCCCGTCTGATGCTGACAACTGCACAGGGATGTGATTACCCAATAGCAGGGGCAACAATAAAAAGCAAAGCCTGAGAAGCCAACTTGGGTCTTCGGCAAATAGCTCATTGCGGCACAGGGCAACATCGCGCATTGATCAGGCATGAACCGGTCCTCGCGGGAACGGGCCCCGGAGAGCTAATGTCGGCCTTTGTAACTTTGTGTTGGCCATTGCCCTGTCTAGTGCAGCTCTAGTCTAGTGACCCGGGTCTGGCAGAACCTTACCCGGTCGCTAGTAAGTCGTTGGTCGTTAGTTGTTGGTTGACCCCAGTTCTTGGAACGCTGATCTTCATTGATGACGACTCGAACAGTCAGTTTCGCCGTGGCTTGCGACGACTTCGAGTCAGCGAGTGGCAACAATCTCGGGTACTGATGAAAATTTCTTTGTTTGAGAATGAGAAACACGAGAAACTCTATACTCCGTACTGTATGGGAACAAAGCTCAACCGTTGTGATCTTTGGTTGGCCAAGATTAGACAGTTTTCACTTGCATTGGTGTCATTCACCGTCATGTACGGAGTACCACCGAGTCGGTCGGTGCTCCAAACAGCATAATAATAAGCAATGAAGATTTTTTTTCCTGAGACGACTCCAGTCCGGAAAGTGGAAGAAGTGGGAATATGAAAAGTCGATGCCACTAATCTGCATCTTCGGGAATCTATTGCTCCCCGAGCTTCCTTGAGGGATCTTCGTTTCCCCGCCTACCTGACACGGCTTCCAAGGATCCCCTGGCCCGAGCGGATCCTTCTACAGTACCAAGGGCACGGCTGAACTGCAAGCCCCTGAAATCGCGCAGATCTTGGAGATCCGTGGGGAGGAGCTGTTGCACATGCTTGCGGCAAATAAGGTTCGACAGGACAAAGAAGTAGAAGAATATTGGGTGCCCGATTACGGATTATCCTCCCTTCTTCTCTTGCGAGCCATGGCGTGAAGCGGTTTTTTGTCACCTTTTCCCTTTGTCTTGTGTGTTTGTTTGCCAACTCGGCACGGTTCTTTTACGCGGACCCAACTACCAGAAGCTGGCCGCCGCCATGCATGACCTGCGACCCCTATCGCACGGCGTTATCACGCCGCTGTTCGTGATAGGGACAGTGTCCATTGCGATGCGAATCTACGTGCGAGGTTTCACAATGAGGTCCTTTTACTGGGACGATTGGGCCATGACGGCCATGATGGTACCCGATCATGGTATCTCGGCGTTGTTGAACAATGCTAACCGTCTCTAGGTCTTCAATTGCATCCAGCAGGGACTTTTTGTACTTTTTTCTTGAGTTTGGCGCTGGCTTGTAAGTCTTCTTGTCAGTCCCCCCCAAGTCGCTCGCTGTTGACAAATAATGATACAGGCATCTCGAAGAGGTTCTAAAAACTCATCCGGAATGGATTCCGATACTGCTCAAGGTAAGGTTGATGCCTGATTACATCTCCCCAATGCTGGTAGCTGACTTGACGTCTCGCAGGGCCTCCTTGCAGAGGAGTTCTGGTACATCTGGATGCAGTTCGCCATCAAGATGTGCTTCCTCCTCTTCTATTTTCGACTATCCACTGCGACCAATTTCCGACGGGCCCTTTGGGCCATCATTATATTTCACGTCGTCACAACCATCGTCATCTGGCTTCTGTACGGCCTGCAATGCCGGCCAATTGCGGCATTCTATGAGCCGGAGAAGTACCCAGGCGTCAAATGCCTTGATACCAATGTGTAAGTACTCTTGTAAGCTGGAGTTAATCGTTATCGTTATTGACGAGGGCTCATTAGTACATACTTTGTCCCGTACACCTTGGTAAGTACATGGCCCGACGTTGCACCACGCAGTAAACTCCACTAACAGAATGTTCAGAACATGACTACCGATCTACTTATCCTCGTCTTACCTCTTCCGGTTATCTGGTCTCTACAAATGACTGTACAACGACGACTCGGGGTCCTGGCTGTCCTCACAACTGGCGGATCAGCAGTCCTGACAAGCGGCCTCCGTGCCATCATCCTCTACGAGTTCGCTACCTCGCCCGATTTCACATGGTCACTGGGAGAGATGGTCATCATCTCCAACGTGGAGATGCAGGTCGCCATCGTCGCAGCCAATATGCCCGCCCTCAAGGCCTTCTATACCTGCTGGCGTGACAACAAGCTCGGTCCTGGTCAAGGAGTCACCAAAGAACTGAGTGGCGCTCCGCAGGTCTCCAAGGGTTCGCAAAGTGATATGGAGCTGCAGAGCGGGCTTTCGGGATCGAGAACTGGAAGTAGGACCAAGACGCCGGGCTTGTCTGTTTTGGGCGCGACGGAGAGTGAGGAGAAGCTGTTTCAAGGGCAGAAGTATGGCTTTACAAAGATACCTGAAGAAGGAGTATAACATAGGACGAAATAAAAAGCCTATCTCTACATCTAAATTAACAATACCCAATCTCAACCTGCCGCCCTTACCTTGACGTGCCAGGCTGTAACTCTTAATCGCTGCTTTAAACGCGCCTCTTCACGTGATTTAAGTAGACAAGGCTGTAGAAGGCCTCAATGCAAGGCGCATTACCTACTGAAATATCTGCCTCATACCCCTCTCCCAAATCTCAAATTGGGTGCCCAAAATCCGACAAGACCAGACGCAAGATCAACGCTTGTTCTCCATGTATTGCAATCCCGAGCAGCATGGAAGATCACACTAGCTATCTTCAGGCGAAGCTCAAAGACATTAAAACAGCCGCCATCAACGATACGTCGTTTTATGTCTTCGCAGATGTCCGTCGCATCGTCACAAAAGACGCAATCACGCAGTTAACCGCACCATACATTCCCGACCATCAACATAGAAAACTCGTTGAGGATGTGCTCGAAGACGGGGTCCGACTCTTTTGTATTCTCTTCCTCATGGACCGACTTGATCTACTCCAGCCATTCCTTAGCCACGACGTTCGCGACAGCAGGCTACCATCCCAAGAAGTGGAACTCAAACGGATCATGCCAACCCTAGACGTGTCTTCGTTCTTGGACCTGCGTCGACAATTCTTCCCTTGGAGCTTCAAAGGAAACCGGAGACATCTTGTCTTGCCCGATGATACCGTCCTTCCATTTATTTCAGAGGAGTTTATGGATAAAGGAGCCGGTGGAACAGTGAGCCTTGTTACTATTCCATCTGAGCTTCAGGACTTCGACCAACAGCAGGTAACATCCTAGTGGCCGCGAGCTGCCAAGATCATCTGCTAAGAAGGAATCCAGGATGACCCTACGGTCAAAATAGTTCGCAAATGCATCAAACCAGTGGCCAATGCGAGTGCTACCAAAACCATGTTCGATCGCGAACGAGAATGCCTTGAGCTATATGAGAGACTCAGACATCCCAGCATCATTCCGCTCCTTGGTAGCTACACTATTGGCGAATCTCATAACCTTCTGTTCCCACAATACCAGATGAACTTGGAAGACTTCCTCAAACAAGAAAAAACAGATGATTTTCGCAAACATGTCACTCTATCGGCTGCTATCGCAGACCTCGCTTCTGCAGTGCAAGCTGTGCACGAAGTCACGATGCGCAGCGAAGTACGTCCTCTTTACCTCACCAAGTACGGGTTTCATCATGATATTAGACCCGCCAACATCCTAGTCTCGGATGGGAGGTTTATTCTCGCAGATTTTGGACTTGCGTACCCTAAGCCCTATGAAACCGACCGGCCACCTACCATCACATGGAACCCAAACGTCGGGCATTACATTGCCCCTGAATGCATGGATAGATACTTTGAACACCAAATTGTTGGGCGCTCATACGACATCTGGGCTTTTGGCTGTCTTCTTTCCGAACTTGTCACGTACATTGAATTGGGGCCCGATGGCGTCGAGAAGTTCCGGAAAGCCAGAGAAACTGATACATACTACGATCTACCTTGGGGGAATGGCTATTTCTTTGAAGCTAACCCTTCTGGTCAAGGAGCAAGACTGAAAAGAGAGGTCACTATGTGGTTCCAGTCGCTCGTTGATTCTTCCAAGGACGGCATTACGCCGCTGTTGATCGCAGTCAGCAAACAGATGCTTACCCCTGAGCCAACGCAACGTCCAACCATGGCGCAGTCGGTTTCTCACCTCAAGTTCGCCCATGCAAAGCATATTTTGAGATTGGCCACTCTTGGAATTGAAGAAGTCCTGTCCAAGATCGGGCAACCCCGGTTTGAACTATCAGCAACCACTGAGAGAGAATTGGGGCTGGAACTAAGAAAGTTAGAAGCCTTTGGAGATGTGCTGGGGTTAAGCAGTCCTTTGCAACTTAGTTCGCCATATTTTGCACAGACGGAATATGCCGACTTTGTCACAAAGACGCTTGAAGAGATACCAGCCAGCATTCAAGAGTCTTCCGCAAGCTTACCCGGTCCGATGACTGTGTGGACGCCGGCTGCTGCTGGGGAGATGGTCAGAAAAGTCAGACCGTTAAAGTTTGTCGACGAATCGATTCGCAAAAGCATCCGAGAGCTCTGTGAGTCTCTTCCTAACCAAGAAACTCTGAGCAACTTTCTCGCCAAAGGCTCCCCATCCACGTTAGCGATAGCCACGATGGCTTCGCCAGGTGAGTCTCTCCGTGTGGGAGAGTCACTGGATGCCTTCCCTGATATGTCGTTGAAAGGGAGGTTTCAGCAGTTGAACGAGGAACTAAGCCGACAAGATGAGACGTCCAGGGGGCGGCTCAAGCTCAAATGGGATCATTATGAGCTCCAGGAGTCCATCGGTCGATATCACCACCTGGCAACGCGTCGAGGAAGTGGGGATTCCCAAGGTGACTCTCCTATGTTTCTTATTGAGTGGATCTTCTTTTCGCAATTTCCTGATGGCGAGTCGGCAGCTCAGAGGAGCCAGAGACTTTTCGCACTTGTGGAGCTCTTACACTTCCCGAAGCCTAGAGGATTCCGAACACTGGAATGCCTAGGGTTCCTCCCACCTGAAGAAGATGGGATGATGGGATATCCTCTCGTCTATTCCTTTCCTAGCTTTAATAACTGCGCTCTTGCAAGGCCGATCACTTTGAGGCAGCTCCTGAACGCAAAGCTGGGTGACTACTCCCTCACCCTTGGCGACAAGTTTAGGATTGCCAAGGCGATATCTAGTAGCCTCTATCATGTGCATTTTCACGACTGGTTACACAAAAACATTCGCTCGGACAATGTCATCTTCTTCGCGAATAGGGGAGAAGACGGAATGAAGAAGGCAACACTGGTCTCTGGGCCTTGGCTTATCGGATTCAACCACGGTCGGCAGGATCGAGCACATCTACTTTCCGATATCCCCAGCGCCCATGAGGATGAGGAAATCCCGTTGTGTCAGCATCCAAGCTATGTGTACGACAAGACCAGGTTCGAGAAGAACCACGACAGATATAGCCTTGGAATTGTGCTACTAGAGGTAGCTTACTGGAAACCGGTACAGGAGATGAGGAAGAATGAGAAGTCTGTGAACATTACTCAGTTTCGCGAAAGGCTGTTGAGCAAGTATGTGCCCAAGGTGGCAGAGATAATGGGAGACAATTACATGAAGGCAACCGAGGCGTGCCTGAATGGCCATTTCACATCCCGGCCGGGAGAGGATGGTCTCGGTGATATCTCAGAGTTTCAGCTCCAGGTAGTGCAGGCCTTGGATTCTTGCTATGTAGGATGAACAATGGATATTTCTAGCTCGATCTTCGTCATCGGTTATCCCGACTTTAACTATAATAAAGAGCACATTTCTAATACATCATAGCATTATATCCCAATGCTAACACAGTGGCCTTTTTTAAGCCTTTCAGCCGATATTTCTAGCTCGATATCTGCCATATTACCATATATTACCCGCCCACGGCTCCCATCAAGCGTTATGACTGGTCTCGCCAGCCACATTGTTTCAGCCGCTTCCACCCTGAATGAGGGCCTCAAATTGATGCCTGCCGGGAATACAAAACTCCGCGTCATCACCCCTCATTTTCCTTGGCCTTCCTACTCGTCAGCTTTTTCAGCATTTTACATCAACTACCTATGGATAGCTAATCCGCACATGGATACAGGAAGCTCTAGCCTCAGTTGGGGGGAAGCCAACTTTCCTTCCCCCTCCCAAACTATTTCATTGGTCATCGAGCGCGATATTCAGTTGGCCGACAATTCAACACCTCTCCCCATCCTAAGCCTCGTAACTCGACTAGTTCAGATGCTGAGGACGCTAGCTCTTCAAGAGTATGTTTCTAAGGAAGAGTCCGGGGTCCCTATCGGAGAAGGGGCAACATATCAGGTCGCAATGGTCGAAAGCATTGAATTGGAACGGTTTATGCGGGGGGGGTTACAAGAGCAGCATCGGCTAGTCGCCCAGAAGACAGCCAAGTTCGCAATACCCAAGAGGCTGCAGATGACCGGAATGTATCAACGGGAGTGGCGCACACTTCGAGTCGTGACTTTTGAGATCGGACTTCTTTCACATCCTGCCGTCCAAAAGCACCCACACATTGCGTCTCTGGATGGGTTTGCTTGGAACAAGTCATTAGGAGGCTATACACCATGTCTTATCATGGAGATGGCTACTTACGGAAACGCTCGTTCCTTCACATCAAACCGAGATCTCACTGAGACTGAGAAATTTACGCTCTGTGGTCACGTCGCATCCGGCTTGGATTTTCTCCATGCCTCCGGTATTGTACACGGCGATGTAAAGCAGGAGAATGTCTTGGTATTCTCAGATGACCAGTCTACCACAGGGTTCATAGCCAGGATTACAGACTTTGAGCGGTCTCCTCAAAGCGGGCAGAATGTTCGGTACACTGGGACTGCCAGATACAATGCGCCTGAAGTTCAAACCGGTTGCGCAGAGGTGGAGCCCGAGCAATTATGGCGCTGCGATGTTTTTGCCTTTGGTTTACTGGTGTTGGAGGTCTTCTCCGGCAGCAGAACCTACGATGACATTGAGCCTCGCATCCATTTGAGGAGGAGCATAGAAATAGGGGCGCCATGCGGCAAGTTTTATCCTACACAATCCCATCCACCATAGCGCGCTAACACCTTGGCCAGATGCCGAGCAAGCATTGCCACTTGCATTGAAGGTGGTGGAAGGTCTTCAAATGGTCTCCCCGTCAGCAAAGCAGACCTGCCAAGCCATCTTGGAATTGACTCTCCCTCACTTTCCAGCCCACCGACTTCCTCTTGGCTGGCAGGAAGTCCGCGGGTACCTAGGATACGCTGCGTAGGTCTCTCCTTGGCCTATATAGATGAATCATCCAGTTGCGAGGACTAACATCGACTAGTCTAGATATTGTTCCCTTAGAAGCAAACACCGTGGTGCCAACCACAGACACTTCGTCATACTCGGTAGGTCGCGGCCGCCACAGCGCAACCAGTCCATCTTCGGTCGCACAAATAATAGGAAAAGCTGATTATGTTTTTTAGATCTCAGAAGTATGCAATCGTATCAACGACAACCAACAGGACTACGCCGCTGGGACGCTGTGGAATGATCTGCAATACGCTGCTGCGACCTTGCCGTCTGACCTGGACAGGGGGAAGGCCACCTTCTCCTTGTTCGTATGTTACGCTCTTGGCTCATATTCACCATGTAAGAGCATAGAGCAAGCTCTCGACTTTGTATCATTTGCAGCAGAGGCTGGGCATCCACCCGCCTTGTTGTGTGGAAAGAGGGTGTTCGAGGCCAACCAAGTCCCCGTCCCTCACATCTTCTTAGAACAACACAAGGATCCTGATCTCAGGAAGATGCTCAGCGCAGTGGAACACGTATCAAGCGAAAGGTTCTTCTCGGCACTGACTCGACTACTCCTACGGCAAACCGTTAGGGCTCAACAAGCTGAAGCTCTGGGGTCGCTTCCATGTCATCGAGCCAGCCAAGCGGACCTCAGCGAATGGTTTATTATCAAACGCGACGAGATTGGGGAAAATTCCTTTCTCGAATTCGCCGAAGCTACCCTACTCTTTCACCATGCCATTATTAGATCCGACTTCGCAGCCTGCAAAACCCTGGTTGTCTTGGGTTGCAACGTCAATAAAGCAAACTCGGTTGGCATCACCCCACTCCACCTGACGGTTTTGTGTGCCGAAATCGAGATATTCGATCTTTTGCTGGCCCATGGCGCCATTGTTCAGCTCAATTGTTGCTCCAGGGTTGGACTGCTTCATTGGCTTGTGATGTTGCCTGAGGAAGAAGTGCCTCGCCTTGTGCAGAGACTTCTTGCCTTGCTGGATGACGACGACCAGCGCTCCAAAGTCTGCAACTCCACGCTCTACTTTGTTCTCGACCACATAGCTCTTGAGCTTGACGGAAGCCCCTTGCAGTGGGCTATACTATGCAGAAACTTGACCTTGGTAAAGGCCCTTACAGCTCCTGGAGTCTATATGCCGGCCAGTCCAACGGGGCTAGTCTTCCTTGCTGTTGGACTCGGATGCGCGGAGATTCTGAAACATCTCCTAGAGATGGATTCAGTGCTTCAAAGTCTATCACCAGCGGATAGATACGAGATCTTTCTTCATCTAGGCAATCGAGGTAATTACCTGACGCGCTGGATAATGCATGGAAGCTCCCACGACGGGTCCATTGGCCAGGTGATTGACATATTACAGCAATTCGGCATACATCTGCCTCTTGATGGAGATAGAAACATCATGAGCCCAATTTTAAGAGCTGCTGTTGGGAACCATGTCTGCGTCCTCAAGGAGCTTCTTCGAAGAGGGCTCGATATTAATGAACATGACCCGCACGCAAAGTCACTACTCGAGTTTACAATTCGCTCCGGTGTGTTCTACGGACCTGGGCACCGCTTCACGGAGTCGATACAACTTCTATTGAGCCACGGTGCCAAAATGAACAGCCAGCCATTACTCCATGCGGCGTGTGGAATTTACATTCCACTTGAACTATTCAAGTCCCTCCTGCAAGAGGATGTTGCCAGCCTTGAGGTGAAATACCACAGAAAAACACCTCTACTCGAACTATTGCATCCACCAGTTCAACCGGACGTTTTTGCCAAAGTACAAGCCTTGACGGAAGTTGGAAGCAACATAAATTCCGAGCTCGACGATGACGAGGATCAGGAGCCATGGAGATGCTGTTGGACACCTTTGGCATGCTCCCTATACTACTTGAATTGGGGCATTGCTGAGTATCTCCTCGACAATGGGGCCAGTCTTGAGTATGGTTTCAGCTCAGGCCACCTCAACACAATACTGCACCTCCTTATTTTCAAGGCATTCTATTCCGGTCCGTGGCTTCTACATCAGGAGTACTCTCAGCTATTATATATCTTCGAAAGCCTGCTGAACCGCCAAGAAGTGGGAGAAAGTGGACTCGTCAACAAGGTTAACCACCAAGACATCAATGTTCTCCGCCTCAGTGTCATGTTCGGACTAGTTGACATCGTCCGCATTCTTCTAGGGAAGCGATACGGACTTAGGAAGGATAGCATCAGAGAGGTGTCTTCAATGATACCTTCGCTGCTGATGCCCGCCATGGCCCCCAGGTTTGTTGCCTTTGACGAGGCCGTGAGGGACAGTATCAAGAGCAGAAAGCTACCATGTTACATGTTCTCGGAATATGAGGAGAGCCTGCGGAACATACGTGAACTTCTAGGTAGGCCTAGCTTGGAATGAGTTGGAGCCAACTACGCCACTGAGCACGCTATCATTGGCAGGACAACTCCGAGCCCGTGGAGGCGGACTAGACGTGGCCATTCTTTCTGTTCTCAGTACTAGATTGAACATGCTTCCGATGTGACCTGTCCCAAAAGCTCTGTGAGGACTTCATAATCCCAAAAGTGATGAAAGTCATGGGGATCAGGATGACGACAAATTTCCAAAACTCGGGCGCAATCGTAAAAATGACCGCCATCAGAAACCACCAAGTCTGACGAGAATATGGCCTACTCGGTAATTAGCAACTATATGATGAACTGAGGGTAGTGATACAGACAGAGAGCAGTGTTGCGGGTAGATAGACAGTCGCAACAAAAGCTAGTGACGCTGTGTTTATCGATGTTTTGCGAACGAGAACTTCTTCCATTTCGCCTTGCTTGGCGATCTTGATCAGGTTGGAAAGGGATTCCACATTCGTCTTTGAGATTCGAAGCATTGATGCTCCAGCCCTGAATTGCAGTCCCTCGGTTATCTATCGAGCTGAGTGGTAAGCTGATCGCATCCCATATCATCTCAGGGTTGGCATACCAATTCACCAATGCCTATGCTTCGTTGGAGTAGAGATTGCATGGTGCGTCTGTGGTGAACAGTTTCGGATCTGAGATCGTCCACCTCTTCGATAAGGGTTCGTCTCAAACTTTCATCTCTAAGTAACTCGACGTCGTTGCAAAGTTTTCGTACCGCGTTGACCGTATGTAGTGAAGAGTTTAATATCGCCTCAGCCTTTAACATCTTTCGTCTCAGAATTTGCAGGCTCTGCTTATCGGAGAATCCAAGCGAATAGTCGTGGGGGTCATGGTAGTCGATCTGCGATAAGGTAACCTTTTTCTTCCTGTGGATATTGACGCCCCATTAGCAGCTGGAGATTCTTCGGATACAGAAGCTTCGGGGGGTCTTACTAGACGTTCCAGCACCGTACTTAGGGATTTTGTATAGCTTTTCCAATTGACCAGAGAAGCTGCAAAAACTGTGACGTGCAGAACGATGTGCCTCGCGTCCCACCAACTGCCGTCCAGAGCTGCATGTTTCAGTCTTTCCTTAATCCTGTTTTGGATGTAGATGGAGGGTTGAGTAAGTATACAAACCGAAAGCCGAGTACCATAATTCGTGCGCTGGTATAACCCAGTCTGTCTCAGTGACCAGGGATCCCCGCGTCCTCTGTTGTTCTCCTCGAAGAACCGGACAAGATAGGATATTTCCACTATGTCATAGTTGTTAACTTTTGGCCTTGTGCTATTGTGTTCCAGGGAAGGAGACCTTACAAGTTCGAGATTTGTCCAGATCGAGTGACTCTCTTCGATGAAAGCGATTGGATGCATCATCATCATCCCGGGTGCGCATTCCAAAAGCGTGGATGCTTTCCAAGAAATACGGGAACACATTATGGTTATCGATTATTGCTTCAAAGCTTTGTCGAGTTAAGCGAAGTCGACTCCAGCTATGGGTTTGACGCAAGATACTACAGGACGGTCAGTTAGTTCATCCAAGTTAGAACAAACCTGTCCAAATTCAGACACCCCGTTGCTAGTTGAAAGAAACTTACTATGATGTATCTTCTTCATCTGAGTTCTACCTGATCAATAGCATACAGAGGGCACATCAAGGTATGTGACGCGGACAATTCGTACCTTCCAAAGCTCCTCTAACTTGTCTCGGACATTGCCCGAGATGGTCCTGCATGTCGTCAGGTTGTCGCTTGGCATCCGCTGCGCTTGTTCAGGGTTTCGGGTGGTCCAGACTTCCACTTCGTCCACATCTGTTGCGAACAGCCGATCGGCATCCCCATCAAACCTCTGGCGCATTAGTTGCACATCGCAGCTCCATATATGCTGGTGAGCCGAGGTACGAGAAGCTGGGTCTCCTTGAGTGCTGTGATTCCCGGTCATGGTGGCTGATACTAGGCCCGGCTCTATTCTCTTGGGCAGGTTAGGAGCTTCAAGTGAAGGAGCAACAGCGCCATTTTACAATTTAACGGCAAAGACAAACAAATGTGCGAACGCAAGTCTTTACTTTCATATGTTCATATTGAGGCTATGGCAGTCGAAATGACACTATGCGATTTTCAAGGTAGATGGAACAGGCAGCCGGCCACGGACATGGAGGGTCGGCAACGCCCAGCTGCATGAATGAAGCTGTGGTTGGTTGTCAATTGGGCATCAATGCGGCTTTGGGGGGCGCAGGCGATTACACATTGGCAAAGCTTTGCCTCGCTGAAATGCAGATGCATGAGCAGGACTCAAAAAGGGCTGCAAGGGAAGCAGAGCAGTGGATTCTGAAGTGCCATCAGGCCCTGATGATATTGGTGAAAGAAAGTCCCGCATCACCTTTGCAGCCGTTACCTACCTCCCCAGGTTACACAACGTCCAATTCTGATTAAGAGGAAAGATTTGGGCCGGCTTTCCCAAACCAACAAGACGCCAATTTAGACAAGGCCGAATAATTGCTGCCGGCTACTGGCATCCTTATATAGCAACCCCGATGCGCATTGCTCCTTGTCGAGAAACCCTCCAAAGTCCAAACTCCCTCAACTCTCACACCCAAGCTCAACTCATTCTCTCACCTTATAGACACCGCCATGTCCTCTCAGCCACCCACCACGTTCAAGGTGGACAACCGTTATGTCACCCGAGCGAAACTACTCGTACTTCTACAGCGCCTATTTGGCTCAAACTTTCAAGTTAGGGTCCGTGTGCATAGAGCTGCATCATTGATGTGATGTTGACCATGATTCAAGGAGGAAACGGATGGCTTTGTTGTCAATGCACCCAGGGAACTATCGACGGTAAGTTGAAGCAACAATTCTTGACATTTGCCAGTGATTGATGCCTTTCAGTCTGAGATTGACTCAATCTCAGACACTCAGCAAGGACCTTAGTGGATAGACAAATCCAATTGAGCTAGTGACAACCTAGCAAGAAAACCAATCTCAAGAGAAGAAAGAAAGTGAAGTGAGATCTTTATTGGATAGATGCAGCAAGCATCTGGTGGACATGGCCATTCACATCTAGTTGGCAATTCGAGTCTGATCACATTACTTTTCACATTGGTTTAAGGACTTTATGCTCATTACAAGGCAGCCCAGCAAGAGAAATACTATGTCCAAGCTCAGCCTCTTTTGATTGGCAACAACCTGGATTAATAACGAGCATCGTGTGCTGAACAAACTGTTGGATGTATGGGCACTTTCATTCGGTGTCCTAGAGTCCAAATACTGAACGTGAGAGACCCTGCGAGTACTGAGCATCTGGCAAAGGTTCCTCTCTCTTTTGTCAACTCGAATCAAATGCCTGGCTCTGGCTATTAAATATCACCTGTCGCGTGGATTGACATCAAATCAGATGACGACAGGTGATAGTGGCTAAGCCGCAACCATGACCTGCAAGGCAGGCATCCCACCACAGTAATCACTGCGTGGCAGTGCAAGGCGTTTTGGTACGAACGGAAAACCCACCAGCCTCATCACACCATCCATGTTACGACACGATTCTCTTCTTTCGCGAATGCACGACACCAACTCTTCTTGGCTTATTGCCTCTAGTGTAGCCCGTCTTTTTCTTGTTCTTAGCAGTCTAAACCAGACTCTAGTTACCCATCACAATGTCCAAGGACCTCGTCCTTAGCAGAGGTTGCCGCCACAACGATTGGTGGGCGATGCCCCAAACCTCTGTTGAATTCTGCAGAAGCTGCGGGTTTTCCCTCATCTATGAACCCAGTCGCCCGTCGAAAGACGTATACGCCGAAGTTCAGGTCCAGCCGCGTCCGCAAGACACCTTCGATCCTGCGCGCAGCCCATCCGCCGGTGCCCGCAGTTACCAGTACCAGCCCCTCGACCTGACGCAAGGGCGTCAGATTCGTGTTCTTGTGCTCAAGGCGGGGAGGCCTGAAGATCCTCTCCACTGTGAGCTTGAGCATGTCAATCTACAGCAGGGACCGGTTTACGAAGCTCTTTCTTACACCTGGGCCGACGATAAGGGTGACGACTCCATCTGCAGGTCGATACAATGCGGTCAAGACGATCAGTTCATCGGCATCACCAAGAACTGCGAGCTAGCTCTTTTGCGCCTTCGCAAACAAGATGTGGACCGTCGACTCTGGGTTGACGCCGTATGCATTGATCAATCCAACATTCTGGAGCGGAACCACCAGGTCAAGAATATGATTGCCATTTTCCGCAGTGCGATCCGTGTCGTGGTCTTCTTGGGTGAAGGAAGCCCTGTCCTTGACCGGCTAGTGGACTATATGAGCAATGACACTGGTGGCCAGTTACCACAAGTCACGGACTTCATCTCATTGTTTCGAAGCCGGTGGTTTCATCGAGTGTGGGTGCTGCAGGAGGTTGCCGTGGCCAAGAGCATCTTGGTCACGTATGGAATGAAGCAGTTGAGCTGGGTGGACCTTATTAAGCATGGAAACCTCTTCTTACGACTGATGGCTGCTCGAAATCTCTCGTTGGTGCTGCCTCCAGTCATTTCTTATGGCCTACGGCAGACGGAGGCGGGAGACCGCAGATTGGAAGGAGTATGTTCCCCATAGAACTCGCCACTGTTGAGCAAAGCTGACTTGACTGGTTCTAGCGTTCGGGCCTCTTATCATTATTGCAGGTCTCTCGGAATTGCGCCTGTAAGGATGCTCGAGACAAGGTGTATTCCATCCTCGGACTCCTACAGGAAGAGCCAGTGCTTTCATTACAAGCGGACTACTCACCCTCCACCACAGCTGGCTGGGTGTTTCTGCAAGTTGCTGCTTGGCATGTCAATACTACGAAGACTTTGGAGATTCTGTCGCAAGTGGACGGAACGTCGGCGTTAGACATGCCATCATGGGTTCCGGACTGGACAAGAAAATCCCCCACTACTTTGCCAGCACAGTTCAAGGAGATCCGAGAGCCCTCTGTTCCTTGCATAACGGCCCTCGACGGCCAAATCTTACCTTTAACAGCTAGGCTCAGCTACCCCTTGGAATGTGTTCTCGAAGTAACTGGACGGAAGCGTGGTACTGTCTGGACAGAGAGGAAGATCCTTGGCCAAGCTCTGGCTCCCTCAGACCGCGCCAGAGGTATCTACAGCAGAACATTGGGCCCGTATGGTTCCCAATCATCTTCGACAAGGAGCAATGTTCATTGGCTTCTTGATCCATCCAAGAATCCTGGAACTCGGAAATGCCGCGAAAGGCTAGACTTCTGGGAGCGGATCTTTTCGTCGTACCATGGTATCATCCCTTCTAGTGAGCTCAAACCCAGCAATGCAACCTCCCAGGCAGATATCCCGCCGGCATTCGGTGGATTCTGCTCAAACTGCTTTGAGATGGACGAGATGCACTGGCAAAGAATCAAGAGGTCTACCTGGCTGGATGCCAAGCAAGCAACGGAACAGGCTACCGCGCGGGCCATGACCAGCTGGAATACGGATTCATGGATGACCAAACAGGATATCACTCAGGCGATGAAGACTACGATAGAACAAGTGGTCGAGCAAGCGACTAAGAAGGCTACTGGGCAAGCGATCAAACATGCCAGGGTAAATTGGAATTGGACGACCCGGACTGAAACGTTGAACATCAGTCAGCCAATCGAGCAGGCCATCGAACAAGTCATGAAAATCGTCAACCAGACTGTGCCCAACTGGACGATCGAGCAGACTATCGATCGTCATCTCAATGCTGTCAATGACGCCGTCGATCTAACTATCGAACTAGCCAACAAAAAGGTAGCATGCCGCTGCAAGTCTCAATCTCCAGGACACTTTGACAAAGACGAGTTGGAGCAATTCATCGCCAGCATGAGCCAATATGGAATGGGCCGCAGAATATTTGGCACAGATCACTCACTCGGGCTCGGCCCAATGGAACTTGAGGACTGGGATGAAGTATGGACTCTGGAAGGGGCTACAGTTCCTTTTATACTCCGGCCTGTGGGCGTCCACTACAAACTCGTCGGCGCGTGCTACATTCACCGAGCTGGCGAGACCAGGGATCGATGTTCTATTTGCTCCTACGAAACCGTCCGAGATGCAATTACACTGCCCGCAGAAGCACAACCATCGACAGGAGCAGCTGCATCAACTTGGCCCTCTATGGGGGTAAGAAGCTCGCCAGTCTCCCCAGGCCTATTACAAGTCCCATCCGAAGAGAGGAGAGAATCGCTGCTTGAATCAACCCGGCCCTCTACGAAGATAAGAAGCTCGGGGAGAGAGGATATTCTTCGGCCAGTCTCCCCAGGCCTGTTATCAGTCTCATTCGAAGAGGGGAGAGAATCGCCGTTCGCATCAGCCTTCTCAGGCTCGCTAGCAAAGATCAAAATCCGGTGACACTGGTCTAGAGCGTCGAAGGAATGCTCTGTAGCATTGGATTTTCACATTGTCATGTGTTTTATTGGTGTGTTCTTTGGTATTGTGTACAATGGAGACGTCATTGAAAACAAAGAGCGTCACCAACTGCACCGAGTATGCACCAAGTCGAATTGGGTATTACTCCCATAAACCTTTGAACAAATGGTCTTCTTTCGAAACATCATCTTGATCATTCTGGAATCTGACTCACAACTTTCGCTGTCCCTTGACACGTCAATGCCCGCTTGACGTGTCAAGCGAGTGTGTTGTAACTACCAAGCAAACATCCCTGACAAGTAAAATATGCGAACCATTGGACTCTCCTCACAGCGGGTCATGCAAAAAGAGCCAGTTTGGGCTTGTGAAAAGCGTTACATGACAGCTAAACCGGAGCACTTGACCTGTCAGAAGCTGGGCGAACCCCACTGGTCCTGGGGGCGGTGAGGTTCGACGGCGGAGTTTTCGGGCAGCAGCCAAGGCAACGGCTCGGCTCGTTAGTTTAGTCTGTTTTTTCCCTGTTTCTTAGGCTTATAAGAATTATTGTTTTTAATGAGTCAGATTGGGCTCTGGTACTTAACGCCGAAATATGAGAACCTCGGTGTTTCCCTTGCAGCTGTGAGGACCTGTTAAGACGCACGCATCTATATTTCATCCACATTCATTGTCCACTTTCTCTTTTGCATTTCGTCAATTCTTTTCTCAAGAGCCTTTTTTTTTTTTACTTTTTTTACCTTCAATTCAAACCTGGTTGCTTTCATCATCAGCAACCAGAACTGAATGAATCTTCACGCAAACCTCGTTCACCGCCATGTTCTCCAACTCCTCGAATCCACAACCGCATACGTCCCGGTTCCCTGGGTGAGAGAACAACTTCTCCGACGCAAATGTGATCAGCTTCATCAATTAGCTGGCATCTTTCACGAGCAGTCTGTTCTTAACTTATTCGACATTGTTGAGACGCTCGTTGATCAAGACCGATATGATGAGGCAGAAGAAATTCTGCAAATCATCATTCGGGGCCATCGGGCTGTCAAGCAGCTTGACGCTGTGCACGACAAAGCGATAGAGATTCTCGGCTCTATATACAGGACATGGTATTACCGCCTGTTCCTCGACGACATTGTCTTGCTTCCCGAAAATCTTGACGTCGAACCCACGAGGATATTGGAGTCGTTCATTGCTCTACATCTCGACCTCTCAGGCACGCCATCAGTGTCATGTCTGGACAATCTTGGCAGGGTGTTGGCTTGGGCGGGCCTGGATAAGGACGCCGAACAAGCTATGGCCTTCAAGATGCTGATCCTCAAAAGAGAGGCTGAAGCGAGGTCGACGAAGGCGTCATTCGGATGCTGCGATATCTGCGACCAGAACATATCCTTGGAGGTGGCCTACTTCTGCCGCACATGCGAGAGCATGAATGTGTGCCAAAGGTGCTATGAGGCGAACGCAGGAAATGGGACCGACGGCTCATTCAGCTGCTTTCCCCATCTCATCAAAGTAGCCCCCGAACAAACCACCGAAAACCTTGCCGGTCACATCAAGGCCTGGCTCCCCCCTCTCTTGGACGTTGTTCGTTCTCGGAACTTGGAAACAAGAAGCGGGAACGAAAGGATGTCTCCAAAAACGACTCTTCTCTTCCGAAGACTTGCACACAGCGGTGCGGCTGTGCGAAGACACCGAAGCGGATGACCGTCATTTCATCGGCCTGATTTCTGTTCTTCACGCAGTGTTGATGCAAAGCGTCCAGACAGATGAGTTCAAGACGCTATTTCAGGCTCAAGAGGGACCAAATGTGCTTTCCACCATTGGCCTCCTAGCCATGGTTAGCAACACACGATCTGGACTTACTCAGAAGTATCAGGATGCATTCTGCGGTGATGGTAAGTAGTGACCCTACCTCTATGGAAGGAGTTAGTGCAAGACCGGCACTGATGCGTATGCCGCAGGCTTCGATGAGTGGGATGTTCCCAAACTACTGCCCGAAGAAGCTGAGAATCTGGACTTGGAAGATTCCGAGATGGCGGACGAGTACGGACAGTCTCTCACTCAAGTGGCTTCCCGCGTGATTCGGTTAGCACGTCCAGCACGCTCGAAACAGAGGAAGTTGCTAGAACCGGTCAAGGACATCCAAGCCAGTAACTCGGACATGGAGAGAGTCAACGCCCTGCTGAACAAGCGTGTTGTTCCGCAAAAACTCTACGGCACTTTGGATCTCGCCTCAAATCCCGATGCGATTCGTCTGGTTGAACTCCTCCCTGGGACGTCCAAAGATCCTATTCGATGCAATTTGCGCATTGAATCACGAGCCAACGAGCAACTCTCGTACCAGGCACTTTCATACGTCTGGGGCAATCCAAAACCGGAGGAACTAGTCGACATCGAACTCAGCGGTCAGAAGGCGCCCGTCACACCCAATCTTTACTCTGCCCTCTCGTATCTACGTCTCGCGTCGGCGTCAAGACTCCTCTGGATCGATTCTCTATGCATCAACCAGGAGAATGTGGCAGAGAGGAATTCACAGGTTGCCAACATGGCCACCATCTATCAGAGAGCATCTGCTGTCATCATATTTCTCGGCGAAGAGGAGGATAACAAGAAGCGCAGGGAGAGTCTATCCTATGCGGACTTGTTTACATTTCTCAACAGAGAGGTGGACATTTATGGCATCCACCATGATGAAAATGAGGACAAGAAGGAACAAGAACAACGAAGGTTCAGAGAGGCCATCCAAGAAACAGGCGTTCGGAAAATTGCCCTCCTTCGGACATTTTTTCATCTTTGTTCCAGAGAATGGTGGAATCGTCTATGGATCTTACAAGAATACGCCATCGCTTCGACAGATCCCATCTTCATGCTTGGAACTTGGCAGACAAGCGGAAGCGCTCTGCTGAGAGACATGGACATGCTGGCGAACGAACATCGAAGAGCGTTCAGACAGGAGGAAACGAGGATCCTTCTTTACAACTCTACACCTTACTATCCCATGACGCAGGCGTCTGGGGTGCTCAATTGCCGTCCAGCAAGGACTGACGGGTTTGAGTACAAGTCTTGGTTGTATCCGCTCCTCCTCTCGACTCATTCTTGGTGCATGGACCGTCGCGATATCATATATGGACGCCACGCTCTGATGCATCCTGTGTTACAACAACTCATCGGGCCGGACTACAGTCTCACCACGGAGGAGTTATACGAGAAAGTGGCCATTTGGCTTCTCGTGTTTGAGAGAGGCATCAGCATGTTTTGGGACTTTCCAGTACGTCTGTCGCCTCACTTGCCGTCGTGGGTTCCCGACTTCTCCAAACCAAGACAAATGTCCGACGTGGACATTAAATGGGAAGTTTACGAAGAGAAACTCTGTTTCGATCCCTTTCCGACCATTTACAATGGCGAAATGGCTCTCTACGGCCGTCCTATCGACACCATCAAGGAGGTGTTTCAGCTACGCCCACAGGAAGAAGACTTCAGGGCCGACTTGGTTCGAAGGCTCTGGTTCTTGGACATTGGTCTTGCGACTCTCGGTTCTCGATATCCCCTCTGGCAGCGACATTTCTTATCTTCGAAGCTCTCCGCGCTATACGCTGAGCAGCCTTTACACACATGGTGTACGAGTGCAGAGCCATCCAGCCGAGACACTAGCTCCTCAGCATTCCTCCTCGACAGTGTAACCATGAAGATGTTGGAAGAGGTCATTCACAGTGTTGTCAACCCTGTGAAAGAAAAGGTGGACAGAGAGAAGGCCATTGCCGACTGCATGTCGCCGATCATGGGCAAGACATCACCTGCCTTTAACATGGCTTGTGATAGCCTCAAACGACTCTCTCTGAAGCTGGGCTCCATCAAGTCGTTTCTCTTGAACACGGATACGACTCGTCCCGACTTTCTCGGTGCGGCTTTTTTCGACTTTCACCGCTTATCCAAGAGCCTACAACGCCTGCACACACCATCTTTGCACGAGCCAACGAGCGTAGATGCCCCTCAACGCAGGTTTGTCAAGGCTATACTTGAGAAAGTACGAGGTGGCACACAATGTGTCGACATCAAACCCTACAACAAAAGCACGAAAGGCAACCACGCCTCCGCCAGTCCCTTCCCCGGGCTCCCGTTACCGAACTACGGAGCCATCCAAAGCTGGGTTGAGAATGATACCGCTTTTGCAGAAGAGGTTGAGCTTGTTTCTACCATTCTCCTTCAGATTGCACGCAAGATCAAGGAGAATGACTGTGACATGTTCCAAGATACATTCAATGAACTGGAACAAATCACGATACTGGACTTTCTTGAGGACAAGAAGCTGAAGGATTGGGTGGTCACCTTCAACAAACTGAGACAACAGTACTCGAGCCGCGCCAGCATTCGGAGGAGTGAGGTTCGGTCAGAAGGAGCCCGGTTATTTGAAGACCGGACATTTTTCGTCACAACATCGGGATTGGTGGGTGTGACAGGGAACGGCACGCAGGGCGTTGCCGTCGGTGACGAGGTCATCATGTTAGACGCTGCACCCATGCCCATGGTTCTTCGAGGTGGAAAGGGTAAAAACAGGGCACAGCATGAGATTGTGGGATATGCGCATGTGCGGGGATTGGAGCCGTCCAAGGTTTTGGATCTGCCTGAGCAGTGGTGGCCAGAGCTGCGGTTATTCAAGATTGTGTAGGCCTGTCAAATCAGGGGACAGAGCCAAAGGAAGAAAAAAATAAAGAATCAGGATAGCAGGGAGGCAAAATTGAACCTTTCTGTCAAATGTCTTTATGGATGTTGAACCAGCCAAGTCCTGGGTGCTCTGTAGTCTCCATACACGTAACTCCTCGACGCAAAAATTATTGCCCGTGTTGTTCAACGCATGGGGGTGCATGTAATCCCACATAATTTTCAACACCTTTATCTCAACCTCTCCCGACACTACCTACCTGATATAATCTTTCTACGTTCAATTCAACAAAACTCCCTATGCCAGACTTCTAGTACGAAACTTGAAGAATCACGGCGTTAGTTATCTCTTGTGCCGTTTGATGAGCTTGTGGGCTTATCTTAAGACAAACGTCGCCAAATGAAGCTAGCGACTGTTAGAGAATACCTATTGTCTAGCGGGAATCCTGCACAAAAACTTGTCGTCTTCATCTGACATGAACAACTTAACTATTGGTGCTCGACCCCTCACCTTGCTGCCACGTTAGGGTTTTCGTGTCCGCCTCTGAAATCTTCTTCCAGTTCCTGTAATCTTCACAAGGAAACGAAACCTGTGAGAGGCAACATGACAAGCTTCTTGGATGACCCAAGCACATTCAAAGGCCCAGTCGGCCCCCTGCGCCATCGCTGCCCGCAATGCTCAGCAACAGGCCCTCAACTCCTCCGATGCAGCGCCTGTCGGGCGGTCCGATACTGTAGTCGCGAACACCAGACTGCTCACCGTCCACAACACAAATCTGCCTGCAACAAGATAAAGAAGGCCCGCGCCAAGCTCGTCAAGGAAGACGGCCTTGTCCGTAATGCCACAGGGGACTCCTGGGACCCCGCCAATGCCTTCGAGACGCATGTAGGCCACTTTTGGCGCTTGTTCAGCACGCGCGACTACATGCGGGCCCGATTTGACCTGGCGGATCATCTCTGTTTGCTCGGCACATTCGACGGCGTTCAAGAAGCCTTCGAACATATGCAGGATATGCAAAGACTGAACCGAAGCGACAACATGGGGCTACGAGACATGGTGCCGGCCTTGATGCTGCGACTAGATCTTGATCAGGAATGCTACGACTTTATCAAGTGGTGGACAACTTGTGATCCAAACGGGGATTACGACTGGGGCGACATGACCCTGCCGCACCTCGATATCCACGGGGCCGATGTCCTCGAAGATGTGGGTTTTTTTGATGAAAAGTATCCAGCGTTGTGCCACGTCGCCGCCATTCTACTGCTCAAGCTGAAGCTGCTCGTCGACATTCGGAACCTCAAAATGACGCGAAAGATCCTTGCCTTACGCCACCTCCCCCATGACCTCTGGCGGCCAATTGAGCTGTCGGTGATCCGGAGTCCACTGTCACTCAAGCTTCAGAAAGAATCGCCTGAGTCGCTCCTCAAAACGGAGAAGAAGCTTCTTGGCCAAGCCCGCCAGCTCGGTGCGATCGTTGTCAAAGCCAATAACAACTTTATGCACTGCCTGTTCGACCCAGACGACGCACTCCGCGAGCCGCCCAATGGATATTCGCCGGGTTCTTGGGAAGAAGTAGCTCTTGCGATGCGGGGCTCGTACGCCGCATGGTGGGAGATGGAAGGCGTTCTAGACCTGCTCAACGACGCACGAGCGTGTGCGGCGCGAGACTCGGAGGATGAGATCGAGGACATGATGGAGAGTGAGGCAAAGAGATTGGGCAGTCGGACGGCCGAGGAGATGCTGTCGGATGTGAGCGTGAATCGGATTTGGGGATACCTCGATTGGGCACTTCAGAACGCCTCATATCTGGGCCCTTGGTCCGAGCGGCCTTCCGAGCAGCATACACGTAAACTTAGGGAGGCATGGGCACAGGCTATGGCGGAGGATGAATAGCTTGATGACTTGCTTGACAAATGGGCGGGGAGCGGCCAAGATTAGCATCACTGTCGGCAGATCGATCTTCGTCATCGGTTATCCCGACTTCAACTATAATAAAGAACACATTTCCAACACATCATAGCATCATATCCCAATGCTAACACAGTGGCCTTTTTTAAGCCTTTCGGCCACCTCTGTCGGCAGATCAAGGCAGACCCTCTGTTGGGGAATTCAGACGACGGGTCACTCTGTGTATTTTGCCATGTCCTATTGTAACAAAATCTCAAACTAGCTCTAATATCCTTCTTATATGAGTTCAAGAAGTCACTCATCGCAAGCCCTCTCCTATCGTCGTGATCTCCAGCCGTAGTCAAACCTCGGATGGAATTATTGTCCATGACCGATATAATCCATATATGCTTCTCTTACTTCAACTATTAGCCCACATTGTGGCAAAAATAGTCGCACAGCGTTGGGTATCTTGGAAACTCGCATGCCGTCCTCAAAGTTTACCTCTGAAATCAGTCCTAATCAGTTGCTTCGGTCCTCACGGCCCGGTAGGCAAAGTGTTGAAGAAAGTGCTAGCAATTGTTTGATTCATACGGGTATTTGTCCAAGTCAACCGATTAACGACCAGCCTCATCATTCCGATTCTGGTGTCCCCGGCCCCTCTGAAGGAGCTAAGCTGAGAAGGCAGTACATGCTTTCAGGCCACAATTTGTCTATTTTACCTGATACATCGCCCAGTCTACCCAGGTTGATAACTTCCTTCCAGTCATTGCTTACAGTCCAACAACTATCTGACGGTTTCAACAGGTCTATAAGCGCATAGTCGTCGTCGGGGCGCTGAAAAAGACAACTACAATGATCATCCTCGTAGCTAAGTTTAACATGAAAGGGCGGGTGATCCGGGCTCTCATATGTGACAAAAGCCAACTTCTCCTTTCCGGGTGCCCAAGGACCGAAATATATCGTTGTATGGTCGACGCTTGAGAAAGTTGCATGTGGGTGCAGTTCTCTAGGTAGGTATTTGGCCTCGGTCAGTTCTTTCGCCATGAATAGGGTATATTGGCGCCGGTTTCTCTCCGCTTCAACTGAGGGGTTCTTGGAAAGATACACTTGTCTTGTCGTGGCTAAGCGAAGCCAGTTATCATCCACAAAGATGGGCATGCTGCAGGTGTCTCGCACAAGAATGTCCTCTTCCACGCCAGCACTATCTGCTTCTGGGTATAGTGGGATGGACATGACTTCCTCAGTCTTCTCTCTTCTTGTGGCATCGAAGAAGGCGTACCGAACACCATTTTGGACAGTCATGACGGGGATCCGAATCTGAACTCCCAGATTTGTTACCGTGTAGTGAGACTTGCTCCCAAAACGTGCACGCTCGATCACGCCGCCCCCAGCAAAGTTCAAGGGAGAGGTGGCGAATATTCCACCATGGGTCGGTCCACTGCCGAAGCCCCATGAGAAGATGGTGTGGTCATAGGTCTGACTGATGATCTGTTCCTGCAGCCGAATGAAGGCGCGCTCGCCTCCTTCGCCATATAGTAGAGGCATGTTGATACCAAAGATACCGAGCAAAGAGTATGCCATGTCCTCAGCGCGTGTAGTCTCCCGCTCAGCAGCCCATGACATCTTCTCAGCCACGCAAACTCTATCGATATCCACCTCATGCCTGAGGGTAGAGACCGATATGCTGGTTATTCTTGAGAGCTGTTGGGAAATGTCGTCATTCGGCCCTGATCTATCTCGAAGGGCAGGTGGTCCGAAGCCTTTGGACAGCTTCTTCCCGGCGTACTTCTGACCGATGCTCCTCCACGCGGAGTCAAAGAACTTGATGCATCCGGGTGCCAGGAGTTCTTGCAGAGTCCATCCCCGCTTGAACCAGCGGCTCTCACCGAAAGCAGCGTCATCGCTAACCGGAAGGACGTCGCTGAGGTAGGCATAACAGATGGTAGAGTCACCATACCATTTGTACATGGAGTTGATGGCTTCTGATAGCTCAGCACTGCTAGCCTTGTCGATACAAAATGTGTCAACCCATACGTAGGTGAGGTCGTCCTGGAGAGCTTGCTTGCAGCAGCCTACTGTCTTTTCAAGTCTGGGGTCGTCCCGGGAGAGAGTTGGGAACTCTTGAAAGGTGACTTCATTCTTAATCCATGTATGTGAGAGGATCGCATAAGAGGGTATGTCATTATCGTAGAATTGTTCCAATTGGAAGGTTTTTGCATTGAGTAGCCTCATGGCTGACACGGAGCTGGTAAGCTGTCATAACAGCGTGTTGTCTTAGGGGGAAAACTCGCTACAAACCGGGGTTAACATGGATGTTAGATAGCCGAATATCCAGACCGTGCCCGAAAAGGTCACGTGTTTTGTTGTCTCTTTTCTCAATGATCCATTCAATACCTATCACAAGATCTCTTCAAAGCCTCGAATAGTAGCATTCTTTTTAAGCCGGGCCGCCGTCTTGGTTTCCGTGGTGGATTTAGCGATAGGAGCGTGAGGCTGGTCGTTTCAGACAGTTACTCGCTCAAGAGTTCTTGGAAGAAATTATAATCCTGGTCAGCCAGGGCTCTGAAGTTGTCATTTCGGTGATACATATCCAGTCGATCAAGCAGCGGCGATTGTGTGGCTTGAAAGCACACCCAGTTTATTACCAGAAGCTTTATCTACTCAGATTGGGCCCTGAGACCTTGTTGATTATAAAGAAAGAAAAAGAGAAAAAGATTTTCATCTTATTGTCCTTTCCTTGATCAACCAGTTCCTAATCACTTCCTACCCTACAGATGAATCAATTCCAAGTGGCTTTTCACCTGTTGAGCCACCTTTATGGCAGGGGTCAGCATGACGCGAAAAAGAACGCGACACGACATCGCGTCGCGATGGGATGCAATTTCGCGACGCAGCCAATGCAACGCGTCTGAGTGAGCTAACAAACCTTAATGTGACCCCAACCTCAATTAAATAATGCAGTGTACTTTGTACTTGCACTTTAATAATACCCGGCTATGAAATTTGAGTAAACAACGAGAAGAAAGGATATAGACAACACGAGAGGAAAGGGCGCTGAGCAACATGTTGGATTTGTTATTTCTCGATAACCCAGAAAGATATTATTATTACTTTCCACACTGTCCAAGACTGAGGGAAGTGTCATTCTCAACGCTAGGGACTTGACGCTGCACGCCAGCCTTCGCAGTATGCCGTTTGACGTCAGTTGCACTCAACGAATGTCACCTTTGCTTCTACCAGTGACACGAAATGTCTGCTTCGCGTCTTATTTACAAGGCTCAGGCCGTAACTTTCCTCGTTACTTATCCCTTATCTTGTAGTTGTTTACTGCACTCCTGCTCTCCTTTCCCTCAAACCAACATCAGGCTCTTGGTCCAGAACGTATTACAATTCTGCCGCGAGGCTTTATCTGACACAACCTCCCCATCTGCCACATCTTGTTTCCTTTGCTTTGGGCCGTAACCCGGCAACCCATCATGTTCTACTCCGAGTCCCTCCTCCAGAAGAGCGGGCCACTCGCTCGCATCTGGCTTTCTGCCAACCTCCAACGCAAGCTTTCAAAGAAGCATGTGCTTCAATCGAATATCGCGGATAGCATAGCGCTCATGATCACACCGAGCCAGGCGCCGATGGCTCTTCGATTGAGCAGCCAGCTATTACTCGGAGCTGTTCGGATCTATCAACGCAAGGCACGGTACTTGCTGGATGACTGTGATGATACTTGGATCATGATGCAGATGGTATTTGAGATTCCTTCCTCCGTCTGATGGCACTGTTGACGTTCCAAGACTTTCCGACCAAGTATAGACCATGATCTGCCCATCAGTCTTCAACATCCCGATCCCACAACGCTCACACTTCCTAACGAGGTGATACCATACAACGGCTTCGAACTAGCCCCTCCCCCAGACGCAAACTGGCTCCTATCTCAGATCGGAGATGTCGGTGTTATCCCACTCAGCCCCAAGCGCCGGGTTACACTACGCGACATTACCCTACCAGAGATTTTGACGCCGAGCCAATACACTGGGATGTATGAAGAAGCTGTGGTGCCCACTGAAGGTGTAGACCTTGAACTTGATTTCGGTATCGAGATTGGTCGAGAAGCACCAGCTCCTCGTCCGTTTGAGGAGGAAATGGTCAGCGAGCTGGAACCAAGGCCAGCCGAGAAGGAGGGCCCTGAAATTGAGCCATCTTTTGAGGTAGGACTTGGCGAACTCCCGATAGGGGGCGAAGAAGAATTTGAGTTCCATCCAGCCGACATCACTGCCCCTCCAATCCCCGAATCTCCATTGTCTGAGATCAGCGAAGAAATTGTTCAGCAGATCGAGGAAGAGATTCCCGAACTCCGCCTGTCTGAACCACGCGAACTCGAGGAGGAGCGTCCAATACGGCGACGGCCTGAGCAACGTATCCGGAGGCGGAGGATTATGGCGCCAGATGAAGAGATTACTCTCTCAAGCCGCCAAATCCAGGACCAGCAGACAGACCACGAGGCAATCACCAGACCTACAAGATTCATTCCTCAAGACCCGCTCCTCGGTATCTTGATGAATATGCAGACATCCGGTGGATTTGTCTCTTCTATTATGATGGAAGGGCGAAGTGCTGCGTGGGCTCCCGAGCTTCGAGGAGTCCTCTCCTTTGATGCCGTCCAAGAAGCGAGACAACTCGCACGGAAGCGTCTAGCCAGGGAAGTTGAGGCTGAAGTTGAACTAGAGGAAAGAGTCTCCAAGTCTCCTAGACTGGAAATTGGCGAGGAGCCAGTATTTGAGTTTGGAGAAGAGGGTATTGCCGAGCCAAGCATACCTGGCGAAGAAACCATGATGGAAATTCCACCCTTTGAAGCTAGCCCTCCTCCTCCTAGCATCCCGGCCGAGAGGCTCCCAATCCCGACAACTACCGAACACGCCGTCTACGCCTTGCGAGATCAGTTTGGACCCGAGGCTGCTACAAGTTCCGAGGTTCGGGAAAGCACTTCGGTCATCTTCCAAGACTTTGTCCCCGAGCAACAGGCTACTAAGGCGGAGGCCACTAAGATGTTCTTTGAGTGTCTAGTGCTTGCTACCAAAGGCGCAATCGGGCTCGAGCAGGGACCGGAGTTGGGAGATGCTATTCAGATATGGGCAAAGGAGAGCCTTTGGGGTGACTTTGCTGAGAGGGCCACGGGTGGCGGAATGGTATGATGACAGATCAAATGGTAAATGAGTACGAACAACTTATAGTTGTATTCTCTATCTAATTGATATGTATAAACCGGTCGTTATCAAGAAATAAACTTTGAAGCTATGTACGGGGTCTATGTGAAGGTCATGTCTCGTCACACGCGGCATAGAAGCCCACTATCCAAGTCATAGTCCCAATCATGACTTCCAACACCTGAAAGAGAATACAGACTGGCAGTGGGATCATACTTCTCCTTAACATGGAGTAAACAATCGTAGTTGTCCCCATAGAAGTCTTGCTGGAAGTTTCTGGCGAAAGGGTTTGCCTCGTTAATATATGCACCCGTGTCCGGCGCCCACTCACGCCAAACAGCCTCCTTATTCTCCTCTACCCACTCGGCGGCGGCTCCCAGGGCATTCTGGGGCGACAAAGTCTCCGTGTCAATATTGACGCCAGTAGCCATGAGATGGAGGTAGGCGCTTCTCCATGCCGGATTCAGAGCCCCTCGCATTTCGAATGGGACACTTCTAGGCCCCAGACCACCTTGGAGGCCCAGGACTAGCCTGGTCTGGCGCCCTTCGACTTGACCTTTTGATATCTTTTGGAGATGGCTTCGTAATGTGTCTAGAGGAATGTCTGACAGGTGACGACGACCTAGCAGGCGGCTGGAGATCAGGCTGATGTCTCCACACCGGCTGCGAGATGGGTTTAAAAACGTCAAATATGGATAGGTATGTTGGCAAAACAGTCGGCTCTGAGATGTTGACTGATATAGACTTGCTTTCAACTTGGGAAAGCATGTCTCGTCGCACAGATTCCAGGAGGGGTTTGAATGCGGCCGAAGTGGTGTTGTAGGCCCAGAGTGTCATGGTAAGCTCGATGCCCATGTTCTCCTGTGTTACCCCAAAGCCATATCCTGTTACCCCAGTATCCATGAGGTCCGGGATCGAGCTCACGAAGGCGGCGAACGCGGCCCAGGAGTCTTGAGTGGCTGCACCTGTCTGGTTCTGAATAGTGGACATGGACAGAGTGCCCATGACCACATTTTCAGGGAGAGGCACTGTTTTCAACACGTACTCGACAACGATGCCGTACAGACCTGGTCCACCGCCGCGTATGGCCCATAGAAGATCTCGGTTCTGGGCATCGTTGGCCACAAGAATCTCGCCCTCGGTGGTGACAACCGTCGCCTGGAGAACATGATCGGCTGAAAGACTGTGCTGGCTCGATAGAGGACCATGGCCGCCCCCTCCGATGAAGCCTCCAAGACCGACTGTACCGTCTTGTCCGCTGATGACGGTCCTCCCGGTTTTGGCTGCGGCTTTCAGCACCTCGCCCCAGGTATTTCCACTGCCCAAAATGACAGCATTCTCGGTCTTGTCGCTCGAGGGATGTGTCCAGTGCGTATCGAATTCGATGTTGCGAAGGTGATACGTCCAGATGGACAACGAGAAGGCGCCGCTGGATCTATAGCTAGGTTAGCATCAACCAAAGCCTGGAATTGAGTACAACGGGCTTAACTCACCTGCCGTTTAGATCGTGGCCAGTTCCTTTGACAACAATTCGTATGTTTCGCTGACTGGCCCACTTGGCAGCGACTGCAACCTGCTCAGTCGTTGTAGCGTTGATGATATACGCTGGCAGAGCGCCAACCTGACAGCCAAGCGCCTCATCGTAGGCGTAGTCGTTGGGGGGCACGCAAGATCGATTGGCCCAGTACGGATAGCCAATGGATTCGGGAAGGGAAGAGTGAAAATCGGAATAGAACCAGTTCTCCTGGACATGGTTGCAGCTGACGGTTGAGTCGTTGTTGAAGCACGAAGATGCGATCGGGTTGGTCTTGATCAAGGCCCCGTTTGTGGACCGGTTGAGGGTGCTCCAGTCGTCGATGCTAGGCCAGTTGGCGTCGAGTGGATGATTCTTGCATCTTGGCTTTGCCAGGGCGACGCAGGTGAGGGTGGTGGCAAGAAGCCACTTGGTAACTATCATTGTCAAGTAGTAGGATGAGAATAGGACAATGGAGTGTAGTTGAAATGGTAACAAAATGGAATTGCATTTCACCTTGTATTATTATTTGTATTCAATCATCATGCTCTGGGTACCAAAGCGGTGACATTGCCAAGACGAGGACAAAACCGAGAAAGCGTAGCAGCCACCACTTAGCTCCAAGTTGTTGGTCGGTGAAATTAACTAGGTATGAAGCTTACGTTGCTATGTAGGTAGCACTAATTAGTTTGATCCAGGTGAGTGATGAATGTTATGCAGTGGAGTGCCCAAGGTCGCTCGTATAATCGTATTCGCTCGTCAGCCCTTCGTACTGTATACGACCTACCCCTGGGCGTATGATGATGCTAAGAATCGTAGATCAAATCTCCAAACTCAAATCTCCAACCCTGATTTGTTCATTAAAGCCACTTCGTGTGAGATGTCAAGGGCCCAAGGCAGATTTTTGAGTTCCTCGGGTCAACCGGGCCAAACGAGGAGGCAACGGGAGGGCAGCCTCATTAGGTCTTGATACGTCACACATGCCGCAGAACCTATCTCATACTGAGTACCTGTTGTTAGTCGTGCATCATTTTTGCGCATGTCTTGTTTCAGTACCGACGCTAGACAGAAACCGGTGATTTTGAGGTTGGCGTCCTTGACCGACCATCAATAGCACCGTCTCTCCCTTTTAAAACCATCACCACCCAATTACCCACCCTCCTGAAATCAAAGCTCCTCTTCAGACTGTCACTCTTACAGAAAAAGCAAGCTCGTCACCATCCAATCGACTCGGTTGCTTACAGCCGCCGCCCTGTGATCATGGACCTGGAAGATAACGCCTGCGGCTCAACTGCGAGCATGCCACCACGGTATAGCACGGTTGTTCGAGAGGACACGGTCGGGATGGAGCCCACCATGAAAGGTCTGTTCACAAATATGCCCGGATATCGAAGCCGGCTAACTGTGTTTGACCTTCAAAGATGACGGACGTGTCAACATTGACATGAACTCGCGGGCGATCAAATACCTCTCCCTACTTCCAAACTTGAAACCGAACCCGACAGACAAACCTTCCGACACTCCCCCAACCTACCAACCCCCTCGTCCGCACGACAGCACCCGAGAACCCTTCCCAGTGAGACTCAACATCGTCATCCAGGTCGTCGGAAGCCGTGGAGATGTCCAACCTTTCGTGGCGTTGGGTAATGAGCTGCAGAAACACGGACATCGGGTTCGACTCGCGACACATGGGGTATTCGAATCCTTCGTGCGTGATGCCGGCCTTGGCTTCTACCCCATTGGAGGTGATCCAGCCGAGCTAATGGCTTATATGGTTCGAAATCCAGGGCTTATACCCAGCATGAAGAGTCTTCAGGCGGGTGATATACAGAAGAAACGGACCATGATGGCAGACATCTTGCAGGGGTGTTGGCTATCTTGCATCAGTCCTGACCCGGTATCCGCGGTTCCCTTCGTGGCAGATGCTATCATTGCCAACCCCCCCAGTTTTGCCCATATTCACTGTGGTCAGGCACTCGGGGTGCCGGTCCATATCATGTTCACCATGCCTTGGACGAGTACGGCAGCCTTCCCTCACCCGCTCGTCAATATCAAACTCGGTCAAGGATCCAGCTCTGAGCCTTCCATCGTCAACTATTTCTCATATGGCGTGGTTGAGTTCCTCACGTGGCAAGGGTAAGCTGTTCCCCAAG
The DNA here is from genome assembly GCA_003946995.1 of Fusarium oligoseptatum. Lineage (NCBI taxonomy): Eukaryota > Fungi > Ascomycota > Sordariomycetes > Hypocreales > Nectriaceae > Fusarium > Fusarium oligoseptatum. The sequence goes on along the minus strand of NKCK01000059.1, from coordinate 136,557 downwards.
AGACAGAGAGGCTTTTGGAGCCAGTACTGACTGATCTTTTCTACCAGGCTCGGAGACGTCATTAACCAATGGAGGGAGAGCATCGACCTAGAACATGTTGCCTTTTCAGAAGGACCTTGTCTAATCGAGAAGCTTAAAACACCTATAACGTACTGTTGGTCTCCTGCGTTGGTGCCAAAGCCCGTAGACTGGGGTTCCAATATCGGTAGGTTCACCATCGGGATTTTGTTTCGTCGCTAGCTCTGAGCTAATAATGGATAGATGTGTGCGGGTTCTTTTTCCGCGAACCGCCGGACTACACGCCGGACCCAGAGCTTGACGAGTTCTTGCAAGCTGGGCCACCACCCGTGTATATCGGTTTTGGCAGCATTGTGATCGATGACCCGGGACGCATGTCACAGATGATCCTCGAAGCTGTTCGAATCTCAGGCACTCGAGCACTTATCTCGAGAGGTTGGAGCAAGTTGGATGGCCCTGAGTCAAGCAACGTCATGTTTCTGGGAGATTGTCCCCACGAGTGGCTTTTTCAGCATGTAGCTGCCGTCGTACATCATGGAGGAGCTGGCACCACTGCTTGTGGCTTGTTAAATGGGCGGCCAACTACGATTGTGCCTTTCTTTGGCGAGTATGTGTTTCAAGGTGCTTATCACATTGTGTTCTTGCTAACAAAGATTCTTTACGTTACAGCCAGCCATTTTGGGGAAACATGGTGGCGGCTGCTGGAGCAGGCCCTGAACCAATTCCTCAAAAGTCCCTGACCGTTGAGAATCTCGTCGAAGCCATTCGATTTTGTTTGACGAAAGAAGCTGCCGAAGCTGCCGACAAGATTGCAGCTAAGATGCGGTCCGAGGAGGGCGTCAAGGCAGCTGTGGCATCCTTCCACAACCATCTTCCCCGAGACGAGCTCGAGTGTGATATAATCAAGGGCCAACCTGCCGTGTGGACCTGTTCCAAGAAGAACCGCCGGTTGAAGCTTTCGAAACCGGCGGGAGAGATTCTTTCGAGCCATCTTAAGATTGATGTAGGAAGTCTTGAAATGTAGACTTTGATCCCCAATCCTTGAATTCGGACTCTCGGTTTACTAATCTCCCTCCTAGATACGAGAGCCGTCGCACCATCATAGAAACACGTCGATGGGAACCCTTTACTGGCACTATAGCAGCTGCCATAGGTGTTAGTGCTGACCTGGCCAAGTCGGCTGCAGACACTGTCGTCAAGCCCGTGAAAACCTATCAGCAACGGAACGTGGTAGGCTCAGAGCATCAGTTTGATTCCGTGGATGCATCCGCAACAACGGTACTTCAAGGTCTAGACAAGAGGAGAGTGAAGCACTCGAGAAGCTGCCTTAGTACAACCAAATCTGTGTCCACGGTGTCAGCTCACACCATGTCAAGGTTCTTGAAGCAGTTTCTGAACGGTCTCGTCATCATCCCATTCGCCTTCACCGAGGGCTTCCGCAACGTGCCACTTCTATATGGCGAGGAGCTTCGAGACTATGGTGAGATCTACGACTGGAAGTCAGGTATCACGTTTGGGGCCAAGGCCGTTGTCTTTGGTGTGGTTGACGGCGTTGCCGGTCTGTTCATCTTGCCCTACCAAGGTGCCAAGAAACAAGGCGTGTTTGGAGCTGCTAAGGGTGTTGGAAAAGGTGTTGCTGGCCTTACCAGCAAGGTCTTCACCGGTATGTTGTTGGATTCTAATTTCCCGGCAGGATGACCCTAACTAAGAGAATTTTCAGCGACCATTGGTTCAGCCACTTACCCCCTTCAGGGGATCTACAAGAGTATATGGCGTCTTGCCAACTCTAGAACTCGCCAGGCCATCCAAATGGCGCGTTTTGCTGAAGGCAAGTACTTGGTAGACAAGGGCCATGAAAGGGGCGTTAGTGACAAGGTAATTATGGACACGTTTGATGCTATGATGGCGAGGGAACTTCGGACTTAGAAGAGTACAAAGATAGTTGTATTAATACAGATATGGGCTTACGGGCTGCTTTAACATCTACTCTTCTTCAACAAGTTGGCTCTGTGGCCAAGCCATAGCTTCGCACCAAAAAGGACCAACATGACGAGCAATTAGTCCAACTAGTGTCGACCCGGCACCCCCAAAGACCCAAAACTCTCGATACCGATGGACAATGGCGGCATAGTAACTCAAGACAGCCAAGGCTTCGGGACGGTGCTGATAGAGTGCGTCAACGTAATTATCTGGAACGAGGAGTGGCCAGGCCATGGTTGCATGGACGGCTAGGTCGAATCGCGTGGGCTCCAGCTTGATCGTGTCCAGCACCCACTGAACCCATTTGAGGGCTGACAGACAGGCCTCCAGGGATGAAGATGATAATCCGGATGCTGATTGAAGAAACTCTCGCATCCCGACCATCTCCGTTCCAGGTTCAAGCTGGTCAGCTCTTTCGGTCCAGTCGACGATGTAAAGCAGAGGCTTTAAGTCGGACTGAAGAATGAGTCCCCAGTATCGATTGGTGACGGCACGTACTCCACGATGAAGACGAATATAGGCCACAAAGGCGCTGATAAAGGCGACGAGAGTATGGTGGTTTTTAGCGAGGGTTTCGCGGAGCACGTGGACGCCGAGTAGAGTTGCGAAGACGAACGAGGTTAAGTGATTGCTCTCGGAAATGTCGGCCTTGGCCTCGTTGAAGATGGACAGGGCACGTGTCTGCAGTTCTGTGGCCTGTTGGTGGTAAACTGAGGCCATGGAAGGGTCAGAAACTGCCCGATGGAGTGCCGAGAGTGCAAGTAACTGGTCGAGAAGATAGGGAGTTGTGAGAGCGTTGTCGACAGCGAGAGTGATGATTGGCCTCACGTCGCACTGAAGAGCCATAAAGTCGGCAAGGTTGCATTCAGCATGGTGAAGGAAGCCCAGGTCCATGGCGGTAAAGGTCCCAGCTTGAGCTCGAGGCTCGGGGGTTGCTGAGCCACCGGGTGTCGTCAAGACCGAGGCCTCGGGTTTCTGGTTCTGATACGAGCATGGGCGACCACTGACAGTACATTTGGAGCACTTGGGACGACCCTCATCGCATTTGACGCGGCGTTGCTTGCAAGTGACGCAGCCGTTTCTCGATTTGCGGTGCGTGCGTCGAGTGTCGTGGCGCTGGCTCGGCTGCTCCGTCGTTTCCATCGGGAGGTGGGAAGATGGGGGATCGATGTACATAATCTGACTAGTAGATACAGAGGAGGAGTTGGGAATGCGAGCAATTTACGAGACTCCTGATGATGCAAGATGGGTACGAGTCAATCATGAGTACCCACTCCCCTTGGGCTGGCGCTGATCTACGGAGCTAGCTTGGTTCGTACCGAGTACGAAGGTGGGCCCTATACTCGGATATAGACGCGTACAAGGTACAATATACTTGACTGGTTTCAGACATGGGTTGTGTTTCTAGCTAGTACCGAGTGGGAGGTTGACCAACGTAGATCCAAGTCACATCTTGTTTACCTTTGCCATGGCTGCAAGCTTGTTATATATTCCAAACCACCGTCCTTTTACTTTTTAACTTGTTACATGAGCTTATACACCCTCCTCCATCGGTTCGCATCTTAGGGCACTGTCTCTCGCTAGCCTTCAACTCATCCTCAACACCGATTCCAAATATCACAGCCCAGTACTGCCAAACACGATGCCCGAGCTCAAGCCCTACCGAGGAGATTACTATCTCTGGCTTTACATACCTTCTACGCCTGCCGCAGCCTTGTTCACTGCCCTCTTCTCCCTGGGAACAGCCTACATAACATGGCGCATGTTTAAGACCCGCACATGGTTCTGCACTGCGTTTATTATCGGTGGTCTTTGTACATCCAACCTTTCTACTAGACATGTGACCCTCATCTTGCTAACTTGAGGATTCTCCAGTTGAAATCGTTGGTTACGCCGCGCGATCTGTGGCCGAGAACAAGACCGAACAACTCATGCCATACGTCATTCAAAGCACCTTTATCCTCGTCGCCCCCGCCCTATTTGCTGCCACTATCTACATGATCCTCGGACGCCTTATCAATGCCCTGGACGCTGCCCCGCTGTCCATCGTTCCTGTCCGGTGGCTTACAAAGATCTTTGTATGCGGCGATATAGCCTCCTTTGTCGTCCAGGCCTCCGGGGCTGGTGTCATGGTCACGGCCGACTCGATGAAGACGGGAGAGAACATCATTTTGGGCGGTTTATTTATCCAGATCATCATATTCGGCCTCTTTGCCGTCACAGCAGCGATCTTTCATATTCGAGCCCTACGATGCCGCCCACATAGTTACATCGAGTGGGAAAAGACCATGACAATGCTCTACATCGTCAGCGTTCTGATCATGGTACGATCGGTCTTCCGCGTTATTGAGTATATCATGGGCCACGATGGGTACCCGCTTCGGAACGAGTGGACTCTCTATGTATTTGATGCTCTGCTAATGTTTGGAGTTGTGGTCATGTTGGGATGGAGATATCCCTGTGACCTGCTCCCCCAGAAAAGCCGTGATCTGGACGCTGCATTAGAGGAGGCAAGGTCGCCAACACGGGACGAAGCGCATTTTAACATGCAGGTTTTCCCGGGAAGAGTTGGCAAGAAATAGGATAGATGGATAGGATCTTGGGTCGTATAGTATATGTCTGTTGTTCGCTAAATAGAGAATGGTACTTTGCATATTATAGACGCTATTTGACCTCCTCCACAACATATCAGGCGTTCCCTTGCAGAATTTGAGTTGTCCGTGTATAAAACATTGCTCTGGATTATTATTGCTTCTAATAATGAGATTGTTAGCCGTAACGGCAATTAACACCGTCATCGACAAACGATGACAGTATTGTTATAAACATCACCGCCATGTGCTGGGATCTTGTGGTTTGTTTAAACTTTGAACCACCTAAACTCCCTACCCTTAGTTTCCTGGGTGAAAGGCATTGCCGACTGACTTTTTGGTAGCAGGAACTCATCTTGATGCGTTTTTCTAGCACCAACAGCTTCACCCATATGTTTAATATCTCAGCTTATTGTTCCCTGTAATCCATTCTATAGTTGTCTAGTACCGCTGCTATTATCCCACTGTATAAATCTCGCCACCCATCCTTCAATCTCCACAAGTCATACCGTACAATATTATAACCCCAAGCCAAGCGAGTCAATCATCCCATCCTCCTGTAGTTGGACTGTCCAACCATGGGGAAGCTATCAGAGCTCTCCTCCAAGCCATCTCCCCTGTTTGAGGTATTATGCCCCTGGAGCACCTGGCTCGGATGATTAAGTGCGAAAATGACCGCTGCAATCAACATGAGGAGTGCATCCAAAAACGTAGGCGTAGATTTCATTCTTCATCAGACTTCCGTTGTTTCCTTGGGCGTACTCGACCATTCGAAATACGGAGCGCACCATGATGAGTACACTGCTAAAGTAGAGAACACACAAAAATCTTTGCCAAGGCCGGGTGGTACTCTTCGATTTGAGTGTAGGGTGCATGGTGATTCGGATATGGAAAACGGCCGTCACGAGCATGAAGCCGCTAAAGAAGACAACTTGGACACCGAGGCCTAGAAGAATGACTGTATTTCCAAGATCTTGCGTCGACTTGGACTTGGAGCCGGCGAGCAAACCGCCACCTGCGAATGCTGCTATTAGCTTGAATTCCTAACAATCGGACCACTGGCTCACCCCCTCCTTGCCCAAAGATGGACAGGATATCACCCAGCAGAAAGAGCTTTGTCAGCCACTTCACACGAATGAGAGAATAATCCTCGCCATCCAGCGTCTGGATAAGGCGACCCAGCACCATATATATAGAACCCGCGAAAAAGGCCGGTCCGAGGAGGATCAGAATGCTTTGGATAATGTATGGCATCAGAGTCCAGTCGGGCGTCTGCTTGGCTGAGTAGGCTCGCGCTGCATACCCTGCCGTCTCGACTGTTCGGCGGTAGGCGTCAGTAAAAGGCGAGGAACTGGATCGTAAAGAAGGACATGGTACGTACATAGGCAACCTATTAGAAACGGAATGAAAGCCCATGTCTTTGACTTGATCAGAAGTTGCAGATGCCGAAACGATGCACCGCCAAATAACACGGCGAAGAGGACTGCGGCGGCGAAGGAAGGATCGAAGTGGTAGAGTTTGAACTCTCCAGCACTTGACTCGGACTCGGTATCTCCGGACATGTTTCGTGATGGGACAGCAGGGTCGTAGAGAGAGAAGAAACGATTGTGAAAAGTCTCAAGATCGGGGGGAGTGGCTCAGGTAATGAAGTGCTGTTTGCCTCACTGTCAATATTTCTGGACAGACATTTATATTAAACAAATCGTCACGTCTTCAACAACAACCACTTTCAATACTGTCTGGCACGCCTGTTACCTGGCAATCAGGGGAATTGCAGTCAATGCAGGGGCACGAAAATATGCGGCCTCTTGGTCAAGGGTCCGAGGAAACAATGCTCGCAGCGGCCCTGCCAAGGTTCCGATCTGAAACTGACAGGTCCGCCATGACTGATACGAAGCAATGCGAGCCCCCTCGTACATCATCGGTTCCAGGCCCTCAGCTTGGTACGTACCAGTCTAAGTGTCAGTGCCCACTCGGGACTATCATCGTATTTTATACGAACCTCCCTTCACCTCCACTTGATGGTCGACTAGCCTCATCAGACCCACCAGCAGCAACGGTGAGGAAAATTACCTTCTCATCGGTCCTATACACGCAAGCCTCACAAAACCTACACCGTCGGCTATGTCAAAGATTCTAATGGTAGAACGCCGTGACTGAGCTAGAAGAAGACACAGCCATCGAGGTTGACTATAATAGGTCTCCAATCATGATAAGAAAAATGAAAATGAAAGCCGTTCAACTCAGTTTCACAGCTCTCAATGCATCTCCTCAGACTCTTTGATCCTTCTACGCTGTTGACAGTGGTCACCTTGGTCCATTCGGCCTTGGGGGCTACCTCGTCTACCACAGCAACCCCGCCTGGAGCCAAATCCTGGGACAAAGCATTGAACAAGGCTCGCAGCTTTGTTTCCCAACTCACCACCGATGAAAAGATTGGGCTTGTGACAGGAGGTTACACTCAGCCAAGTTTGCCTTGTGTTGGCGCCATTGGGGGTATCGAACGCCTGGGGTTTGATGGACTCTGCTTCTCCGATGGCCCGGCTGGATACTCTAGATCTGATGGTGTCAGTGTTTTTGCCTCTGGGATCACAGTTGCAGCAACCTGGGATAGAGATCTCATGTACAAGCGCGCCGTGGCCATCGGAGAAGAGTTTAGGGCCAAGGGTGCACACGTTCATCTTGGGTATGTCTGTCATTACAGTGTGTTGTTACACTCTGCTAACTACTATATCTCAACCAGACCTTCCACAGGACCTCTAGGACGACATGCTCTCGGAGGGCGTAACTGGGAGAGTTTCGGGCCTGACCCCTATCTCGCGGGGGCTGCGATGAGTGCTTCGGTTCAGGGCATTCAGTCGGTCGGCGTTCAAGCATGCTCTAAGCATTACATCGGCAACGAACAGGAAACGCAACGAACTTCAAGCGTCCAAGGCAATGATACAGTCATCGACGCCATTTCTTCCAACATTGACGATCGTACCCTTCACGAGCTCTACCTCTGGCCCTTTGCCGATGCCGTCAGGGCTGGAACTGCAAGCATCATGCATGTGCTCTTACAACCGGGTCAATGGCAATTATTCTTGTGCCAATTCTGAGCTTATGGCAATCCTCAAAGAAGAGCTTGCGTTTCCGGGTTATGTCGTGTCAGACTGGTATGCGACACATGACACAGCTAGCCACGCCAATGCAGGCCTCGATCTGGAGATGCCCGGAAACGTCAGTGTCTTAGCTGGCCCTTCTTACTTCGGTGACTTGCTCCTGAGCGCCGTCAAGGACGGTCAAGTGTCAGAATCTCGTCTAGACGACATGGCCGAGCGAGTCTTGACCCCATACTTCCTACTGGGGCAAGACGACAACTATCCTACAGTCGATCCCGCCAGTGGAGCTTCCTTCTCTGTTTATCAGTACGGACACAAGTCTGAGCTGCTCCTGAACTATCCAAAAGTCCCGGCTCGCGATGTTCGTGGCAACCACGCGAAGCTCATTCGGCAACTTGGTGCAGCTGGGACGGTCTTGTTGAAGAACGTGAACGGCACACTACCATTGACGACGCAAAAAGAAATCGGCGTGTTCGGAAACGATGCCTCCTACCCAACAGGTGGGTCCGTGTACCTTGGTTATGGCCAGAACCCTGAAGGTTTTGAGATAGGGACAGTCGATATTGGTGGCGGTTCAGGTACTGTCAGACATACCAACCTGGTCACACCACTGGATTCCATCAGAAAGCACGTCGAGAGGATGAATGGTCGTGTTCAAGTCCTCCTGGACAACAACGAACTTGTAGATGGACGTTTCAGAACCATCTATCCTGTACCGGATGTCTGTCTCCTGTTCTTGAAGGCGTTTGCGTCTGAAGGCCAAGATAGATCGTCCATTGACCTTGCATGGAACGCGACTGAAGCTGTAGAAAACACAGCGGCAGTGTGCCCAAACACTGTGGTTATCGTGCATGGGCCTGGCGTCGTCACGATGCCATGGGCAGACAACGAGAACGTCACAGCCATCCTGTCGGCGCATTATCCTGGAGAAGAAACAGGAAACTCAATCGTTGATGTTCTCTGGGGTCGTGCTGAGCCGTCTGGCCGTCTTCCTTACACAATTCCCAAGAAACTCGCCGACTATGGGAAACCTATCGTTAATCTCAGTCAACCAGTGGCGGATCCTGATGCCTGGCAATCAGACTTTGACGAGGGACAGATGATTGACTACCGGCATTTCGACGCGAACAGTATTGAGCCACTCTTTGAATTTGGGTTCGGTCTCTCATACACTCAATTCAACATGTCGAGTAACCTCGCTGTTCATGTCAACTCCAGGCTTAGCTCGCGCGCCGACAAGTCCAAGGGAGTTGCTCCTGGCGGCTTAAAGGACCTTTGGACGGCTGTGGCCAAGGTTGCTGTTGAGATCACTAATGTGGGAGACTCGGCGGGCACTGCTGTACCTCAGCTTTATGTGTCCTTGCCCACTGACAAGACTCCAAAGGGTACTCCGGTGAGGTCGCTCAGGGGCTTTGAAAAGGTGTATCTCAAGCCTAGCCAAACTCGAAAAGTAACCTTTGAGTTGAAGAGGAGAGACTTGAGTTTCTGGGATGAGGACAGGAAGGAATGGGTTATCCCGGAGGGTAAATTTATCTTTGCAGCTGGCTTGAGCTCGAGGGATCTAAGGGCTAAAGCCGAGGCCACTGCGCTCTGATGGGTCAGGGGGGAAAGCTGGCCAACGCAACTCTCAAAACAATCTTGTGACGCACCAAACACCTCGTGGCGCCAGTTTGGGAGGTTATCGTGTTGGGAAGCCATAACAAATTCTCTTCGCGTGTTGGGCTCTGAGCTATGACTGGATCATATTATGGGTTATCCCCATGGTTTTGTCTGATTTATTCAGACCTATTTGTAATTTGAGTTACACACATATATTTTTAAGCCTACGTTCGTGCTTTGTAACTGTGCGTGGTCTCTTTGCCTTTAACTATCTGCCCAGTTGCTCTCCTCGTATAATACATTATGTCGCGTTTGCCTGTCCACCTTCTCCTGAAGCTTGCCCGCCTTCCCCTGAAGCTTGCCCAAATTGTTCCTGGGATGGGGCACTTTGAGGGCTGCGGTGAAAATGATTCAGGCCAGCGATAATAAGACTAATGGCGCCGATGACAACCCCCACACCAGCAATCTTCTCACCGGTCGATAGATTGAACTTCCATGCCTTCGATTTTGGGGCCCTCCATCTTCCTTCACGGACGCCAGGGTTCTTGTGCCATTCCTCCGTCACGAAGAGCGTTTTGCCGAGCTCTTGCTTGCCTTGGTAGAGGGTCATCGCAATCGTTTCGCGCAACATGGTGGCCTTGATCGTCAATGATGCCTTCCTCGGTAACAGGAACCTTTTTCTTTAGGTCCTCTGGCAGTGACTCCTATTGCGCTAGTGCATTAGCTCATCATGTGTACCTATGTGGAAGAGTGCGGCGCTGATAGTGATTACCTTCACCCAGTTGCTGACATCTGTTACCGCCCTGGCACGCTGATTCCACGCTTGCCTCTGTCCCTCACCAATGAAGAGACCCTCCGGTGGCGGCACCTTAATCTTGACAAGCTTGAAATCAAGATCAGATTTGGCCTTGCCGTTCTGTTCCAGATCCACATCGCGATCAATCTTGATTTCGTGTGGAACTTTCACCTCGGCTCCATTCTTTACAAACCACTTGATCTCATTTTTGTTCCCCCCTTTCTGGATGCCATACGAAGCCACGGCCGGATACACCCAGATAGGGTTGCCGTGTATTTTTCGCAGCTCGTCGTGTACTAGGCCTTGGCAGACGGCAATTTGGGCATCCCTGATCTGGGTAATTTCGGGTGGGTTGACATTCCGCCCCCTCGCGAATGCGGCGAATTTCTTCGACAGTTCCTTCTTGACGTAGATAGAGCTGCCTAGACCCCCTGTAAGAACGACATGCTGGACGGTTTGCCCGGCCCTCAGCCTCTCCATCTGCGATTGGCACTGTTCCCATATCTTAGAGCACTGGACGTCGAAGGCATTCTTGAAGAATTTCTCCTTATGGATGGGGATGTTGATATACGACTGTGTTCTGAATCTCTGGTCTTGCACCCCGGTCTCGAAGGGATCAGGGATTTTGAGCTCAAACTCGGGCCTTACGAGCCTGCCATCCCTGGCGTCCTGCCCGTAAGTGTGCTTCTGAAACGCATAGGTGGAGTTGTGCTCGAGATGGAGCAAGGTCGCGTCGACATAACACTCCAAGGAATCATCAGACAGCGGCTGTGAGTCCCGATGTCTCCGTGAACGTTCCCGGTAGATGTCCATCAGTTCTGGCCGGAGTTTGTCCTTGAACTCGTCGTCGATCTGGGTAGACCCAATGTCCTCGCCCATGTCACACACCACCGGCATCAGATCCACATCCTGACCAAGGCGCTCGCCTACCTTGAAAATCGACATGTCTGACGTCCCTCCGCCAATATCAGCCACTAGAATGTGCTCACCGTCCTCAGGTAGGTTTTCACCGGTCTGTCCAGAGACGCTGCTGAAGAAATGCAACATGGACGCTTCCGCTTCGTCGAGAGATGTCATACTGGCTTGGTCGTCTACCATGTTGTAACCAGCGTCTTCGACGCAGCTAGAAAAACGATCCCTCGTGTTCTGATTCCACGTGGTCGGGTAGCTGAACAGAAACTTGACTCTGGACTCATCCCAGTTCTGGTTCCTGGGGAGCTGGTCCTTCAGGTTTACTTTTAGGTGCTCAAGGAGCGCCTTGAGATATGCACACATACATTTCTCGGCGTTCAACCTATCCGAAAGGTTTGAGCTATCGAATTGCGGCTTGAAGAGCTTGTATAAGGAGCAGTAGCGAAGGGTGTCGGCGGGGATCGTCATAACACCGAACCCCCACGCCTCGACTTTGTCGTCTTGAAAGGCGATCATTGATGGGACTTTATCATAGCCATCGCGCCTTGTAGCACGCATTAGATCCTCGGGTTCTGTAAGGCGGATCAGCAACGAGGACTCGTGTGTGAGGTAGACCCTGTATGAGATCAAATCTCTTACTTACCCTGGGGCCAGCTTTTGAGGCACTTAACCTGATTCTCGGTGGGCTTGGCGTAGGCTACGGCCGTCCCTGTTAGGCTGTTAGTACAACGTTGTGGGGTAGTGCATAGGATCAAGCAAATCAGTCCTACATACCTGTTGTTCCAAGGTCGACGCCGACAACCAAGTCCGCCCACGACTTATCCATGGCAAGTCAAACGTCCAATACAACTTGGGAAAGACTGAACGGGTTGGATAAGTTGGTCAGTGTACTGCGGGGAAAAGGGTGGCATTTCAGGGTGGCAACTCACAAAATGATGGATGGCTTGATGAGGTTTTAACCGGACGGGAGAGGTGGACGGGAGAGGTGGACGGGAGAGGTGTAGAATGCTCACAAAAAGTTTTGGGTCTGGCTGTGACTGAGAAAGCATTGTAGATGTGAATGGTAGAAAGCCATCAATTTATAAGTTGGTCCATACAATCATGAAAATCACAATGCCGGTTCATGCCAAGCATTGATAGTCAGCTGTCCTGATAAAGTACACATGATGCATGCGAGATAAAGGCGCAATGGACAATGAAGCCACCGAAAGCAGGCTGTGAAAACTCAGCCTGTTCATATCTCCCCAATCAGACGCCATAATCATGACTAAATGTTATCAATTAGCCTTGGCTGTCAGATTATGTTCCAAATGCAGGCCTGCCCGTACATAAGCGACGTTGAAGCTGAAAGCAGGCTGTGGACGTATCTGTTGAGCTGCATGGGTGGGTTGCAGCTATCAAGGGCCAAGAGAGTAAGGTGTTGCAGCTGCGGTGAGTCTTTTGTCATCTGCTTTCGCTCATCACTGCTGAATAGTATCTTAGATCATGGCATACATTCGAACTCCGGATAGATGAATGAATGAAGGCTGTTCGAAAAACGCATGAACTCCATACTCTCTCTTGCTCCATAACGCCTGTCCCTCCAAGGGAGGAAAAATGAAGTGTGATAGACCTGGCTTGTCTGTGAGGTACACCCAACGCATCAGGCTGGCGCTTATTCGCCTCCTTCAGGGAGAGGCGGTGTTGTGTTACTGAATTTGATACTTTGTACTGAATCAGGCTGTGATGAGGAGGTCGAGAGCTGCGTGATAACAACCCCTGTCGCCATTGACAAAAAAAAAAAAAAACGCCTACTTGCAGAAAAGCTATTGGTCTTACTGGGAGACCTCAACTCTTGTCACTTCTCATATTACCACAAACCTAAAAAAGCCTCTAATTGTCATATTCCTTAGGCGTGAAGACACCCTAACTAGCACACTTCAACACCTTCAGTTCTAACTCCAAAATGAGATAGAACCTATTCACCACAAATCTCTAAAAGTAGCGCAACGGTGAAATTCTGAATTCAATAAAAGAAACTCTCTAACCAGTCAATAAGCACAATTGAATGCTATCAGCCCAAAATAGAAGACACGATGGGATGTTAGAAAGCCAGCCATTATCATCCACTACTAACATAAAACTAGACTAAGCGAAAGTTTTCGCTGACCCTTTCTAGGTCATCTTCTGAAAGATCCATGAGAGCCTCCCCATCCATCTGTCCAAGGACGAATGCTTCTCCAATCAGATGATAGAAGTTGCTAGGTTCCTTAGGGCCACTGTCTCTAGGCCTATTCTCTGGAGCGTCACCCCAACTCCCATAAGAAGTCTGTCTGAGGATGCACGGAACCGAGCATCCGTGCAGAATACAGACCAGGTCGCCTCTTTTGACGTCGAATGGTGCGAGCCCGAAGAGCTCGCTCCTATCAACACCATCACATTCAATAAATGTCCTGTTCCAGCACACTGCCTGTACCCGTTTCACGTAGTCTTCCTGAATTTTTGTTGGCTTCCGTCTAAGAATGCGCTTCGTGTCAAGGTTGCCGTTGTTGCCCTTGGCCACGAGACACTCCATGCATGCCCTGTAATACCAGGGGGGCGGTGCTTTACCGTCGGGGCCACGGTCAGCAACCAAAGTCCGCCACAGAGCATCTGGGACCTTTTCCACCTTGGATTGAGCCGTGTCGTGGCCCAGAGCCGCCAAAACCCCCTTTGTGATAACCCCTTCAGACATTGGGTGTTGACTTGAGACCTTTCCAATGCAAAACCCTTTGACGGTTAGGAGACGGCTTAGCGTTTGTTCAGGCCGTGGCATTCGACGAGCTCCCGTCTTCGGGGGTAGATGTAATCGCAGGTGTTTGGCCTTTTTGGAGAGAACAAAATGCCTGGGTGGTGGCATTGTCGGAGGCACATCTCTCCCCCACTGCACAACAGGGGCTAGATCCAGTGACGCAGTGTAACAGCGAGTCTCTGGCGAGCCCACAAAGCTGTCTCCCGTTTTTCGACCACCGAAGCCCTTCTGCTGGGGCCCATAGGCTGACTTGTGGACTGTCGTAACCCATGATGGTAATTCTACGAGATCTGGGTAGAATCGGTTCGGTTTCTTCTTGACTTCGGGAAGAGCCCAGTGACGAAACAGAATATCGAGCGAGCCACTTTTTTGTATACACCACTTCATAAAGTCTGTGTATACATCGAGTAGGTTCTTGGAATAGTCCGGGAATGGAGGAGGAGGAGGGCTGACCCCATTCTCGCTTTGCCTCCATCCTCTCCTAGTCACGTCATCTGAATGTAGCCCAAACGTTTCCTGGGCGAGGTTCAGCAGGGTATAGATGGTGTCCCGTGGATCTGAAGTCTCAAAGGTAGACAGAGATGAGATGAGGCTTTCTAGGCCCTGTCGTGGGCTATGGATGGTGCCGTTTGTATGTCGTTGAAACATGTTGGATAGGGCATTGACAAGGATTCGGGCACCTAACGGCTTCATATCGTTGATTCCATCGAGAGAATGCTCCAGATCCTGTCTACCCTTGATGACCTTGAGAATACTATCAAAGTGAAGCTCGAAAAATGCTGACAGCATGGGAAAAGTCAAGCCAGTGGATTCTCTCGGAGCCGCAGCGGACCTCGGCTCTCCTGGCCAGGGCAATCTCTTGGATGACCCAGCGACGCGAGAACCATGGACGGCGTATGAGCGATAGTAGGTTTGACCACTGCGTGGCATGTTTGTCATCCTTGAGCTTCTCTCTCACATCTTCGTTCAGCAAAGAACGAATAAAGTTGATTGCTTCATCGGATTTTCCATCTTCATCTGCCGGCCCCAACCAAATGACGACGTTGGCTGCCATGGAGTATATGGTACTCATCTTGGATACCTGATCTGCCTTCTCCTCATTGTCGGCTTGATTGATACAGACTCTGTCCACCCAGAGACCAACCTCCTTGTTTGGTTGCCGGAACACTTGGAGGAACGCATGCAGGTTGGCTTTCACCGGGATTGACTTGAACCGACGCTTCCAAGTAGTGGATGAATCACCCACTGATGGTTCGCTGTCGGGCGTTATGTCGACGAAGATCTTCTTCCTTTCTTTGTCAGTGCCCCAATGGTAAGACAGGGCCGTGAACTGATGAGCTTCTTGCTGTTGCTCAATCTTAGCAATGGAAAATGAATGAAGCTTGACAATGATAGGGCTGTTCTTGTCTTCGCTAGGCTTCAGCAGAAGAATACGCAGATGACCTTTAGGCAAGGGACAATTTGTGTAGTCATATTGACTGTTCATAAGTCGATTGAGCCGAGATATCTTCGAGTTTGAATCTTCGACATCAGTGTCGTCGACAGGCGAGTGTACCCCGACAGCCGGAGTAGGGTTTAGAGGATCTACTGTTTGGATCACTATCTTCGAGCGTGTAAGACTTTTTCGTGCTGGGTAGTTTTCCATCGGAATGGAGGGCTCAGGCGCGGGTGTCAGAGTGCTTCGTGAGTCGCAGAGGTCTGCTGGTTGCGATAGCTGATCCGATTGAAGTGGATCTCGTGACCTTCTCAAAACCATTATGCGGGAGTATGAATGAGTTGAATGTAGCCAAAGAGTCTGGATGAATAGGGCGCTTAAGCATGACAGTGCCGCAGTGACCGAAAGGTTTGCAGGAGGTGAAGATGGTGGACGATTTGGCACTGGAATTTGAGCTGAGCAAGAGACCCGAGATTCATGGCAAGGCAGGCAGTTAAATACTTGCTGACGTGATATGATGACTAGGTAGCTCGTAGGGAGAGGCTGTTTTATGAACTTGGTACCCTTTACTGAGCCGAGACTTAATCCGCCCCCATCCATCCATTGTCGAGGAAATGTGGCTAGCTGTGGAAAGGTATCCCTCACAGAAGTCTGGCGCTTATTATTTGCCGCCTCTAGGGGCGCCAGGGGCTGTACCTTTGAAAGAAGCTGATTCCATGACAATGAGGGTGGCCAGTGTCTCACTCTTGAGCTGATCGCCTCCAATTAGGTCCAGGCATTTCACTTGCGGCTGAGACAAAATCACAATAGCCTATTGCTGCCTGCATCATGTATGGATGGCAGAACCAGGCTATGATGATCGGCTTGCAGATAGATATGAGTCTTCGGCCGCAGGCAGCAGGGATGTTAGAAAAAAGGCCACTGTGTTAGCCTTGGGATATGATGCTATGGTGGATTGGAAATGCGCTCTTTGTTACAGTTGAAGCCGGGATAACCAAGCTAGAATATTGATGATCGACTTGCGGGTACCTACTTTAGTACACACTCTTCGGTAGCTTCGGTACTTTGTATGGAATCAGGCTGCGAGAATGTCTTGGCAATTCATGTAGGCTCTGACCGGGAGCTCCCCGGCTGAGTCAATGCCCCCTTATCGTTCCCCAATAACGCCCCGGGCGCTTACTTGCAGCAATTCTATTCCTCATACTGGCTCAATTCAAGTCAGCTCATTACTCGGGCGTGAGGGCTTCTTTCATGTGGATGTGATTTGCGAGAGTGGTTGCATTTTTCGACACCCTCATTTCTTCGAGGTGGTGGCGCACAAAGACTGCAGGGATGGCCTCATCAGCCTTACTTATAGTAAGCACTGCCTCCACAAGTCGCTTGTGCATGCAGCGAACTCACCAGGCTCTGGCTATGGTGGAATTGATTGCCAGAATCCTCAAAAATAGCCAAAGTCGCAAACGAGGCTCTGTCATTTACATCTCTAGTTTCCTAGGTAGGAAATGGGTAAGCAAGGCCAAGACCATCCTACAGGTCTTGGAGTTTTGCAAATCCCTCAGCGGCCTTGAATTTCCCCGGCGGCGTTACGAGACCACCGACCGCAAGCCACCACTTAGCATGGATCCCCTCAGCATAACGACGGCGGTCGTCGCATCGTTGCAAGTCGCCAGCTCCATCCTCTCCCACTGCTACAGCGTGAGGACTGAAATGAGAAAGATCCCAGGGACTTTGATCCAAATAATTGATGAAGTGCGCACCCTTCGAAACCTGATGGAAACAGTCGAGTCTATCCTAGACAAGAATGAGATCTCGGATCAACCGGGAACTTCCGAACAGAGGGGCGACAGTATCAAACCTGTTATAGCGACTTGTTTGTCTGAGCTCCAGGCTGTTGAACGCAGGATTCGACCCCAAGATATTGAAGAGCTTCTTGGCTCGAGACGGAAAGCATTTCTACAAACTCTGACATGGCGGTTGAAGGGTGACGAGGCCAAGGAGTCAATTCTCAGTCTGCAGAGGTGCAAGGCATCGTTGAATCTCGCAATAAGCTCCCATAACTCGTAAGTTGGGCAGATGAACAACGCTCAAGAAGGAAAAAGCTACAATACTGATGATTGGATATTGAAGACTCAGAATCCAAAATGTTGAACGACTCTCTATTTCTCTGAGCAATAAGATGGACAAGTCGTTGGGGCGGTTAGATGATCTATCCAGGGATATCGGCACAGCTCAACTAAGTAAGCGCGATTATCACTCTCTGGAAGAAGCAAGGTTGTTAACAAGGCCAGATGACCAACAAAAGGCGATTTTAGATTGGCTTTCACCTTTGAAACCAGCTCACGACCACGTACTCGCACAATCTTCCCACCAGCCTGGTACGTCGGAATGGCTTCAGAAAGGAGAAGATTTCCAAACTTGGCTGAAGGAGAGGAACTCTATTCTATGGCTTTCTGGCCCACGTACGTACAGTTACTCGAGCACGGCATAAAGTCTCTTAAAAGTCACATTAAAGTTCCTCGTTGCTAACATCTACTCTAGCGGGTTCCGGCAAAACCGTCATGATGTAGGTTCTCCCGTGGTAGTCTGCTTTCTTTTACTAATACTCCCCGTTGAAGGAGTCACATCATTGAGTCGACTGCTTGCCACGCTCCTGTCGATGAAGCAGAACCGGTTTGCGCCTTCGTGTACTGCAACTTCCGCAACCCAGATACACAAGATCCAGTCAAAATTATGGGAGCCCTCCTTGGTCAAATGTGCACCCAAACGAGGTGTTTCCACAATGAACTGCAGAGTTCATTCCGGACAAGCACAGAGCAAGGCTGGGGCCAACAACCCACTATCGATATGATATCTAAGACGATTAAGGTACTATCGACGAAACGGCGAACTTATCTCTTCATCGACGGCATGGATGAGGTTGGGGATACCAAAGCTCTCGTGGAGATTTTGGTTTCCTTGTCAGACTCGTCATGCTGGCTCAACATCTTAATGTCAAGCCGAAATGATGTTGCCCTTCAGAAGACACTGTCAGATGTTTGTCGGGTCTCTCTCGAGCATCACGTTCCGGAAATCGACCAAGACATCGAACGGTATGTCGCGAAAAGGCTGAGTTGCGACCAAGACTTGGCCTGGCTATCAGCCGACGTCCACAGCCTTGTTTCGTCTTCTCTATCATCAAAGTCAACGGGAAGGTAGGGGACTTAGGAATAGGACATCAATCGCGCTTAGCTAATGCTACTTGTAGTTTTCAATGGGCAGCGTGCCAGCTTGACTCTCTCAGCCACTGCCGCACTATTAGGGGCATCAAGAAGTCTCTGGAGACACTACCACAAGGTCTGAGCGAGACCTATGCGAAGCTTCTAGTGCAATGTTCTCCTACGGATGTTGTACTTGTGAGGAAGATAATGACTTGGCTAGCCTTTTCCAGTGTTCCCCTGACCCTTCACCAACTGTGGGAAGCACTGGCAATCGAGAAGGGTCAAAAGGTGATCGATGGTGAGAATCGACTACGCAGTCCCCAGGATATTTTACTCCTCGGGAGCAGCCTCCTCTCAGCCTCATCAGATGGCCACGTTGCACTGTCTCATCTTTCTGTCCGAGACTACCTCGTTTCCTCTGAGATCCGGAACAACCCCGCAACAGCGCCATATGCCCTCGATCCCAGTATGAGTCACAAGGAGTTGGCACAAGATTGTCTCACTTATCTGTTGCTCTCCAATCTATCTGCTGGGCCCTCCGACACGGAAGAGGAGTACTTGTCCAGGCTGGAACAATTCCCACTGCTTCAATATGCCACAAAGTACTGGTTCTATCATGCTCGGAAAGCGGCAGCTGACGATGAGCTTCGAAGCCTGACGATGAACCTGTTTGCTCCAGATGCAAGAGACAACTTCATGTCTTGGGTTCAAGTCCTGAACGCAGATTCGCCCTTCAAATGGAACGTCTTCCCGAGACATGCAACACCGATATACTACGCTGCCTCATTGGGACTTGATGAGGCAGTTGAGTCTCTACTTGCGTTGACATGGGGAGAAGAGATCAATGCTCCCGGCAGTAGATTTGGGGGAACACCCATTCATGCAGCGGCTATTCGTGGCCACGTTACAATCATCAAGAAGCTTATCGCCGCAGGGGCCGATCCTGGAAAGGCAGATTTCAACAAGGTAACTCCCCTCCACAGTGCTGCAAGCCGACGCCGCATGGAAACGATCAGAGTTCTGCTCGAACATGGAGCCTCAAGAGAAGCCAAGGATGGCATGGATGGCAAGACACCTGCCGATTGGGCTAGACTCAGTGGTCACGAGGATGTGGCGAAGATGATTGAAACATTTTCGGAAAAGGCTGCCCGGGATAAAGAATACGAGGGGGGCAGCAGAAGAGGCGCATCTCCCCCTGAAACATTTTTCAGACTCTATCCCTCATACAATCGACGTCTGGCAACCGGGTGTGTGTTTCTTTCCAGACTTCTACGAGAAGAGATCTGGCCTGGACTGCTCCCGCATTGTTGGTATCACTGTTGGGGAAGAGTCTTGCACCTTTGATAACGATTTTACGAGTGAAGAGCAAGACGGCGGTTCAGCCCAGTAGGGTTGCTGATACTATTTCGGTTAGTTGCGTGATGTTAAATTGCGATCGACGAGGCCCACAGATTGTTTAACCCTTCCCGGCAACATGACAGCATGACAGCTCGCTCAGACCCCGCGGTTCACGCGGGCACTGGTCATGATACCGGTAGAGAAGATGTGTGACAGCACGGTAGATAACTTTTTACAAAAATGAAGGCTTTGAAACAGGGTACACCAACCGGTCACGAGATTATTTAAGGGGTCAACAGTCAAAAGGAACATGATCTATTTATAATGCAACCCGGCTTTGGGCCTTTGAAGACCAAGCATCAGCCGAGACTGAGTCAGTTCCATCATACAAATACATCTACATCCATTGGTTGCTATAAATTCGCCTTCAACCTTGGATCCCCCGAGCTCAGTTTAAGGAGAAGTCAAGTGCACTTAAACCCCTCAACCTTGATCCTTGCAAGCAGCTTGCCTTAACGGAAGTTACCCTGTCCATGGCAGCGAGACAGGGGAGGGTTGTTTCCCCGCTTGACACACATGGAAATGGCTCCCTCGATCCACTTAATCCCGTTGTAGCTACCATCCTTGCGGCTGTCGGCATACCAAGTACCAATCTGCCGAGCAGATCCAACGCAGCCACGGAACTGACGGCCGGATCGTCGGGTTGTGATGGGCTTGGTGATCATGACACCGCAGTTTCCGTTCTTGACGGTACCCTTGGTGATGACAGAGGTTTGGGTGGTCCAGGTGCGGCTGTAGTTGATGCCGAGCGATGAGCCGAGACGGTCCTTGATGAACTTGATGTCGATGCCGGCACTGCCGCCGACAGTGTTGGAGATGCTGTAGCCAGAGGAGACGCTGATGTCCATGTCGCCAACGGCGCAGACGACGGGGGACATCTGCATGTCCCAGTCGACAAAAGTCTCGGTCTTGTCGGTGACAATGTAGTTGGTGTTGTCGCAAGAGGCACGCTTCTTGTGACCACCCTCAGAAGCCTCAGCATCCTCAAGGTCAGGAATGTCAGAGGCGTTATAAGAGACCCAAGAGGGATCAAGCTCGGGAGCACCGATCTTGATACCGGCAGCCTTGAGTGAGGCAAGGTAGACATCCTCCTTGACAACGTACTCTTTAAAACTGTTAGTGCACTAACCTAGAAAAAGATCAAGAGCGAGAAGTTGAGACTCACCAACACCATCAACGGGAACAATGACATCGGTGGACTTGAGCTCATAGCCCGAAGTCCATTCGACGGCGCCGGGAAAGCCTCCGGCTTCAGCTTCGAGAGGCATGGCGCCAACTACGGAAGCGAGGAACAAGCCAACAAGGCCAAAGTGATGCATTTTGAAAAACGATTGAAAGATTGTAACAATGACTTGTGAGGAAGAAGGCTGCAGAGACTGCGAGTTGAGGTGATGATTTTTCTTCCAAGAGCCGTGGAATCAGCCAGCTATTTATCCTTCACCGTGAGGAACTTCATGCTGTTGAGAGTCTTGTTGTCGACCTGCCAAAGTGACAGGGGCCTTACACTGAGCCATCTCAATTGCCGTACACATTCATGCGAACCCCGTGAGGGGTTTTCATGATTCTCTCAATCAACACACCGACGATGATCCCACAAGGTATCGTATATCACTCCACCCCACGCTCAAGATAGGAATAAACCTATGTCATCTTGGCACGAGTTGTAATCTACGCGCCCGATTCTATCAGAAAGAAGCACGTGTGTGTGCATTGTCATTTTAATAGAGTTTCGTCGGTAACGCGCTATGGCTGATTCACCTCCCTGTTTGGATCTTCGCGTGAAACAGAAATTCGTATAAGGGACCCTGGGGGGTTTCTAGACCTCTTGCCGAGTCCCACAATGGAAGCCTTTTACGCCATGACAGCAACAAGGGTTCGTGAGCCCAATGACACCTGGCTCGTGGAAATTTAGCATCGCTATAGTTCCGAGTTCTACTATCTGGGAAAAGTGTCGCTCCCCGGCAGGCATGTCAAAGCATTCTCGCCCCACTAGGATAACCACATGTGATGCTATTCGGCATCTACCTTCTGAATCAAGCATGTATAATTCAATGCGCTATGCTATCTCCAACCAGGGCTCAAACTCTATCCACGTGGGAAACGAGGAGTCGTCTGTCTTGGTGTAGAGATCAGCTGTCTGTCGGTCCGAGACAAGATTGGAAGAATGAAGAGATCATGGCCATCACGGTAACTCGGCTCTTAGCGACTACCGACTGTGTCGTGGGGGTTGGATGATAGAAGGATGGCTGCTTGATGGGAGACATGGGTTACGGGCTCGTCTATAAAAGATCACTACACCAGCATCCTCCTCAATCCTCATCACACACAAAACTTCTTCTATCTACACCTCAAGAGCTTCGTTAGCATCTCCATCATCATGCAGTTCTCCGCCCTCGCCACCTTGGTCCTCATGGCCGCCAGCGGGTTCGTCAAGCTCTCCGTTCCTTCTCCCTTGTTACCCCCTATAAGCTAACAGTTTATCCTCCTCATAGTGCCAACGCCGACCTTCACCGCTCTGCCGCCTGTGTCTCCAACAGGAAGACCTCTCCCATCGGTGGCACCCCCTGGAGCCCCAGCTACAACTGGAAGACTTCTTACGAAGTTCTCCCTGACGCCACTAAGTGTGCTTGCAACTACTACCGCAACCGCAACACTGGCAACAAGAAGTGGGACAAGTGCCCCGACTGCACCTTTGTAAGTTCTGAGTCTTGTGACTTCCATCATGTCTCTTCTAACTTTGTCTGTAGGACGGCATCATCTGCAACTCGAAGAACGGCCACATTGGTGGCGATGAGGTAAGAACATGGTGTACTTTATGAGGAATGTTTCTAACCTTGTTGCAGTTTACTTACTACTGTGAGAAGAAGTGTGGTGCTCAGGGCGCTGAGGCCGACTAAAGCTGCTGCGTGTGGTAGTGAGGATTCGTTGTGAAGATGTTGTGATGAGAAGCCTCCATTTCGTCATTCGCGGCTCGTACGCTTTTGATTGTTCTTCTGTACTTAGTTCTAAGCTTAAATTCACATCTGTACATGCCTTAAACCTGTCGAAGTAATCATTTGCCAAAGAACCCGCGGTTCTCGAGGTTACCTGCTACGTTTTTCGTATTACACCCAGTGTCGCATTCCTGAGGAACTACCGTATTCTCCCCGCAAGCTCAGACAGACCTAAGCGGAGGAAAGATGCCTGTCATGTGGGCCTAAGCTCGTATCAGTTCGCTCCTCAGAATTAGTTTAGAGTCTAGGGTATCTGAGGAGTGTTAATAAATGTGCTCTTTGTTATAGTTGAATTCCACGATAACTGAGCCAGAAGATCGAGGAGTGTTACACACCGGGACGTCCTGCATGTTAAAATTAAAAGGGTTAGCACTGTTGGGTCTTATATTTCAACACTGCATCCTCCTACCACCCTCTTTGATATTGATATCGATGCCAACTCACACCAATGATGAAACGAACTGTGGGATTTTATTGTTGTTTTATGTTGAAGTTTGCAAGTCTTACTTCGTGTCGTTGAGCCAAATTAAGCAACAGTAAAAGGGGTCTCTCACGAAGTGCGACGAGTAGGCCAAATTATCTCCTTTGCCAGACTTCGTCATCTGTTTAGCACCACTTTATCACTTTGTGACTTTCACTGAGGCTATTATAGAGGTGATTGTCTTTGATACTAAAAGCAAGGTGGATTCGTATTATTAAGAGTTGAAGAACTGAAAGCATGGGTCACTAAATTTCACAATCCACCCTTGTCGTCTTGATTAGGGCCCTGGTTTTAAACTGGTCCGTAAATGAAAGTTAAAAGACGCCCATTCTTGATCATCACCCCCCTCAGTTTTCCCACTCAGCGTCAAAGATTCCTTCTTCCCAGCTTCTCCAATCTTGGGTAGTTTAAATATGTCGAAAGATGTTGGCTGAGACGTGACCAGAACCTTCAGGAAGTCATCACATGATCTGAAACCCCTGTCCCTGGTTTCCTTTGGTACTGAGGCTCTTAGCTTCTTGCAAAACCGACCCGAGAGTCCTCGGCTTTGGTCCACAGGCGGTAGGATCTCAAAGCTCCCACGGAGCATGTTTTCGATCTGCCATGAAGGGCCAAGGCTAAAGACATAAAGGTAGAGAGCCTTTTTCGCCCTTATTTTTCTACCCTCAACTCAAACGTGTATCCCCTGCTGCCGTCTTGTTCAATATCTATGACACTTCCTGGGCCGAAACAATTGCCCGTCTTGGTAGTGATGTTGAAATTGACAGAGGAGAGGAAGCCGTCTTTTGTGGAGGGATTCGAAAGGTTCTTCACGAATTCGTATCTTGCCAAGTGTTCCAAAACGGCGGAAATGTCATCTGAGCTGGTGCAGTCTCTTCGCATAACCGGTAAATGCCTTACTTCTTGGCCGGAGCTGTCCAATATCTTGTACTCGCTTTCGCTTGCCGTGACGGAAAAAGACAAACATCGTCTGTCCGTACTATCATTGTCTGAAAGAGAGAGTTTGGAAAGGGCTGATAACCCCTCATCCCGATTGACAATATCTGCGTCCAAGGTTACCGCATAATCCTGGACCTGGCGAGTTTGAGGTTCCGCAACTGAATATTCCCGATCTGTCGAGGTAACGGCTTGCTCTAGAACCAGTGTCGATGTAAGTGGCTGGATCTGCGTAGCAGTAGCAACTATGGTGTTGTCTTGGGATCCCGTAGTTTGGCTGGCTTCTCTTGAGGGGTATAGAATGAAGCTGTCGCCCTCTAAAACTCCATGTGCCTGTCCAGCTTGAAGAACAAGCATGTGT
The DNA here is from genome assembly GCA_003946995.1 of Fusarium oligoseptatum. Taxonomy (NCBI): domain Eukaryota; kingdom Fungi; phylum Ascomycota; class Sordariomycetes; order Hypocreales; family Nectriaceae; genus Fusarium; species Fusarium oligoseptatum. The sequence continues at coordinate 111,989 of NKCK01000059.1, read as the reverse complement.
TCAGTTTCGGATAGCAGGGGCGGGATTCTAGCGTTCAGATAAGTCGTAATATCTGCCTCAGTTGCAAAGATCGGCAGAGAAAGGCCTTTGCTAAAACAGTTTGAGATCTCCTCGCTGTGCCTGGAAGTAGCGAAGATGTTTGCTCCAGTGTTGCCTTGAAGTTTGAAAACCTCTTCCAGGAACCTCTTCAGGCTGTCAGTCCTGCACTCATCAAGTGCGTCGGCGATGATGAAGACTCTCAAATAGGTGGCAGCCACGGAATGTAGAGTTCTTGAGGTCTCCTCAAGTGATGGTATCGTCCGGTTTTTCTGGTGTCGGTTGTAAAGATCCTTCACCTCGGCAGATAGCGTAGACTGTCTCTGAGCCAGCTGCTTCAACACACTCGCGAGCAAGTCTTCGGCCTTCTGCTCGTCTTGCTGCTGGAAGTTGCAGTAGATATACGCGATGCCAATGTCTTTGCGATCTCGAAATCTCGAATGAAGGTACTCGATCACAGATGCTGTGATGATCGTCTTCCCCGCGCCGGGAATTCCGGGGCAAAACAGCGTCTGCTTGGCCGTTTGCAGCCATGCTTGGAATTCTGCCGCTTCTAGAAACCATTGGTCGGTCCCTGGCACTCGCATGCTGAAGTGGTACGCCTGCTGAGGACCATAATTGACCGGGGTGATCCAGTCTGTAATACGTGAATCCATGCCCACCTCGTTACCGGCCTTCTTAATAGCAGCTGCGAAGCTCTCCAGGGTGTCGTCGCGTTCGGGGAAGTCTCGCAAAAGTCTCCTGGGCCAGGTGACTGGATCGTTTAATTCTCGGGGCTCAATGAAGGTCTGGCCATCAACGAGCCTTTCGTTCTCGCTTACTACCGTTGGAAGAATATCGTCGAATGATTCGTCACGAATGGATGCGTTTGCGCTATCCACTCCGTCTTTTTGGGAGAGCTGATTCCCTGACCCTGATGACTCTGAGAAGTCCTGATCAAAGTCCAAATACGACAAAGAAAGAAATGCGAGAGCTTTCAAATGTCTTGCGATGTGTTTCGATAGTAAGTCGTATGGCTTTTCCGGAATGTGTGGAGCAATATCTTCGGGTTGGCAGTCGCAAAGAGGGCAAGTGAAAGGATCTCGAATCCTTGTCGTTCGACTCCGTCTGGTTCGTGCCAGCAGTTGTGGCCTCGTGAGTGTTTCTCCATGTGCCTTGGATAGATGCTCGATGAAGTCGCCCTTCTCGTTGAAGTCCCTCATATCACGATCCTCGGGAACATGAGCATGATCCATATCGCAATGCCATGTCGTTGTGTGCACATTTCGTGCCCAATCAAGAGTGTGCATCCTCTGCATGTGGTCTCTCCAGTCTTGAGAATGGACGAAAAATTGAAGGGGCTCTTTGCATTCTTCAGATATGCAAACGTACGGCTCCATATCACGGTCTACATGATCTCTATAATGAGGTCAGCCGATTCATCTTGTCGTCACGATGGAGGCATCACATACCTCCATTCCTTCTCTGTTAGAGTAGACAGCTTCAGCGGTTCACAACAAAAGGGACAAGGAACGTCATCACCTGTCTCTTTCGTCCTGGGTATCTTGGGATAATCAAACTTGTCATCTTGACTTTCTTGAATGGATGAGCCCCTGCTGATATGAGATAACGAGGGCTTTATTATTTTTCACTCGGCGATGGAGGTCCTGTCTGTCGATGTTTGAGACATTTGTCTCGGACATTGGATTTGCGTTCATAGTCAAGTCCTCTGGCCCTCCGTCCTCAATCGTTGGCTCAGTGTTCTCGGACATGGCCGGCATAGCTGTGTCCTCTCGCTCTCTGTTCTCCGCGATTTTCTTGTTGTGTCGCTGCTGATAAAACATCGCTCTGCCTCTGATATGCACTGATTTTCCCAGATGCTCTATGAGGCTGTCCCCAGCATGTGGGAATCGACGTCTGACAAACTGAGTGTAGCAAAGCCCTTCCGTATTTCCGGACGGAGGAGTGAGGGTCACCTTCTGTCGATAGGTTCTAGCCGCAGATCGGCGGATCGCAACTGCCAATGAATGGAGTCGACTGAGAGCGGCATCAACGGCATTCAGACCTAGTAACAGCGGCGGCTCGCCGTCGGCCGCTTCCACATTATCGGCATCTGGTTGTGGTATAGTGCGGTTTAGACGTAATTCTAGGTCAAAGTCAGTTGAGCATCGATAGTAACGATAGGGCAGGATTAAGAAGTATGGTCACACCTTGTATAATATTTCTCTGTACCATCACCAGCAACTCGAGGACCATGTCCTTGATATCACTGTGTGCGACCAAGCGGGCGTCAAGAGACGCTTTCGGAGCAGCAAAGGCCCCCGCATAAGCAGCCCAGAGATTGAATCGGCCACGGAGTTCTTCCGCGATATCACGACGTGGTTCAGTGATTCCTGGAGATTTCAGATAGAGATCAAAGATGTCTAAACAGGTGACTGCTGCACTGTATATGCTTTCGTCGAGGTCGCTGTGCTGCATTGTGGCTTAGGCTTTCTAAGCAGCTATGGATGGTGCGTTGAGGGCGTAAGAGAAATGGAGTGATGAACAAGGTTCCTGATAAAGGTACGCAGAATATCAAGTTCGACTACAACCCGCAAGTGTCTGTAATATTAAAAGGTGGGAACGCTTCTACCTCGCCACTGAATATCAGCCAAAGAGACAAGTGCCCTCACTGGAAAATTGCTTTGAAGGGTACGGTATTCGCCAAGCCAGATGAGTGTTGTATGCCATTTAACATTACAGACCCCCGCGGGTTGTAATTGACGCCCGTTTGCAAACAGGAGCCAATCACTCCTCGGATTGTCCCTACAGCTTGGAATGCCTGCAGCTTAACTTAACCCCTCTTTTCAGCGGTAAATTACACCCACGCACCTGCTGCCACGTAGCGCCCTCCACCATGCCGCCTGTCCATCCGTTCTCTTACATTTACCGTCCACCAACGAGCCGTCAGCATGCTACCACCTTCCCCTCAGCTGAACAACCAACAGGCAGGTCGCCAAGAGTAGGAAGGCTTTGACGCAGTGAGCAGATGCATTCCCCGTCTTCTCCTTAAACCCCTCAGCGCATCTCGAAAAACTTCCGCTTTACAGGTTTCATGTCGATCTCTTGCCAACATCCAGTCAATATCCCTTAGGCCTGTGTGCTAAGATACCTCCTGGGATGGCAGAATGCGGCTCGGCGGATGCGAACAATGTCAGCTTTTCCTCGCAGTCTATCCAGCTTTCGTTGAAGCGCTTCCCATCATCTCCACGTCCTCAAACATCCAATCCACGGATACCCCCGTGTCAACGTACACTTTGTCCTTAGACAATCTCATCACGGAGTTGAGAGATGAGGTCAAGAAAATTGGCATCATCTTTAACGAAGAAGATGCTCGGTGTGAGCTTCGCGACGAGTTATTTCAGGATGCACGAAATGCGCTGGATCAGATACTCTTCTTCTTCGAAGATCTGGTTCACGACGGTATTACGGACAAAAGCCCTACCATCTACGGGTATGAGGTATGTTTTAAATCGCTAGATTCTTTGGTTGATATGCTAATATGGAATGACGCCGCAGCAATTGTTGCAGACATTCCCCAAACTCGTAAGACTGAAGCACGAAATATCGAACGAATATGCCCGAACGACATTCGACATGATATCATTTGGAACAGAGCCGAGATTGTACCATCGTGCAATATCGACGGCGCAGCTGTTCAACCGGCATATGAGGAGGATATATTCCAGTGTTAGCGGAGTAGCGAGTGGGCAATCATATCGGGATGTCCAGCCGCATGCTCGAGACCATTTAGCGTCTCTCGCCCAGGCAAAGCGGCTATCCGAAGCATCAAGATTGCTCTTCAGTTTCCTGGAACAGAAGGTCTGTCACGAAACGGAAGGAAAGCATGAAGGCCATTTGCGGCTCTCGGGGTTCGACCAGGCAGAGCTTGATATGATGTTGTCGACATGTGGACATGCAGGCAAGTGGCAACAGGCATACTTTCGTCTAGCCGACAAGAAGATGGAGAAAAAGATCGTTGATTGCTTATGCCCTGTGCTAAAGCAGTCGCTGAGGCTGCGGCAGCCTACTCAAATGATGTTCGATGAGAGGGGCATTTACAAATTTGTCATCAGAAAGGATCGCCCTAAGTCTCGAAGGGCTCCATCGAAAGAGACATTGGGAGATATCCTGCGGGGTGAGGAGAGAGGACGACAAAAGACTCCAAGCCACAGAACTCTCAAGCACAACAAGAAAAGAGGGCTGGGGGTCGAGATTGCCACGGCTTTGTTGCACCTCTTTGGTAGCCCACTGCTGCAAGCAAGGATCTTAGACGCGAACTCCATCTACATTTTACGAGACGAAGACGCTGCGCCGGAGGCCTACATATCTTTCTGTCTGAGTTCCAATCCCGCCGAAGGTACAGTCTCCGATGTGGAAGCGGAAGATGGTGATCCATCTCTTTTGGCCCTTGCAGTTATTCTCCTAGAACTTGAACTAGAAAGAGAGATTACTCCATGCAATGAGGATATCGACGAACTGTCGGGACAGCCGTCACTGTATGTCGCGGCCACTCGCCATCACGGCGAACTCGAAGATAACGTTGACGCCAACTTTTTTGGCATTATCGAAGAATGTCTTCAATTGTACGCTGACTCCGTTGATATGGATGGAACAAGTTACAATTCAAAGATCCAAGCCGAGTTGTTAAGCAAGGTGGTCATTCCACTCACGGAACGATATGAAATGCTCCGAAATACGAGGCAGCCAGCAATACGCCCACCTCCGGATTACGGCCATGGGCTATCAACGGGCGTTGAGCCGGCAACTTGGCAAACAGGACGCCTCAGAGGTTCAGATCAACGGATGGACACAATCGCGGAAGGCAAAGAGCAACCCCAGCTTGAAGCATGTCCCACAGCGGCCCCATATACCTCGTTAGCGATATCGGAACCTCGATTCCTTGCAGGGACCGTAAGTCAGATATTACTACTCTTCCATACCAACCTAACAGACCGCCAGATATCTGGCAGCTGGACTTGGCTGCAGAGAGTGGATCGAACCAACGATCTAATGGACTGGGTTCGCGAGAAGCATCTGAAGGAGAAAACGGAGACAACCGAGAAAAGGGTCCGAATAGCGATTCTAGACACTGGTTGCAGCATGGACGCCGATTGTATTGTTACTTTGGCGAATGGTGAGGCACGTCTACAAGGACACTGGTGTGACTGGGCAGGCAAGTCGACGCACCCCATCGATGAGGATGCTCAACAACATGGGACCTCAACAGCGGCCCTCCTCTTGAGGGTGGCCCGCCACGCAGAAGTCTTTGTCGGCCGCGTTGCAAAGGACCAAAAGCATCTGAACGGAGCGACAAACAACATAGTCGACGTAAGAGGCATCCAGTTTACGCAAGACCCCGTTAACGGTTGACAATGTCTACAGGCCATCTCACACGCGGCGACGGTATGGGACGTTGATATCGTCACAATGTCTTTTGGGTTCAACACACGGATCACTGCCATCGAGAAGATGATAGGCGACGTCATCGGGAAACGAAGAAACGAAGGACGGGATATTCTCTTCTTTGCTGCCGCGAACAACGACGGTCTGAACTCTCGCGAAATGTTCCCAGCAAGCGACCTCAATGTCATCTCAGTCCGTGGAACTAACCACACGGGCGAGCCGCTCCAGGAATATAACCCCAGTCCTTGGCCGCAGAAGGCAGGACACTCATGCTTCGGGACGCTAGGAAAGAATGTCCCGTACGATTGCGCGGACAAGTGTTCCCAGAAGTCTGGTTGCTCGGTCGCGACCCCGATACTCGCTGGCATCATGGCAACAATCATCCAATACGTAGGCTATGTGGCGGCGAGCAATGACTTTTTGCAGAATCGTGTGAGGACCAGGGACGGTATTCAGCAGGTAATGGGCCACATGGCTGATTCGGTGCCCGGCAACCCACGCTACAAATATGTTGCTCCGTGGAAGTTTTTTCAGAGGACTGAGGAGGAGAGAATTGCTTTGATCGTTAATGCGCTAGCTGAGATGCAGCGAATTGTCAAATGAGAAATATATCTTCTGATCTCTAGACATCGCCATATCGCCATGGCATACTCGCTGTATACGTTTAATGGGTAGATGAGGACTTCAATATTTAGAAAGCGCTTCTAGGACTACTGGAGTGCAAATGCGGTCATTCTGGTGCTACGGAGGCTAAATCAGTCGCCGGTACCTACGAGAGAAATGTGTTCACTGTGTTAGCATTGGGATATGATGCTATGATGTGTTAGAAATCTGTTCTTTATTATAGTTAAAGTCGGGATAACCGATGACGAAGATCGAGAAATGTGTTCTTTATTATATGGAGTTGAAGCCAGGATAACCGACATAGAAGATCGAGCCAGAAGATTGTTGTTGTTGTTGTCAGACTGTAGATAGATAAGCTACATAAACTCGTAGATAAATATCCAGGGACCATGTATCACTCGCTTGGGAAAAGCCAGGCATACTGGTCACTGTCTGGATTGACAGTGAGGCCCTTTTGGGTCTCAGCCAAGTCCGCCAGGGAAGCCACGTCAGTCTCCAAATTTACAGGTCCATCTTCATCCTCTTCTCCGTCGTCGTTGAGGAATGCGCCGTCCTGGAACTCGTCCATCTCAAATGTCAACTTCTCGCCCCGACCCTTCGGTGTGATCCTCAGCAGCTGGTACGCGAATATGATGTCGTTCGCAGCTTCGAACGCAGCCACCCGGCGCGTTTCTTCATTCAACTCCAAGCTCCCGCCAGCGCTAAAATCTGGGTTGACCGTTGCTTCTGCTCCGATGTTCGCTCCTGTGTTCGCTGAGGCCGTCTGCGTCAACTTGAAGCCACGGGCGATCTTTAGCCCAGTTACCATGTAGACAGTGCCACGGCGGAACCGGCTATCAGTCTTCAAGACGGCACGGACGCGGGGATCCCTCGCTCGGGTAGTGATTTCCTCAACAGACGGTTCTTCTGCGAAGTAGACCGTGTCTAGCTGCGACATTTCGAAGGAGACACTTGTTGACTTGCTACGATGTGCGCCAACGTCGAAGCTCGCAAAGTCGAAGATTTTCGTCCACAGGCTGACATTGGCGCTACGGACCTTATCCGTCTCCGTTCTCCAATTAAGCTCAGGCGTGGTTACAGTCTCCGGAGTTGGAGTATCGGCGCCAGGCTTGCTGAGCCAGCGGTGAGGGCGAAAGGGATCCCCGACGATGCTACCAAGTGTGATAGGTCCGCCCGGGCGAAAGGTCCAGTTCGGTGCGAGAAGGTAGGTTGGGTTGTTTACGAAAGACATGTTTACACAGAGATTGCTGGTGCTAACGGCGAAGTCTGCAAACTCAGTGTAGGAAGTTCCGAGAGATAGAGTTGCCAGAAGCTGAAGAGTGAAATGGCACCATTTGATCTGACAAGGTGTGTGGGGTAGGCAATAACATCAACTATTGGTGTAACTTTTAATATTACCTTAAACTGAGGCAAGATAACGACAGGCCAATGGTTTCGAGTCTGGCCGCATTTGCGGCTGAGCCCGACGGTTTCCCCCCTCCTCACTGCCCACCATGATTCGCAACGTCATATGAGTTCTGTCGTCCTTTGAGACGATTACGCATTATGTACACTCCCACACCATCCCTGCTGAGTTAAACAAACGCCTCCCCGCCCGCCTACCACACACCGATCAAGCCTAACCGAAGTCCGATACCAATGTATCCCTGCTGCGACTTGATTAGCTGCCTATAATTATGCACCTGTCTGGCGTGTGGTCATGTCCGCCCTGCTTATATGTATCAACGTACGCATCGATGCCAATCAAGATGGCATGATAGCTTGGAGTGTTTGGTTCTTCTCCTTCCATGGTATCAAACAGTGTTTGAACCATTGCGGCACCGTCGGGTGCAGTCGATTGTCTGAATATTTCAGGAGATTCAGGTTTTGAGCCGAGGTAAGTAGTTCGCCTTGGGGAGCCAAGGCAAGGCGCCTGCATAGACGGTCTCCAACCACCTCGTGTCGCCATATTTTCAACAGATGCATATCAGGCCGCAAGTTGGGCTTCTCAGCCCCCCAACACCACTTTAGCCCCCACCTTGGACACAGCCTGATTTTGGTCTGTAATTCTGCCCAACGTGTTGTCTTCAGGTTAGAAAGATGGTGCTCTCAGGAGGGAAAGGGGAGACAGCCGAGCTAACTCTCTGAAGTCGAATAAATCCAGGCATTGGACTCCAAATCATCCACATTTATCTGCTCATTGTTCCGAAACGGCTGCCCATTCCCATAGCTCAATGTGCACTTGCCATTTACTGGCGCGATCGCAACTATGTAAGGACACTCACGACTTCCGCCAATCTTGAGCAGGTAAACTCCCTCGCCAACAGTGAAAACCGGCTTCTGTTCAGAGGCAGTTAGAACCATAGTTGATGTGATCGAAGAGCGGTGATATGAAGTGAATAATTGCATACCTGAACGTAGGCCTCGACTCGCGGCCTTTTCCCGGCTTCGGTGAAGTCGAATGGGCTTTTGGTTCTAGGGGACCATCTTGAGCTTGACTCCATGTAGCAGGGTGCAAGACCAGGTAACTTACTCTCCGTTATTAGACATTCCGACTAAGATAGGAGACAGTAGTTTAAATGAGAAATAAAAAAGAGGTCACGACTCACCGCCAGCGAACAGCAGCATGTCTTGCATATGAGGTGATGCTCCGTTGGTGGCAGGTTTCCTGGAGGAAACAGGCAATTTGGTGCCCGTATTAATGTGATAACGTCCAAGCGATGCTCAACACGTCATCTCTTGCATTGGATGTCGCAATTTCGTGCTTGGCACTTGTGTATTACCAAGTTCTAGAGTCTCATTACATTGCTGATAAGAGGGTAAATAACCAAACCCGGGGTTTTCGGTCCCTGAGGCTGTCACACCAGCTGCAGCCACGACGCCAGGAAATGGGGCAGACCCGTCACGTTGTCAGTACGGCTACCAATCATAAATCTCTTTTTAAGCCTGGATTCCTTCTACCGAGCAGTTGAGTGAGGGCTTTTCTATAGAATTACAAATCCTGTCACTTGAGATGGCTACTTTCCAGCACAATGCGTATCGCAGAATCAAGAAATCCAACACCTTCCCATCCCTTAGCCCTGATATAACACTTAGGTCAATCTTAATTTCGGCGCTCCAGGAAATTCACGTCTTCGATCTTGAAAGTCCGAGAGAGCGCCAGTGACACACCCAATATAACGGAACTCCAGTTTGTTCCTGTCTGTTAACCTAACAAGGAGAAATGGGCATTTCTCCATTGTAGGGTGCCGTCCAAGTGGATTGAGAAGATAGTAGTCGTCAGGATCGTTTAGGGCTCTTGTGGCTCGTGCGACCAGGAACTCATGCGAAGCAAGAGGCGTAAAGTTCTTTCCGTCACCTTTCTTCAACTTGAGCACTATCCAACGTCCATGTAGTACCCCATCCTCGACATCCGCACTTAGAATATCACCCATGATGGGATTGGAGCCTTTAAGGTGAAAGATGAGAGGAGGACACCAGGACCATGGCCCGCTATCGCAAATCGGCACTTGATCGTGGAACAGAGCGTCGACCTTTAGTTTTCCACATTTTGTGAGAATATTCTTTGTGATGTCGGTCTGGCTCCAAGTCGAGTCAAACCAGTTTATAGCGTCGAGCATCTCGTCTATCATCAGCCCAGCAATGATCGACCGATCTCGAGTCCAGCAGGTGTACCTAAACCTCAAGGCTTCCAGAAGCAGGCTAACCGTATCCATATCTCGCCGACTATGCGGACGAAGTCTGCGTATGACATCCGAGACTTGCTTATGTGTTGGGTGGGCGAATGGGTCGTTCGAATGAGCGAGGATATCCTTGTCCAGATCCTTGAGTATAGGTTTGCCATCCGGGCCTTTGAAGATAACCCAGACGGTTTCAGACATGTACAGCTCCAGGGCGGTCCAGCCACGGCTAAACCATGTTGAGAAAGCCAAGGCCACACATGGACTGCCATCGTCTGCCCACGTGAACTCGGCCAGCTCGAGATCGTGAACCAGCGTGCAAGCGGCCTTTTTGTAGTTGTTATGCATCTTGTTCAAAGCCTTGACTCTTTTTCCTTTTTCCGTTGGTAGGCTGACGGTGTCCCACCAGATGCCATCACATAGTATCTCCTGGGTCATAGCTACAGCCTTGAAGTAATCGACCAGGCATTTGTTGACCTCTCCCGGTGTATTCGACCCAATACCGGTTCCGTCAGACCACACATGAGAGATGGCCATGTAACGCTTGCTTCCGAGTGTGGGTTGCTCAGAGGATATTGACCAGGCCGTTGCGCCGTTCTCTGGAGAGGCAATTTTGTTGACGTCTGCCGGTGGAAAAGAGATGAGAGGGCAGCCATGCGGGTCGCGACATAAGTGACGCTGCGGGACGGCCGTGGTGTTCTCGTCATTTTGAACACAGACCTGGACGGTGCAGTGGCGATGCCTCTCAAGATGGCGATCTGAGAGACGGAACTGGCATAGCATGGCCTTCAGGGGGGCAAGCTCCTCAACTCCGCAAGGTGTCGATAGGGCGAGATTCCAAAACCGATAGAGACAAACCCCTTTGGGTATTTCCAGCGCGTTCTCGCTCATGGAAAATGATGTAACTGTGTGCTGCCCCAAAGCATGCTCCAACACTCGGCGGGACGCCCACTCAGAATCCCCAATACTCAGGCTGTAGACCCATTTAAACATGCGGCAAATCCCCATAATGTTGGGACCCAATGTACGATGAGTCCTGCGCCGCAGCTGCACTAATTGATCCACAAAGCTTCCGCAGGACGCCACAGCGGACCAGAGCGCCGGATTCTCTGGCAGGGCGCCAGGATGGGCAATGAAGCATGACATGACGTTCAACGCCCAATCTCGCAAGTTCGGACAGTCAGTTGTCTCAAAAGGAGGGGCGACGTGTTGGAGTCTGTCTTTCGCGCCTTGGCAGCCGGTATTCTGGCAACACTCGAATTTTGGGAGCTCGTTCTTGATATACAGAGCAGGATCAGTGTATTGTGGGTTCCAAGGCTCGAATGTGTAGTACAACGGGCGGTTAAAGCGAAGCCCTCTAGCATGTATCTTTCGAGCCGCATAGGCTTCGGTCTCCTTCGGGAAAATGATTCAGCAAGTATGTCCCTGAATGTCGAGGGCCATCGCTTCTGTTGATAGCGGGAGACGGGGGTGAGTTACCTTCCAAATGGTTTCTGCCATCTTAGCTAAGGTTGAACTGTCAGAGCCTCTGGCACGCGAAATCAAGGAAATGAAATTCCTAAGTATCTGACCAAAGAATCGTCGAGCGGCGCGAATCATTAAAGGGCCCAACTCAGCTTGGGCATCAACAAGACAACCTAGTAATCTAATGGTTGTTAGTTGAAAGTGCATATTCTATGTGCGCGCTGATTCGTTAGATTCGCCTGCATCTTGTCACTGGGCATAAGCAATGCAGCGGAAAATATGCAATACTGGTCATGTGTTTGAAAGAATTTTCTTATCTTTCTACCCTCCATTAGATATCAAGTTGCAGGTAGTAATGTATGATCTTCCCTTTACTTGGGGGCTATTCCCGTTAGGAGGAATGACTGACGGGGGAGGGGGGGGTCGCTAAATAGGTAGGAAAGGGAGATTTAATTCGGACACTACCTTGGTTTTATGGGGAGCCTCACCTTACGAGAGATATCCAACCGAAATTAGGGTAGCGAGGAACACAAGAAGGCCTACATCACAGCTACTTGACATTATCAGACGTGATTCGCCACCCCTAGTGCTCCAATGCTCTTGTCTTGTGGCCAAAAAGAAAAGGAGGCGCGACTTTTTGTTCATCTACTTAGTGCTACTGCTCAGCTCCTCCAATAGCTAACAATGGCATGGCCTTCTAGTGACTCTTCGAGCAATCGATGGAACCACCCTGATTTCAACCGCTAGTGGGACAGACTTCCAAGCCGTCATCAACTAATAGCGCCAACATATCGTCGTTTCCAGTCCGACGTGCTGTCACGATGGCTTTCTCTTGTAATTGGCCCGCTGCGTTGATATCTGCTCCATACCTAATCAGCAGCCTCATTATATCCAGATTACCATTCTTGGCTGCAGTGGCGATCGCCGATTCTTGAAGAAAGCCCCTTGCGTTGACGTCAACATCGAACTCGACCAGCACCTTCACCACCTCATAGAAATTCCTCTGGGTTGCTCGTATGAGGCAGTTGTACTGGTCAGTAGCCCTAGAGTTGACGTCTGCTCCACCTTGAATCAGGAGTTTGACAATCTTGTCATACCCTTGGGAAGCCGCCTCGTAAATTGGGGGATAATTAGTCGGCTGATCGACCTTGGCTCCTGCAAGGAGAAGCCACTGAGTTGTATCTACGTCCCCAACGTGGGCTGCCGCTGATAGTGCAGTGTACACGTTTATAGACATGGCGTTCGCGCTGCATCCGTTTTGAATCAGTAGTTTGATGATGGAATCATGCCGTTTAAGGATTGCTGCAGCGATGGGTGAATCTGTCGTGGGCTGATCGACATGAGCACCCTTTCGAATAAGTAACTCAACCACCTTTGTGTGTCCGTGCCGTGCTGCCTCTGTTAATGAAGCCCCCCAAATTGGCAAGTTGACGTCCGTCCTCCCTTGGAGCAAGAAGTCGATGACCGCTTCATGGCCGAACCGGGCTGCTGATTCAAGTGGGAAGGCGACATGTTTGCCGTAGATGGGTTGGGGTGTCAAACAGGCACCGCTTTTAACCAGGAACTGGACCATTTCCAAGTCCCCGTTTCTAGCAGCAGCACTCAAAGCCGTTAGGTATTCACCAGTGTCGAGCGTGTCAATCATGACGGAGTCAATGATGGCTTTGTTTTTTACCAGCAGTCTGACAATCTCCTGATGCCCACCTTTCGCCGCCCCAACGATTGGCACGGCACAAAGTTCATCGTGACGAGAATCGCCTTGAGGACGAGAGTGGCCTCGCTCACGACATGGGTCGGTATCAGCTCCCATGTCAAGCAGCAACTTGACGGTTGCCGTGTGTCCATTGGATGCTGCTGCGGACAGGGCGGTGTGAAAGGAAAATTTGCAGATTCTGTTGATGTTTGCTTTCGCCTTGAGCAGCAATCTGACAATGTCCTTATGTCCCGAATAAGCTGCCGACACCAGAGGCACATAGCCTCCTCGTGGATCGGCATCAGCTTTGTTCCTAAGAAGGAGTTTGACTGTCGAGAGGTGTCCTTTCATCGATGCCCAAGCCATGAGTGGTCTGTCGCGGTTCCAGGGGTAGCCAGATTTGTAGACATCCATGTCAGCTCCCTGCTCAAGCAGCAGTCTGATTATGGAGTCCTGCCCGTGCTCTACTGCATCTTTCAAGAGCAGGTCTTTGATTTTTGAGGTTTTCCCGGACTAGGATCTTCTCGAGGTGAAACGTCTTCTCATCCACATCGTTCTCGAACAATACTCTTAGAACCTCCTGGTGTCCATTCGTCACCACTCTCTGCAGCAAATCTGCTTTGATCCGCACCTCATTCGAAACCCAGACTGCCACTGTCGTGTTTGGATGAAGGCCATAGTCTGCATCTCTCTGCGCAGATGAAATCCTTTTTTGATCCTTTAACCCAAGCGCGGCACCGTTCTTGAGTAGAAGTTTTAAAACCGGTACATGATTGTTGATCGCTGCGTGCAGGAAAGGGGTCTCGCCATTTGCGTCCACAGCCGTGACATTGGCTCCTCTCCGTATCAGTTCCTTGGCAACTGAAACATGCCCATTGTTTCCTGCGTAGAACAGAGGAGTTTGATCACTGTTGTCGACAGCATCAACATCAGCACCAACCTTGGCGTCCAGCAACAATCGCACCATCTGCGTCCTTCCTGCTCCGGCAGCAACATGCAAGGCTGACCGACCTTGTGGATCCCGAATGTTGATGCGGCTTTCGTCGCTGTGCAGGATATCCGAGACAATCCACTCAATCCCTCCCTTGGAAGCTGAGTGCAGCATCTCCCATGTTTCATCAACGACAGGGTCTGAATCAACATGCTCGTGTCTGAGCAGCCACCGGAGTGTGGCATCGTTTCCGCTCTCAGCTGCCAAGTGCACCGGCCGCAGCCCGTTGGAGTTTCGCAAAGCAGTATTGGAACCCTTAGAAACCAGCCACTTTACCAGGTCCACATTCCCAGTGTGTGCTGCCAGGTGCAGTACCGTGTAGCCTCGTCCATCTGTTGAGTGGAGATCATCGTTCTCCCTTACCAGACGTTTGACCATGTCGTTGTGGCCTTCTAGCAGCGCAAGATGTAACGCCGTGAAGCCTTCGGAGTTTAGAATGCTGGCATCACTTCGTTTCATCAATAACGAGGCAACTTCCACGTATCCATGCTGTGCCGCCAGATGCAGCGGAGACTGACCTCTCCAGTCCAAGGCATCAGGGTCAGCACCGGCCTCCAGAAGCATTTCAGTTACAGCGAAGGAGCCACCCCAGGCTGCTCGGTGAAGTGGAGTTTGCTTCCGGGAGCACTGAACGGTTAGATCAGCTCCACGAGCGAGCAGCAGTTGGACAATTTTTCTTGCTGCCTCGCTCCGATGCAACATGGAGAGGGCGTTGGCCGGAGCGGTCCTCGAGTTCGTGATCCAATTTATCGATCAGCTTCTCGACCAAGGGTACATCGCACTGCCAGATTGCCTGATGCAGCGCCGTCCACCCATCTTGGGCCTGCAAGCCTAGGTCGGCGTTGTCGATGACTTGTGGCTTACTTGCAATGTGAGGCCCTCCATCATGGCCAATGATGATATCCATAGGGCCTTGGAGGCGTCCGGGAATATCTCCCTCCGCTAAAGGCGGGTGGAAATACACTGAACCCAAGGCCCGGTGTTTCAAAGGGCTTCCCCCGAGAGTCTCTACCAGCAACGCCCTCGCTACAGTCAACTCTTGGTTCTCTACTGGCAGGTCAACCAGCAGTAGGCAATCGTCTGGCTGCTGAAGTACCGAGCGTAGCTGCATCTCAATTAGAGGATGTGTACCCCGCCAAGAGTATCTCGACTGGGGCATATCTTTGACGTTTGGGATGACCATCCACTTCCCACTCACTTGCCCTCTCTCATTGATACGCAAAGGAGCTCCTGTTGAAGACAACTCCATATCCAAGAAATTGGCGGGACACCAGCCAAACGCAGGATCCGACATGACGGGCGAGTTATGGAAAAGATGGTCAGCAGAGATGGTCCCAATCTTTCGCAAAATGTCCTGGAAGATGCGCTGCTGAGTTGCATCAGACGTATTCTCAACTCCTGTCAGGAGTCCTGCGATGGTTGCCATGTCTCGAGGCCAAGACGTATTGCGCGACTGAAGAACAGATAAGAGGTCGTCTATCGTAGTCACTGTCCCTCGTCTCAAGTTAGAGATCATCCTGGACGCGAATTTATGCCTGGGGGTGCATGTATCAGACTTTGCAAGTATGTCCTCGTCGAGATCTTTGATGACACCATCTTTAAAGGCTATCTTGACTTTGATTGCATTTGCGAGTTCGAGAGCCGTCCAGCCACGACTGTACCACGGTGATAGGAGGATGGCAATGCATGCCGATTCCCCGTCGAACCATGGCCACTCACGCAAGTAGCAGTCATGAACGAACGTGACCCGTGCATCCTGGTAATTCCTGTGCATGCGGTTGACTGCAATGCTGCGTGCAGCTTTGTCTTTGGGGATGCAGATAGTGTCCCACCATATTCCCTCGCAGTGAAAGCGACGAGCAACCGAGGCAAAGTAGTCATAGAGACAGCCATTGACTTCTCTCTCGAGCCACGCCCCCGTCCCAGTGCCATCGGACCACACGTGCGAGACAGCTAGATACCCTTGGCCTGGTTCGACCATTGACTGCCCATCAAGTCTCCAGGCAGTCGGCCTCCGGGCCCTGGCAGCCTCATCGAGTGTTTCGATTGAGAACCGGTAGCGCAGAGGTTCACAAGCCTCGGATATATCTCTCCGACAATCTTCGGATTCGTGCCGTTGGGCCACCCAGGTAAAGTCACGGCGTGAGTGCTCGCAGAGCTCATAATTGCACTGCTCGTGGTCGGCATGACCCAACATGGGCTCGTTGTCCCTCAGAGGCCGGATCAGCTTGGTGAGGCTACCGTCCTGGTGTCCTCTAGCAATAGCCCACAAGCGATTTGGACAAATGCCAAAGTCTTTTTGTGGCCATCTGGATGGCCATCCAACTCTCGGAATGTGCCAGCTTTGTGGGCTCTCGTTCCACCTCCCGCTGCATTTCTTTTACCAGAGTGTCGAGGACGGTTATGCCCGCAACGATCTGTCCCTGGAGCTCACCAACATTTCTTGACATCTGGTCTTGCCAGGTGGTACTATCCCAAACATCAAGGCTTGGAAAGATAGGGTGCGGCTTGCGATATTGGGCAAGCAGCTCCGTGACGTTTTCAAGAGTAGATGATAAATGACTGATTGTTTGCGGTAATTCTGCCTGCTCTCGCTTCCCAAGACGCGCCTGTTGCCATAGCTGGGTCTCGACATCGCGAATAGCGAGAATCAGAGATTCAATACTTTGACCACAGAATGAGCCAGTCTGCCTTTACTAATTGCTTGGCATACGTACCTTTCAGAGATGTCTTTGAAGTATTCTGGGCATGGCGAGAGCTCTCCTCTGATGCTAGTCGCATTTCCAAGCAGCGCGACCAACTTGAGGTTCACGTCTTCGAGATTCATTGTCGTAGAACTCTTTTGCTGCATCTTTAACGTTGAACGGTGAGAAGACAGACGGTTAGGTAGCGGACGAGAGCGGGGAAGAGAGCGGCCCATGGTTATGAGGTGAGACAGATAATCGCACCCGAAGCGAAATCAGGCTCGCGGCCTGAGGTTAAGGCGGGTACGGATGGACAGGGAAGTCCCTATCTGCAGCTTAGGGGATAGGCTGCTATAGGCAGGGTTAGGGGCTCAGCTGAAGCAGCCACAGCTGCAATGATGCAGGTGTGCTACCAATTAAGGGGAGAAGCCTGTGTGAAATGCCGGCTTGGCGCTTAAGGGTCTGAGCCACGAATCCTTCGGTTATAGGCACGAAATTCAGGGTCAAATGGGTTCCCATCTGGAGGAAGCCAGCTTCTGTTCATTTGGACACCCTCAGGACGACTTCGGTATTTAGTGAGCTCCTAAACTGAGAGCCTTTATGGACTGAAACTTGGTTAAATTGAATACATATAAAAATTAATATCCACACACCTATTCCATCCTTTTTTGACCCACTCAGAGTGTCCCTATCTAGTCCGAGCTATGGACATCAGCTAGTTCGAACCGTCTTTCCCTTGGGAAGATTTGCTTCCTTCTTAATCTTATCCGCCAAATATATCCCCTCAGGAATGAATCTCCTCCAGTAGTATTTTTCTTTCATCTCACCGGTCTTCCCGTCAACCTCAAAACGTGCGTATTGCGCATTCCAAGCGGTGCTCAGGAAATCGCTGTCCGGGTTCTGACCTACAGTCGAGTCGATGGGCTTTGACGCGACCTCCTTAAGCGCCTCCCGCGTGGCCAGTTCCCATACTTTGCGGCTGTTGGACTCGGAGAGAATCGGGTTCATCCACTTGAGTCCCTCGCTGTAGAACTTATCATAGTCTATATTCTCGTTGGAGTCAAGGCCAAAGGTATCCGGGTTCAGGGCGACGATGAGGTTGACAAAGGAGCGCCGGGTGCTTGTCTGGGTACTGTACCGCTGGACATGAATTTTGGCCTTGTTTTCTGACCAGACTTTGGCGCAGAAGCTCGGTGAAATCAAATATGCGTGGCAAAAGATGGGAAAGGCAATCCAAAAAGCAGATCATATATGCGTCCCAGCGTTTGGTTGCCGCTGCTCCCAGCGCAAGGCCCCATTGACCGAGGATGCAAAGCCGGAGGAGCTGGCGACAGACGGCCGTCCAGCCCGAGGAAGGGGGCGGTCCTGTTGGTTCGAGCGGTCGGTTGATCAGAGAATTGACAATTGAGCTCTCCCCAAACACGACTCTCCAGGTAGCCGTGTTCATGTGCTCGGCGACGACAAGAAGTCGAACGAACTTGCTCCGTTCCTCAACAAGAAGTTTTCGAGGCTGAGTCCCGAAAAGCAGCGACACCACTGTTCCGGTGACGGGCAGCAGAAGGACGAAGGCAAAGCATATCCAAAAACTTGAAGAAACCGCTGACGATCAACGTGCCCACCCAGAGAATCCATCCACCAGTGCTGGTTGCCTGGTAGAGAGGAGAGGTGTTTTGCAAAGGGTTGATGAAGCCTCGAAGCCACCCGAGCAGTGGTGCTTTTGAGGGTGCTTTTGAGGGTGCTTCTGAGGGCGCTTCTAGCGGTGCCTCTGGCGGTGCTCCTGACGCCGCTTTCGAATCGCGGCGGGTGACATGAATGATCTCGACATTTTGTACCCGGCGTGTGAACTTCTCATTGGTCATGTTCATGTGGTCGTTCTCAATATGGACGACCTTGGAACCCTCGAGGATGAGCCGCAGCGTCTCAGGGCTACTCGCGAAGTAGCGCTCGCCATAACGCCCGTCGAGAGCCTCAAGAGCAAGCGCGTTACCAAAACGATCCATACAGCAGTCCTGCTGTACGGTCTTGTCGCCTGCCTTGTCCGGTTTTGCGAGCAGCAGGCGGCTTCCCGACGGCGTGATGGCCCAGCTCCAGAGCGGGACGGACCCCGCGAGCTCCAGAACATGGAGCTTGGGCGGGATCTCGATGAAGTCGATGAGAGCTGACAGAGGGAGGATGCCCGCCAGCTCTGCCACCCAAGGGTACCGGCCGAGCGCCGAGTTGAGGGAATTAATTGCGGACTGGAACATGATCGTGAGAGTGTTCCTAAGCTGAAAATAAGCGCTGATTATGCCTCAAGGAACGAAAGACATTTTAATTTAAATGCGCCGTCAGCCCGCTACTTTCCCCTGTCAAAATCCCCGCTCCCCATTGGCCTGAATTCCTAAGCTTCATCTGTGATGCGTCAGCTCTGCCCGCTCATTTCGAAAACCTTCTGTGATTAGTATAGCCTTGCTGAGCACTAGGTAAGCAAAGTAGGGGCTGTTGGCGACATGTGCAAATTAATGTTGCTCAACGCAACAGAGCCAGGGCCTCGAAAGCAGGATATTATATCATGCCTCACCCGGTGCCAGCTTATGGATGAGAGCATTCACTTAATCAGCGGTTTTCAGCTGGCAGGATTTCGCCATATCATTGGGACGCTGTGGAAAGTACAGGATGAGCTTTGTGTAGACATGGCGAGGATTACATATGAGGGAATGTGGGAAAGGGGCATGAAGGACGAGTCTGTCTCTTGGGGACTACATAAAGCCACGAGGGAGCTCCGAGACCGCTGGGTACGTGAGATGGGAGAAGATGGCGGATCTGTCAGACTCTCTTGGAAAGAGTCGGAGTGTGATGGAGCAAAGGCACATGGAGGAACTGGAGACGACGAACGCAATGGCAAACATAGAGATACCATTTCATGCGATGAGGAACCCCTCTATCCTCATTGGGTTCCATACATTCATTACGGGGTTTAAAGTTTTTAATTCTAGGTGCCACTTCTCCTGCGTTCTACACGCTCGCCCCGTCACCTTCAGCCTTTCTACCTGCCAGAATGGGCACCTCCTTGACCTTCTTGATAACTTTAGCCGGGGAGCCAACAGCCACAGAAAACTCAGGAATGTCCTTAGTGACAACGCTTCCAGCACCAATAGTTGTTCCTCTTCCGATGGTAATACCAGGCATGATGATCACGTTGCTTCCGATCCAGCAGTCATCTCCAATTGTAACACCCTTTGCGTACTCACCCATATCACGTCGAGACTGGACATCCGTGTCGTGGGTGGCTGTAATAATGGTCACAGAGGGACCAAACATGACTCGACTTCCAATGGTTACGAGCGCGCTGTCGAGAATCACTAAGCTGATACCATGTCAGTGTGTTGTCTCACCGCAGGTAGCTTAAGGACGTACCCAAAGTTGGAGTAGAAGCGCTCTCCAACGGAAACGTTGCAGCCGTAGTCAACTGTCATAGGTGGCTCAATCCACGTTTCCTCTCCAACCTTGCCAAGCATCTTCTTGAGCATCTTTGTGTATTCTGCTGAGAGGGACTCTGGAGTGGCATCATCGGGAAAATAGTTGTTGAACTTGTGCATCATCTTTCGGGCCTGGAAGCGCGCCATGACCAGCTCTGGGGCAAGGCAGTCATAACTAGCCGTACCTAGTGTCAGCTCTATTCCGTGGTGACAGGGTCGGCCGAGGGCACTTACGCAATACCAGAAATCATCTTTTCGTACTCATTACACCAGGGTAGATTGTTCAAGGTCTTGGCGGCCTCGATCACCGTGGCGTTCTTCTCCGTGCTGGCCATAATGATGTTGACAGGGGAAATAGAGAGCCTAAAACTTGAAGAAGTCAAGGACTCATTCAGCTAGGAACAGGCTATTATATACCCACGAAGCGACAGTCTGGTCCTCCCCCTCCTTCCTCTCCTCCTCGTCCAACATACGCGGCATGTCGGCCCGGTGGGTTATATTCGGGAAAGGTTCGGATCAAGTGGAGGTTTTAGAAATAAGCTTCTCCATTTATCTACAAGCCAAGACCGGACTGGCCCGGGTAACTAACCTTTTTCAATAAACTTGCACTCGATACGGACGAGCTAACCCAACTTGACTAGATCACTTGGGTGAGTAATGGGCTTCACGCCCCCAGAGCAAGCACTTGTGCCACTTGTACGCCCAGGTCTTGCCAGAATAGCTTCAATTCTTCCTATAAATATCCAACTCGGATTTTCAAGCGCTAATCGTAACTTCCATTACCCATAACGAACGCAAACAATTGGTCAAAAGACATGCAACTAGCCATAAAGTCAAAATCCATGCTAAGCTCTTGCATGTTCTGTCCCCCTGATGCAGCATTGTTATTGCCTAGTTCAAAACGGGGAACCCATGATGTAGGAATGTCAAAATTTTTGAATGCTGGATTGAGGCGTCAAAGGCAAGTCAGGTACCGAACCGGGAAAGGAGGAAGATGGATCGCCTCTAAGGGGGTCATTCGGATGGCCTCTCGGATCAGTATGGCTATTTACCTTGAGAATATCCCGTACACCGGTGCGCAATGCCACCAAAATGCCGATGAACTTTTCATCCTGTCCCAACCGACGATAGTGGTGCTCACATGTCTCACTAGCCGCTGTGAGGAGCTCCAGATCCGAGCGTGTCGTCCGCTTTTGAGGACTTGATAAGATGTTGAGGGCAAGAATGGCGGTGGCAAGAAACATGGGCGTTGGCGTTAGGACCTGTGAGTATGTCCCTCTGTCCAAAAAGCTCGAGCCCCAGGTTTATGATCGATCTAGGAGCACCGATACAAGTGCCCTGACTTTGTAATAGACGATGGCGCGATGGTAGGCTGGTATCAAATTCCATAATCTTCATGTCATACGATCTCGACGGGAGTATTAAGGATGCTCGGAGAAGAGTGATTTAAGCCTACAGATAGTCAGGGACAAATACAATACGAATTTATTGCCTAGATGTCACGAATTATTTATCTAGGACTGCCCTGTACATTAACTCTCGCCTTCAACATCAGCATGGTTCAACGGAACCTTCGTAGCCCAAAATACAACCCAGCTATGGTGAGCAATCCAACAGTAGCTCCCATCCCCTTGACGAGGTACTCCACTTGGGTGAAGAAGCCGATTCTTTCTCCACGGGGCTCGGGCTTCAAAGGCTTTATAATGCCCTTGTAGCTTGCTCTAATGGCTGAAATATCTTCTGGCAAGCCCGAAGGCCTTGTGAATGAATGGTACGTTGGGCTAGAGAAGGACAGGGGAGAAAAAGAAGGGAGAGTTCGATGGTGGATACTGAGCACCACACACTTCTGGAGCACAGAGTCAGTTAGCGAATCGCCTCCCATATGAGAAACTTTAGACTTACCAAGCAGGGCTACTATGGACACACTTCCCACTATCATTACCCTAGCGGGCACCCAGTGCTTGGCAAAGTCATGGACCTTTTGAGCTTCAGGTCCAAGAATGGCTAGCTGTGCAATAGGTGCCGAGATACCAACCAGGGCATCTATCGCCCCTTCTAGAGACCTAGTTAAGATAACCAAGAGAGCACCATTCTCCTTTGCTGTTTTTAAGTGAGGATGGAGTTGAAAGTTGGACTTTTTCTGTTGCAAGGTGTCTAAAACCGTAGTTTGTTGGTCACTCCCCACAGCCTTTTGGAGGAGTTCGGCATCTTCTTCTCGCACAAAGATGGCGTGCAAGCGGTCTGATGGAGGCACCACCAGGTTTGATGCCGCCTTGACCTCCTTTGCGATGCAGGGCCAAGACTTCTTGCCCTCTGTGATGAGTGCAATGTTTAATTCGGGGCTTGAAGTATTGAAGAACTGAGCTTTAGGGGAGCTCAAGATCGACCGATACGGTTCTGAGGAACTATCTATATATCCATCTAGTTAGAAATAGACTTCAATATTGATTGAGCATTTGGACTGTTTTGACGAACCGCATAGTGTAACCTTGTCGACGAGTTCAATATCTAGTTGAGAGCTGTCACAAGAGGAGACAAAGAGGTTGCTATCTCGATCCAAGTAGTTGGCCCATTCTCGTGAAAGGAGGGCAACGAAGGGGTCATGATGAGTCGTTGTTGTTGTTGTGAGGACTGTTACGTTCCCGGCAGCAATAGACGCCGCCAGGGGACCTAGCATCCATCGAAGAGGATCAACCTCTCCGCAAATAATGACGCTGACTCCTACAGGTCTATGGGTAATGACGAACTTTCCCAGAAGTGGGATGTCAGTTTCTTGACTTGATGGCGGCCCATTGGTAGAGGCAATGTGTTGAGAAATGTCAAAGATCAGACGAGCCAACTCTTCCTCATGATACTGGGTGGATCTGGCTGTTCGTCCATTAGTTCACAACTTCAGATGGGATAGCCTATAGGCACACGAGGTAACTCACGGGTCGAAACGGAACTAATAATTTCGTCTCGGTGGTCAATGATAAGTTGATGAAGACCGTGTAACTGTTTGAGACTCCATCGTGGGTCTCCCAAAGTGTAGTTGCTCTGCCACGATAGACGCGCAGTAGCTACCGCGTCAGTGATGGTAATCGACATTCTGGGCCCAGCTTGCTAACGTCAGAGAAATGCAACAGCTGGTCGCCATTTTGAGAATCAGTTAATCCCGGCGGGAGACGTATTTCAATTACAGGCTCTGTTGACATGTCGGCCACTGAGGCCGAGATCGAAAAGGGGTCTATCCGAGTGGGATTGTGGGGTTCCGACTCGGACACGGCCTTCGGATGCCGAACGAAGACACCTGGAGCAAGGTGACGTTTGTAACTGGATTCTTGGCGACATTTGCAGTCATGCTGTACAACAATAGTAATCCCTGTAGCCAAGATAACTGGAAAACCTCAAGCAGGAATCCCCGGCTCTGTTTCGAGCCACCCTTCGTACTTAGGCTCACCCGTCCCCCAATATCGACTGACTGTCAGGTTTTGACCATCTCAGATTTTGATTCCTACCATGTCGGCCCAAATGAAACAAGGGGGCTCCATCACTCCCGCAGCTTTCTGGTCCCATGGATCTCCTCTCTTGTGTTGCAAGGACTCCGATTCATCCGAATACTGGACCCAGGTAACTCTTCTTGGTCCTCAATTCGTTCACATTCTAACTATTTTGGCCTAAAGTTTGGTAAAGCTGCTCTAGAAAATGGCATTAAAGGTGTTGTCTTTGTTGGGGCGCACTGGGAGGAGCCAGACGACCGGATCCGCGTTGCGACAAAAACAAATCCCGAAATCGTTCAGATGGACCTGGTACCTCGCTCCTACTGGGAGAACTATTCCATCAACGTTGATCTTAAACTCGCAGAAAAAGGTTGTTGATCTCTTGCGTGCGGCTGGGTTTCCAGATGTCCAAAAGGATCCGACCTTTGACTGGCACGACGACACCATCACACCATCCCGATGGATGTTTCCCGAAGGAACACCTCCAGCTACGGTCGTCAGTTTGAATGCCCGATACAATCCTGTATTTCATGTCAAGATTGGCAGGGCGTTGGGAGAGCTTCGCAAGGAAGGCATCCTCCTTTGCGGAACTGGCGGAGCTGTCCATAATTTATATCGAAACAACTGGTATCCCTTCTTAACAAGGGGCGACAACTTCCAGAAAGGTCGCACACCCGCACGATGGGCCATCGAGTTTGAGAAATCTGTCAGCGACGCGGTAGCTAACAACAAGGTATTCACTCTCCACAGCCACACCTTTGTAGCAGTAACTGACGTCTTGTTTTAGGGAGCGAGGCTGGCAGGTGCTCTCACCAGGTTAACGCAGAGTCCTCGCTACAAGGACGCCCATCCCACCGACGACCACTTTTATCCTCTCCTAGTGATTGGGGGTTCAGTGATGGAAGATGATGAATACGGCAAGAAGATGGCTCAGACGTGGGAGTTTCAGCACATGTGCAACAATCAGTTTGTCTGGGGAAGTTGGGAGACAGAGTCGAAGACGCAATCAGTTTAGAAACAGGCAGACGCTCCCTTTCTGTTTAGATGAATCTCTTTGCTCTTGTACATGAGTAGTTACAGATGACCAGTTATCAAGATGGCGCCATGTCCGTTCCGACTTGGCTCTCTATCAAGAGCAGATATTTTCAACAGCTATCAAGCCAGCTGCGCCTCTCCACGCTGACAATTTAAAAATGAGATTGAAGACAGTAAAGGTGTATGCTTACAACGAAATACACTGCAAATCTCGGCCTATCTGCCACTTCAACAATCGTTGCCGCTTGGAGGCAGTCCTTCCACACCTCTCCCAAGATCCTCCCCAACTTTTCCTCCTCCTATCACCAACCTTTGACAGTCCTGCAGCACGAAAAGCAGACGAGCCCAGTCAGTTGTGCTCGGGTTCCACCACGCATGCATGGTGCCGCGCTGAACAGCCACGTCCCCACGATGCATCAATTGCTTGTCCCCGGAATCCACCAGCAGCTCAATGGAGCCTTCCAGAACGACCCCATAGTCCAAGCTTTGGGTTCGGTGCATCATACAGCCGAAACCAGGGGCAAAGTCGACGATGCGACACACAGTGCCATTCTTGTTGACGAGGCCGAGACTCCCAGATGCAATTATAGCATCGTGCTTCTTAATATCTTGGTCGTCATTTAATGATGCAGGAAATTCCGACGTGGTATACACGACGTTAAATGCCATCAGCTTGTCGTCGTATGCTTGCCAAGCGCCCTCGCGACGCTCGCGAACAATGGCCTTGCCGGTCGAATCGTCGTGTCCGGTTAGATAAAAAGTTTGGACTAGGCAACTTCGAGAGCTGCCCGAATTCAGATGAGGTGCTCTCCATGGCGTGGAAAGGTGGGATAGAGGGGAGGGTTGGGAATAAAAGAGTCGGATCAACGGATGTGAATGTTCTGCACAATATCTGGACAAGAAAGGCGTGCCTGGGGCTAAATTGTCATCATAGAAGGGATGCCGGCTCTTATGAATCAGACAGACAAAGCATTTCCTCACGCAGATCCCCCAATAATTCGAACCCTTCGGCCTCCCAACCGGCCCATGTTCAGGCGTCGGATAAAACCCACATCTCGGAGCAGTCGTCCAACCCTAGAAGCCCCTCCACTGTGATCTCTTTCGTCATTTCTGGGCCTGTGTAACTAACTAATTGCCCCCCTTCAATCAACCAGCATCTGTTCTCGCCCCCAGCACAAGACAAGTTTTGGAGTTGACACTACGACAGCAATCAAGATGGGCTTTTCAACAGCTTACACATCACACATCAGCTATGTGTGGTCTCCAGACGGGCGATTTGATCGGCACTGGAACTATATCTGGAGACGCAGGCCGGGAAACAGGAGGCTGAGTTCTCGGGCGGTTTTAAAAATGAAATATCTTCAAGATGGAGACGAGATTGTTCTCACGGGGTTCTGCGGTGACCAGGTGGGTGGTGAAAATGCCATACGTCTAGGGTTTGGCGATTGTAGGACCGACGAGGAGGGCCAAGTGAGACTATTTTCATCCCCCGAGATCAGCTCTTACAAGTCTAATTAATGTCTTCTTGTCACATCAGCCCCTTACAACTGGCCCAACTCTAGCGCCAGCTACGTCAACACCGGCCAGATTATCGTTGCTCTCATCGCACTTCCACACCTCGGCCAGGGTTCTGACAAGATCATCAAGTGGAGAGCAAACAAGAATGGAGGAATCCACGAACCCGAGTCACGCCTCATCTCCTTAGCCATCACCATCACCATCGGCACATTTACTGCTGTCCTCTATAGTCAAGGCGCTGCGCATCCTGAGCACTACCACTAGTTCATCTACTGCTGGGCAATAGCGGCTTACTTCTTCGCCTTTGTCGGTGCCAACATTGTTGAAATGACCTATCTACTCGATAGTTACCCAGCCCGGGCCGGTCCAGTCTTGGTCATCATCTGTGCTTTCCGGGGCATCATTGCTTTTGGTGTTACTTATGCTATTTCGCCATTTATCGAGGCTGCTGGGTATGACGGTGCTTTTGGTGCTTTATGTGGCATGACTGCTTTCTTTGGATTGCTTGGTATTCCGGTCTACATCTGGGGCAAATCTATCCGCCGGTTCACTGGCCGTTTTGCTAAGGCCAAGAACGACAAGGTTGAGTGAGACAACGGTTTCGGGACAAGCCTGGCGGTTTACAGACCTTGGAAGTAACTGATGATGAGAAAGGTGACCCAACAGTGAGAAGTATATTTAGTCATGGAGTCGATCATATGTTGTCTTCAATAGTCAAGTCTCTTTCATCATGTCTCTTTTCTTGGTCGGGATTTCTTCCAAGTCACAAGACTCCAGGAGCGCCACATAACATAGACCGCCTGAGAGTAGTTTGGAATGTAAGTGACAATACCGCCCCATCCACACTTCAGAGATGAGCACTGGAAGTGCCCGTCAGTGTCCCGGCTAGGAGTCGGCGTGATGGTTCCAGGTCGCTTGCATGCGATGCACGCCCAGCAGCCGATATGCCATCGTAACCCGGGCCTCGAAACCTCAGTGTATGCGTCCTCTTCGATCTGTTTATGGCAGCTCTCGCATACCATACCCTGCTCATTATCATCGGGAGGCTCGTTTTGGTAGGGGAGATGAAGTTCGGGAGGCTCTGTGGCCGACAACTTTGTTATGAATTTGTCGCGCTTGTTGCCATCTTCATCCATCATAACAGACTTCATCCCAGCTCCAAGGATTTCCCTTACTGACACGGTGAGGGCTTCACAGCGTGAATCGGTCTGAGGGTTGGTGTGTAGAAACTCTACGGCGTATTTCTTAAAGGCATTAATGAAACGAAGCATGTGTTTGTCGCTGGGCACTACAGAATGTCAGCGGCATGATCGGTTTTCCAAAGGAATGTAGCACTTCACTTACTCCCATCTGTGACTTCGGCAACAAGCCGGAAAAGAAGGTTTGTCAAGGCGGTTAGGATGATCCAGTGCTCGAAAGCTTCGCTTGGATTCTCCCTCTTCTCCAAAGCAGTCGTAGCTGTCTTACGGAAGACATGGAGAAACTGCAAAGTAGAATTCGTGAGGGTAGTGATGAAAGCCTCGTGGTGTTCTTGTCTGTGGGACATTTCGGCAGCTCTCCAGCCTCTTACTTCTTTGCTGCCTCCATCTACCTCTTCATTTACCGAAGCGAGAAACTCACGGTCCTTTTTCGATGCTAAAAGGACAGTGCCAAAGACTTCTTTGATCTTGTAGCACTCGGGATGCCATTCCAATGCTGAGCCATCCTCGGAGTCTACAGTATTCACAACCTCCTTCAAGATCGGAAACTCGCAGCTTTGACATCGCTGCGAATCGAGTTTCAAGTAGTCCAGTAAGCAAAGAACTTTGTTCTTGTACTCACAGTAGGTTTCTTCTTCGTTGAAGACCCTGTCGCAGGCGTCACATGAAAAGTGCCAATCATGGTACCGTCGACCCAAGGCTGTCTGGTAGCTTCCTTCCAGACTCTTGTGGCACTTGAAGCACAGCAATTCAATTCTCCGGAAGTAGTCCCTTTCGCATAGAGGTTTCTGAGTTCCGTTGTCATCATGAGGGTAGAAATGTGTGCCGATAACTTGATCGCAATCCTATCAATCACGGTCAGCACGAAATTGAATACACCTTAGTTATCCCATTGGAACATACAATACATGTGAAGCATTCCGGGTGCCACACAACGCCTAGTTCCTCCACGTACTGCCACCCAACGTGCTCCTTACACTTGTCGCAGTTTGGTAGAGTGCGGGCAGAGCGGGGAGTCTGTTCGGATGCTTGGTCATAGTATGTGTATGGAACGTCTGGGTTCTGTTGGGGTTCTATTTCCCTTGGTATGAAGCTGTCATCTTGTTCATCCCGCGAGTTTCTCCGTGGTCGTTGTTGTAGAGTTATCGATTCGATAGAGGTCTCTGGATCCGCCTCCATACTCAAGCCTTGAAGATCTTGGTGGAGCTCTCGGACTGTTTCGGCATCCGAGTTGTCAATGGAAGATTGAGCTTCTGATAGGTCAATGAGATCGCCTTCTACCACATGTATCTGCGGTGGTTGGCTATCTGCCTGTGCTTTAGCAAAGGCTCGTCGATACGCCGGACTATTCAGGACCAAGTCGTCGAAGTCGAAATCGAGCTCTGAGGGAGCGACCAGTGAGGCGGCTTCGACGCTAAAGAGGCTAAGCCTAGCAGTGTCGTTGTCGAAGATAGACTCGCATTCCAACTTGATGCTAGGGTTTGTCGATCGGAGTGATTGAGCTTGCGATGCAGGGGCCTGGATCCTGGACATGTTATTACGAAGAGTTTGTTGGATATCTGACAAGGTGTCCCTACCAAGAATTAGTACGTACCACATATCCATCAAATGATACTTACGTCTCGAGAATCTTTAGTAGAAAGCCTATTGAGGTTTGCTGTCCTCTGAGAGCGTTCAAGAGGTCTTTGAGTCTGTCCTGATTCCACATGAATTTAATCTTGGCCCATACTCCCATGCTAAACAAATTCTGCGACTGGAGTTGTCTAGTCTCGGCCTCGAGGCAGCTAAAGACAATCATGCATCCAGTGAGGGCCGTCTCAAAGGCCATCAGCACGTCGGTTCGTGAAGCCCAGGCCTGTGAGAGGTCATCTCGCCGGAGAATCTTCATCTGCAGCTCAGACAAGGCGATACTGATAAGTGTCGACTCGGAACAGATCATTGCGATGACTACCGGCACGTCTCCGTAATTGCCAGCAAGGTCGGACAGCTTTTTGCTGGTCTTGAGGCATGTCCCCGTTAACGCGACCTAGATACCTCGTCAGTACGCGTCTTGTTCACCAAGACGACCATGTGATGATGTTTCACTTACCACAGAGGCCGCGATGGACAGAGGATCCATCGCGAACGTAGCGCAGCTCTTTCTTGGAGGAAAGAATGCGATCGATCGAATGAGTTGAAGGTGGGAAAAGAGCGGGAATAAATAAGGGCCCCGAGGGGCGGGCTGATCCGGCTGTGCTGAGCCCCCATCCTTGGTACATACAGGTTGGTGGGCACAGCCTACATGCCTGCATTGCATCATTAGCTGCCTAGAGGTATGTAAGGCACATTTTGATGCGACGCCAGAGGAAGGAGATCGCCATCATGTTTGAAAGCTGGTGTTTGTTGTCGAACGGACATTGGTTATCATCCATCTGTTGCGTAGGCCGTTGTCTGGTGTTGAGGGTGATAATTGCGGCCGGGTCTTGTTGAACCCGTGGTTAACTACCTAGGCACCTACCTAACTTTTATGGGGCCTAGGCGCTAAAACGAGCAGTAAGAACCCAGGGTGCTTTTGTGAAATCCTTAACGAGCTGATCCAGCGGACTTGCATTTATTTACCGTGACGGACGAAATTCCCCTTTGAGGATTTTGACTATTGCATCCTCTGAATACAATTTGTTTAGAGGCCTAACGAGATGGGGGCTGCTGTCAATATTCACGCTTAGACATGGAAGGCAGTGCTAGCGGGGGTTTGAGCTGCTGCGCATTAGCGCCACGATACGCCACACTAGCGTTACACTTCAGTTGAAACGGATGTGTAGTGTAGGGTGGACGCGGCTGTTGCCTGGCTTCAAGCCTTTTGGGTCTGGGAAAAACCAATGCTTCATCTAAAACGAAGGCAATTATTCAAACTAGGAGACAAAGGATCGCGTAAAAAGTGGCCGGGGAAATATCCTAGTCCTATGGGCTAAGTTAGTTATCTAGGTCGAACATATAAAAATCCATTGTGTTATAAGCTGAAGCTGTCGCGCAATAAACTAGCTGGTTTTGGCTGAGCGAAAGTGGTCAGAGCTTGAACGCTCTTGAACATGTTAAGATACTAGCAGAATCACTGGACATTTGTGTGATGCAGTGTTAGTACCATATTGTGGTTCACCTAAACGTACTAACCGAAATCAGCTTAGGCCCTAGGGAGCGCTTTATCAGCAGAGGTTCCGCGGAACACATCCCCTTATCTAAACAGGGTCCCTGGTCAACAACCTGCGCAACTCCCTCTGTTGCATTTTATCGAAATCGGGCAATTCTTATAAGCCATCATCTCTTTCAACGAGAGAAACAATGCAACCAATCCCCCGAAGAAAAAGTTAGTTTTCCAAAACCCAATTATTCCGTCACCGGTGTTTGTGCAATGGCTGATCAATTCTCTAGGCCTGTGACGTTTGCTACCGCAAGAGGATCAAATGTGACGGTCAGAAACCCGCCTGTTCCCATTGTGTACTATATCAATCGGAGTGCACTTTTGAGGCATCTAGTAGAAAGGCCCGGGCCAGGAGGCAAAAGCCGAGTAAAGCTGCCGAACACCTACAAGCTCGGGTAGACAGTCTTCAAGCTAGTTTGAACGAAGCTACGCAGAGAATCAATGAGCTTGAAGGCAGAGATGAGGCTACCGCAGCCTCTTTTAGCCCACCCTCGGCCTACGACATTCAAGCAGCTGATTTCAACACCAAAACACAATACCGCAAGGGACCTTTGGAACTTCCGCCCCAGGACGAGGTCATGTCTGCGGCGCAAAGATATATTGCCGGGTTCAACACGGCCATCCCACTATTCAACCCTGACACGCTGTTGAGTGTCATCAATAGATGGTACACATCCTCGGATAAAAGAGACTACACCGCCTGGGCGGCAGTCAACACGATGCTCGCGCTGGTTCATCGTCAGACGCCGCCCGAAGAAGCGACACCAAGCAAAAACACAGCCAAGTACACCAATAATGCGCAGTCGGTGCTCACCAAAATCGTCATGGGAGAGACGACGCTGCTGAGCGTACAGGTCCTCGTCGGAATGACCCTGCTGTTTCAGGGGGTTCAAGACTTGAAACCTGCAACAATGCTGATCGCTATGGCTCTACGGCTGGCGCATCAGCTGGGGCTGCATACACGGGAGGGCTCGGCGCAGCTGGATAGTAGTGTCGCGCTAGAAAGGTGCCGGGTGTTCTGGATAGCTTACGTCCTCGACCGGGACATTAGTATGCGAACCAAACAGCCACCTATCCAGCGTGAGATGGACATCAGTCTGGAATGGCCTTCGGCTGATCCTCAGGACGGGGCTGGCGTTTTTCTCAGCGCAGATGGCATATCAAGGTTCAATTTCTTCCTATCTCGGGTACAGTTGGCCCAAATTCAAGGAGAGATCTATGACGCCATGTATTCGACAGGATCTCGGACCTTGAGTAGTCAAGAGAAGGTTGAGAAGGCAGCTAGTCTACACTACGGGCTAGACGACTGGCTCTCTCATGTACCGCAGCAATTCCGACCCGAGGCCATATTGAGTGCGGGTGAAGTCAACACATGCAGATGTTTCGGCGTTCTCTTCGCTACTCATCTTTTCTGCCGCATTTCCATATGCCAAGTTCACATCATGGAAACAAGATGGCTTCAGACGCTGCAGGATTTTGGCAAAGAGGCCATGCAGGGCGAAGTCGCCTCACCGGCACCCTCACCACTTGGCTGGTATGAGCTTATCAGCGAGTGCCGTGAATATATGAAGCTGTTCGCGGGCATTAGGCAAAAAGATCCCGCATTCGTTTGGTAAGGAGTTTGGCGATCGTTTGAATAACCTATCTTTGGACAACCTCAGGCTGACTTGGATTTTAGGATGACCGCCTGCACTTACATCTCTGCAGGAGTTTGTTTAGTAGCCAACAATATGTTCAACCCGTACCATGAGAACATGGAGCACGACGAGTACCTGGCAAACATTTCATGCTGCTTTTTGAGCGAAATGACTCAGCAGGTGCCTCTCGAGGCACTCAAGAGGGCGGAAGAGGCATGTCAGGGGCTGCTGCAGCAGGCTTCCTTGGTCCGCCTCCGCATCTCCAGCCAGGATGCGGTTCATTGAAAGATATAATATGTAGCATGAAAAGGACAAGCGATGGTTAAAAAGAAATAAAGAGCATGGTCTCACAACCCATATTAAGCGTATGGTTACAGCTGTGTGTCTTTGCGGGACAAGAACGGATTCTCATCGAGTGTCTTCGCTATCCTTGCCGTATCTTATTCCAAGCCAAATGGAGCTTGTAGTAAAGCCATCTAAAGGAGTAAAGCTCGAATTGTAAGCATAGTGGAGCGATCAGTCAATGTGCCAATTGATGGAGATGTGCTACTTCGCTTGAGTTCCGCGGAAGCAGATGAATCTCAAGCTTTGACTGCTGGCTTAGCAATCGACTTGTAGTTCGAGGCATATAAAAACCCATCTATTTTCTCGTAAAAATGTTCTCAATCAAGAAAAGCTCATCCATCATTGCCCTATCCTCATCTCACTTCACCCACCTTCCCTCACCATGGCGTCCCCTCCCTTCGACAGTATCACTTCATTCACCAAGACCTGGCACAATGATACATACTCGTCCATTTCTCCCACAAGGCCAGAACTTTCGGTCACTGGCAAACACGTCGTCATTACGGGTGGAGGCACAGGTATCGGAAAGGCGGCTGCTATTGCCTTTGCCCAAGCCAATGCCAAGTCTGTCTCGATCATCGGGCGCCGTATTGACCGTCTACAGACTGCTGGCCAGGCTGTTACCAAAGCCAACTCGTCGACCCAGGTTGTATTGCAGACAGGCGACGTCACCGACCGCAGTTCCATCGACGCGGCCCTGAATGCGATTGTTGTCAAGATCGGGAGCAAGATTGACATATTCCTCGACAACGCCGGCATGCTTCCGGAGGAGGCTCCAGTCATCGGCTACCAGGAGTCAGAGATTCGCCGATGCTTCGAGATCAACTTTCTCGGCCCGTTTAATTCCCTACATGCATTCACCCCTTTGGCAGCTCCTGGTGCAAAGCTGCTGCACACAGGATCTTCCATCGGTCACTGGGCCCCTCTCCCGGAGGTGCCAGGGGTGTGGAACTATGCTGCCATCAAAGGGGCCGCACAGAAGATGCTCGAGTATTACGCATCCGAGAACCCAGATATTCATGTGGCGAGCTTCCATCCAGGCATTGTCGGCACCGAGATCAACCCAAGAATTCCGGTTGGTCCAGACACAGGTACGCAGTTTGGTTCCCTTTTCAAGCGATCCAAGGGACCGGTACAACAAATACGATACTAATAGTCTATAGTTGAGTTGCCCGGACACTTTGTGGTGTGGCTTGCGTCGGACGAAGCTGCTTTTGTGAGAAACAAGTTTGTCTGGGCGAACTGGGATGTTGAGGAGCTCAAGGCTCGAGCAGAGGAGATCAGAGCATTATCTTTGCTTAGGATAGCCCTCAATGGCGTCAACGTGTAGTAGATGTAAAGGAGCCGAGGAACCTATGCTGTTCGCCGCTCTTTCGGGGGAGCTATACTAGATTTGGGGGTTGCAACAGCTGTGAGGCAAGGAAGGACCTGTGACAATCATAACAAGCTCTCGAAGCGTGGGTAACTACCCAGATCGATGAAAAGTGATCAATAAATTACTGTCTTGCAAGCAAAATTATAACCGAAAACGAGTCAATCATTCCTCCAACATATACATGCCCATCAGCGCCAGCCCAGCATCGTCTCCCTTCTCCCTCTTCGTACGGAGCAATAGATCATGGAACAACTGAAGACCCTCGATACTAACTTTTTCCTGTCTCAGTCCCTCTAGAATAGTCTCAAACCCTTTCAGCTGCATCGAAACCGGGTTGCAAAAGTTTCTGCCCCAGTCTTCATCATCCAGCGCTGCAGCAATGTCTCCAAGAAATGGGAGAAAGGACGACAACAGAGGAATGACAATCTTTCGAATTGGGTTCTCAACTGATGGCGACTTTGCGTTTTCGACTGCTCTCTGGTGCTTGAGAAGGTTCATGGCTAATAGGCCGCCAGTGAGCATGCCATCCATGGCTGCAAGAGCTGCAATGTCCCACAAGCATGCTGCTCCTGGGTCTTCTGCGACGTAATGCAACTTTCCAAGAGGCGACATGATGTTAGAGACTCTGGAAAATGTTGCTTCCGTCTCTCCACTGAGCCAGATAGACGAGTGCTCTGTGCCAACCAACTCCGGTGTCACCATAATAGCACCATCCAAGTACTCCGCAATGCCTTGGGCTTTAAACCAAGTCTCCATCTGACGAGCTTGCTGAGAGGTTCCCGTTGTGATGTTGATGATGGTCTTTGGGGACTGGCTTTCTCAAAAGGCAGGATGCATGAGAAGAGCTCGGTTATGTTGCTGTAGGCCGCGACGCTGAGGAGAATGGCATCGCTGTTTGCAACGGCCGCCCTAAGGTCGTGTTCAAGGACAGCACCGCTGTTTGCCAGATCCTTCAGCCATGGTCTGTTAGGGTTCCTGTTCCACATGGTGACGGTGAAGCCTTTTTCAAGCCATTTCTGAACTATGGCCGCACCGATGCTACCCACGCCCACAATAGTGATGTCTGTCTTGGGCATGATGATGGATAGGTAGCTTTAGAGGAGGTAATCTTGAATGAAGTTGTAGATGACGAGTTGTATGCTGTTTCTGTTCAAGAGTCTTACTCTGGTATTTGTACCTCGCCCAACCCCCATGTCAGGATGGGCTTTTGAGGCTACTATTCGCAGTTGCGTATATACGACCATGCCAGCGGAGTTTGATGTATGGCTGCATCAAAGTCCGCATTTCCTGATCAAACCCGATTGGTGAACCCCCATGGTTGACAAAGAACATGTGATCCTTGTTAAATTGGTCCCTTCGGATCTGGAATTCCGAACCCTCAACACGAAGAGTTCCATTCAGGTACGGATCCCGCGCGTTCCTGCGGAGATATTGGTAAGAATGAAGTCTATTTAAAGACCTGTCTTGGTAATAAGCTCTGGACTAGCTTTCCTCCTCCTTTCTTATACCTTACGCAGGTAGGTTAAGTCCTCGTCATTTTGGCCTGTCCTTTTTGTCCTTTGCTCGTCCGTTGCTCGTCCGTCCACTGACTGAGAAATGAAATGCGGACTTGGATCTAAATGTGTGTTGTCTGAGGTGGCTCCTTTAGCGGAAAACCCACCAGATTTGTCCATTCTGAGCCGACCCAAGAGCAAGATCCTCCAGTCTCCGACAACACACCGATCTTTACGCAGGAGTTGAGATAACCGTGATGGTTACTTACCCGGCAGAGAATCACCGCTAGGAAAGTCATGGTTAGGAGTACATGGGTACTCAGGACAGGAAGTGGTCGGGGGTATCTCTTTAACGAGTTTCTTGTTCGTAACAAAGGCGTCGTCGATATCAGCGCCTATCTTGCCTACATACTCAACGCATATGCATGTTCAACACCGAGTCTGCCGTTGTGACATCAACTTTATAATTCCTCAAGATTCATGACTTATCATGGGCTACGTGGCAACTTGAAGATAAATATCCCTTTCCAGCAAGAAACCGTAACGTCGATTTATGGGTCTCCAAGCAGTGTGAAGACTGTAGTCTGTACAACGGACACCCCGAGGAGGTATTACTAGGCTCGATAGACAAGGATACTTAGCGATAACCAACTACCTGGGTATTTTCCAATCAAAGCTGACGAACCTGTGCACATTCACTCACTTCTAGGATCTGCAATCGAGCCCCTCTCTAAAAATGCGCATCACGCATAGCCCACCACAATAGAAGCATGCATGGCTAACCACATATCACGGCCTACTCATCACGAGTATAAGGCATTCAAGGGCTTTAGTGTTTTTCGGTATTGGGTTTCAATGCCATCATGAATACATAACTACCTATTCTGGCTAATGGCCTCCTTTGGACACGTCCAGGGGACATACGATCTCGGAGCCACCCGAGCAATAGAAGTCATGGTGGCTTACGTAGCAGCTTACGAAGCTCGTTCATATCTCTCTGCTATCGTTGTCAACTGCAGCATCAGCTCGATGAGATAATCAATAGCTGAGCGCGAATGCATACAACTTGTGGACTCTGGCTCCAATGAGGCGATTCGGGTTTTGTCAAAACCCCTGCCCTTCATTTCCTATATCTCCACAACTGCACTGGATACAGGGGAGCCAGTCGGATCCATCAACACCACGATCGATAGTCTCGCAAACTAGTTGATCAGTCACCAACTTAGTACGCGCTAAGATGTAGGACGGGGATTTTCATTCAGAAACGTTGCAAAAGGGGCTTCTACTAAAAGCAAGCCAGGAACACCAAAAACGCCCCGATGGCTGTTTCTCCTTCCTCTGGTCACTCCATTCTTCACACTCCGTCGTAACGCCACCGCCGCCATGAGATCCGTCTTGCCAGCCATCCCGCTGCTGGCGTTCTGCCACCTTTCGTTGGCGTCAGTATGCAGGCCCTCCTCTTCATCGGTCACTTCCGTCTTGTCTTCATCCACCGCTGAGCCTAGCGACACTGAATCTGCGTCGTCTACAACCCTATCCTCAACTACGCTCCTAGTGGAAACCGACTCATCCACAACCCTTTCATACTCGACAACTCTCTCATCAGATGTCAGCACCAGCGAATCTGCCACATCGAGTATCGAATCGACTTCCACCACTAGCGAAGCTGAGAGTGTCACATCGGACTCGTCCACCATCTCTACCACTTTGGCCACGACTACGAGTCTCGAGCCCTCGACTACAACATCGACGTCTATCTCTTCGGGGCCCACCAACCTTATTGTCAACCCAGGCTTGGAGGATTCAGACACAATAGCCCCTTGGGTCCGAATTGGCTCCGTCGGAAGCGTGTCTCTATCCACCGCAGACTTCCATGGAGGCAGCCAGTCTGGCTATTGCACTGGAGCACCTGGAGGCCCCGCAACCATGGGCTTTAGACAAGACATTGACTCTTCTTTGCTCGAAGCTGATAAGCAATACCGGTTCTCGGTGTATGTGAAGGTAACATCTTCGTCGAGTTGCTTCGGCACATTTGTGTCTTGTGGCGCGGGAGACGCATACTTCAATACGGCGACTTTTGGGAGCAACGGTGCCTGGACTCTAGCTACAGTGACATGCTCTTGGACGCAGGCGCGTTTGGATGTTGGGCCAAATGTTCGGGTACAGGGTACATGTGAACGGATATCTTTCTATATGGACGATGCTTCTCTTGAAGAAGTGACGGCTTCGGGATAGAGCTATGGACACAAGTATTGGGCCAACCCTTGTGCTTCACTAGGGCTTTTAGAATCATGTAATGCTACGTAGTGCTTGGCAGGGTCCTAACCAGCTATCGCAGCCCGCCTAGGGATATGGGACCAGTTGCCAAAGTTAATGTCACGAATAGGCTTTATAGAAGATGAAAGTTGAACCCCAGGATAGCCAAAGGGACATTTTTTGTCAATTTACTCTATCTCGACCAGGGTGCCTTGGAGTTTGATGCTTGTATCCTCCTCCACCTCCTTGATGGCCTCTCCCCTCATTAATCCTGGAAATATTCCATATCCGACTACAGTAAATCGGCTCGTCTTATCAGTAACTGGACGTAGAATGAGCGGGATCCGACAGCCAAACAGAATCCAGACCTGATCTCCTGGCTTGACTCCAGAATCTTTATCTATAGTCCCCAACCGTCCACCTGATGTCCCTACGAATGTCACATAGCTGATGTGAAGCATTGCTATCAGCGCCGCCCTTTCATCTCTTGACAAAACGTTTGTGGGCGTGTACCCTCCAAAAACGACGTGTCGAACACTGAATTCTTGCTGCTCTACCTTGGCGGCTGCAACACACAGGGCTCGGAGCAATGAGACTCTTCTCGCTGGGGTTGGTTTATCCTGATGGTACATGGCACGGTAACGTTGCTCTCCCAGCCATGAGAATAATAGTGCCGTGACGTCTTCTTTCTCGTAGAGGGGCGACTCAGCTGCATCTGGCCAAACACGTCGACAATATCCTTCCAGCTTTTGCAACCACTCAAGAATGGGCTGACCACCTGCTTCTTCCTGCTCTCCTATAAAGGAGACTGTGTCGATCAAAAAGGCCTTCTACGGAAAGAGTCAAAGTTTCTTGATTGACAGAAGCATGGGTCGCTCGGGTAGTGCCACAGGCTCGACTCGCATTGATGGGCCCCCAGTTGATAGTAACATGTGGCATCCATGTTGGGAGGCCCTCCCGATCGGGAGTAGCGTTAGGTGTGTGATTTCCTTCGAAGGCTAGAAATGAGAGATCGTGATATTTGTCCAGGAAAAGACTGAAGACTTGAGAGTAGATTTTGACGACAGGGGCCTGGTAGTCAACCCAAACCGCGTCCTGGTCTATGTCTGCAACAAGTCCCAAGACACCATAGACACGATCTCTAGGCTCAGTCATCTTTAAGCCAGATGCCTGGAGGAAGAGATGTAACAATGATGACCCAAGGATGTCTCGGGTTATCTTGAACCGTTCCAGGCCTTGCTCGCTGTGAACCTGGCGGCCCTTGAGCAGACTCTCCCTGGCACGCAGTATACCACCTCCCAGGATCTCCGGTGTCGTTGAAGTTTTGGTGCTCCCATCTATGTAGCGGGAAAGCTCAGACAATGGGCCGGTGAATTGAACCATCTCGCGCTTGATGACGCCCACTTTGTCCTGGAATTGCAACAATTGCGCCCCGTCAAAAGAATCTCGGCGACAGTATACCTGAATCTTTGGAGCAAGGATCAGTTCTTGTTGTATCCACAATCGACGCCAGTAAGGGTTGCGAAAGATATCTGCGACTGGGTACCAATATGACGGGTCGTGAAAGTCGTCCAGTTCTACCCCTTTGCCAAGGTTCTCCAGGTCTTCAAAAACAGATGTTATAGGCTGCACGTTGTGATCGAGCCACGCACAAACAACCTGTGCAGTGGCGTATATCGTTTGCATCAGCTTGATCTGATGCTCCTTCTCGGCATTGTCAGGCTGGTTGATGCAGATGGCATCCGTCCAGATGACGCGAGGCTC
Source organism: Fusarium oligoseptatum (assembly GCA_003946995.1). Lineage (NCBI taxonomy): Eukaryota > Fungi > Ascomycota > Sordariomycetes > Hypocreales > Nectriaceae > Fusarium > Fusarium oligoseptatum. The sequence continues at coordinate 72,677 of NKCK01000059.1, read as the reverse complement.
GCTTGCGTGTCGCAGGTCGTCTAGAGCTTTCCTAAGGTTTCGGCCGACAGAGAACTTGGTTCCATTCACAAAAATGTCGTAGGTTGGCCGCGGTGGTCCCCATGTGTAACTGAGGGCTTCAAAGCTAGGCCTCTCATCTAAAGAGACATTGAAGAGACGTGTGATAACTTTGCTGCCCGGCTTTCCGGGGTATAGCTCTAAAAGCCTTATTTCCCGTTTTCTTGGATCCAAAGCCTCGTACTGGAACGATGAGGCTTTTTTGGACCTCTTTTTGACAGTCGACGATGACACAGCCGGAGGTGGGCGCTTTGCTTGTAACTTGCCCATATCGAGCACACCAGAGCGATGCCCAATGTCAGAGAGAAAAGGCAGAGTAGAAATAAGGTGCTAGTAGGCGAAAGAAACAGTTGCTTGAATTGGTGCGGGGATCGAAATTACGCTTGAATGCAGAGAATGAGGTGCATGGATAAGGCTGCCAATCAGACCATATCTTACTCCTGCGGCTGAAGTCGGACGACTGGTCATGTAAGCTTGATAGATGAGCATTTTTCAAACTGCCATCATTCAGGGATGGCAGTGCCATCGCAGTAGAATTATTGGCTCTGAATACACAATGCCTTTCATGTGTTGAATAAGTACCTATATCAACCAACAGTTCACACTCTGCCAAGGGCCTTCGTCAGGGCGGCTTTATATGTACATGTGCCCAGGCAACCATAGTCCGATGTCAAGTTTCGTTTTTTCTCACGTTATTAAGGCTGTCAACTCGCACCTCTATCCTCGGAGATGAGCAAGGAGTGATTCTTAGGAGAGAAGCCTACCTCGAAGTGTTGTACTATCAAGGAAGATTTGGGAGACTCGATGAAATATATCACTAGTTCGCTTACCCGGATAAAGTTTAGCTTGAGAGGTCAACCCAACTGGCAAAGGTGCCCTGTCTGTCGTCTCCGGGGGAATTTGTCAACGACCCGAGCCCGTAATTCAAGTTCCCCCGGCGCCGACTCCACATGACGGAGGTCAATTTGTGAAATGCATCTCATGATGGTCGAAACCCTAGAGGCAAGAGGCCCTGTTTGGTTTTGCATGTTGGTATACTTCTGACTGTGGCTCTGAGGGCAGTATTGATTCGATTGACAGTCGGAGACCGCTTTGACCCGGTTGTTATAAATCTCAGATTGAAGTCGGAGGAATGTCAGTCCGGCAGCGCCAGAAGGATTCGAGTAGATAATCCTTCAGCCCTATAAGAGACAACCAATAGCGCCAAAAAGAGGTAGAGAAAGGATACATAACGGCAATACCAAGAAGCCAGTTACTCATCATGACCTCTTCCGCACCAACGCTACTCTACCCCGACATTGCAGACATAAGTCATGCTACCCCGGCCCTTGTCGAGTTCCTCCGTCATTATTTCCAGGCCAAAAGCCAACATGATGCAGACGAATGGATCAAAGACTTTGATACTTCCAAGATCACCTATATTGAGACAGTCCTCGGTCTTCATCTCAAATCAACAAACTTTGAGGCCACGACGAAAGCCATAATGGCGACATGGGGCGCAGATGCCAGGTCTTATCCGATCCGTATCATTGGCGACACACATAGTGCAGTCATGTTCTTTGTGGACACTCCGACTATGTTCGGCTCCGAACTTCGGGGGATTGCCGCACTTGACATGGAGAACGGCAAGGTTGTTCGCCAGGTCGACTACTGGGACGGACGGCGAGCTCCCTTGGCCGAGACAAGAGTTCCAGAGAGCCAGTACCCCTCCGATTTCGGAGAGTTGACCGTGGAGAGGGCTCGGAATCCGGTACTGCAGGGCATTGTCAACAAGCTCCATGCGGGTCTTTCGACGGGTAAAAGCAGCGCCACAGCAGCACTATTCGATGTTGATGCTGTTTGGGAGGACCGAACCACGCGCACCCTTATCGATGGCCGATTGGCTATTGAGCGCTACCTTGCCAGAGCGTCCTCCAAGTTGCCGTATGGTACTGGCGCGGCTGTTAGACATGTGGTAGGAAACGAGCAAGGAGGTGGATATGAATGGATTGGTGGGCCAGGTGCAGCCGCTCGTCATGGCATGACGGCTCTCAAGCTCAATAAGGATGGCTTGATTACATGGATCAGTCCGTTTTGGGATGCATCATACGCTAGTGACGTTGCAATTGCAACGCTCCTTAGACTCGCGATCGAGGAGTAGCAGATCTTGAATAGTTTATTTTTTTACAGTAGCATCACTAGTTACACAACAGCTAAGAGTTGATATTGATTCTCATCAGCAAGTCGGTTCTTATTAGAGTCGTGATACACTGCAAATCATGTAAAAAGTTCCTACAGACCACGATCTAGAATCTTCAGTGACCCAACTTTTCGAGATGATGCTGCGCATTTCAAACCCTGCCGAATGCATGAGCCCGGCAACTCAGTCCGCTTCTAGAATGACCATGGCCTCGTGAAATCATTTGACGGTCATTTCTCGGCTTGCATAGCCCCCGCCTACATTCGAAGTTGTCCAGAACCAACAAGATAACTCCGTGCCGCACAAGCCTCGATCGGTTGTCGGAGGCCTCGCTAAGCTCCACGAACAGTCATTTTGCCACGCGTGATTCTCCAAACCCACACCTGTGATAACTTATCGTCTTTGAAACTCTCTCTTAGCTAGGACTATAGTTTGAACACTTGCACCTTGTTGGATCCATCAATTGTACTCTTTCGTATTGCGGGACGTCATTGATGATACCAACAAAGCGGCATATTCTGGCTGTTTCGATGCTCTCGCAAGACCCATCATTCCTACACCCCGACGTAGGAAATTAGGAGTTTGAGGAATTGGTTAAGGGTTTACCTCTTACAGTTGTGGCCCATACCAAGACATCATGCAGCTCATCATGCTCCCTTTGCACTGCCCTCTGCACTGCCCTCTATGAGGCCATTGGTTCTTGGCAATGATGGTGATAGGGCGCAGCCGATGTTGCGGTCCCTGTGGATCTCACGCGTCGGACCGTGAAGCCGTCGTCTCTTGATATGCGCAGCGATTTCCGGCATTCCATGGAGTCTCATTGAATTCAATCATGGTAGTCGTTAAATGAAAATATTTACTTGAAAATTCTATGGATGCACGGCACGCACGAGCACTGCCACCAAGGACTAGTGATGGCTCACCTGACGCAATACCACACCACACAGCTGGAGAAGGGAGCGAAGCGAGCACATTACGAGTCTAAAAGGGGTTACTGTAAAACTCGGACTTTGTCTTGATCGGGTAATATCACGGCTATAACCATTAAACCATGACAATTCTTCGCTTCGCTAACGTTTAGTGGCCATCACCTAGCCAACGTCGGAACTCGGTTGGGCCCGCGATGCCGATTACGTATCTGGTCAAAGCTTGGTTCGAAGAAGCGGTGGGGAGGGGTTACGTAGTCAATGCAAGGGTAAATCTGACCTTACTACCCAAAACTGAAAGATGGACACCTACATGCTTACCTGACTATATAAGATGATACGATACCCCGGACGCACTAAAGAAGACACGTTGAGCTAGATCACACTCATCCCAAGCCACATCAATCACCAAAATTCCTTTGTTACAGCCGCTTTCAGGAGCTTCACTTCCCTGTTATACCCGCCCACGCGATGAAGCCTTTAACTGTCCTCATTGGCTTCATTGCCACCCGGGCGTTTTTGCAACCTTGTCACAGCCCCCATCGGTGCTGACCGTGCTGCCCTTGAGGCTGAATGCGGGGAACTCGGAGTCATGGAATGGGACCTAGATGAACTTCCAGAAGGGACAAACATTACCAACCTTCGAAAATGCAGAGAGCACCCGACTACAATCGCCGAACAAAGACTGTACCTTCACAAAAGGTCTTGTCGTTCCAAAGACGAAGAGACGCAATACGGGTGTACGGATGGTTGGTGCTGGAAAAACAAACTGTGATACTAAACAGGGGAGCGGGCATTGGTGTTGGTTGGCACACGAAGCGGGGCATGGAGATTGGGCATCCTGTGGTGTCTGGGAGGATTGCAAATGGTCTTTTGATAATGATAATGCCAGGTGTGGGCAGGGCCGCTGTTCAGCTTGTAGATGTAGCTGTTGATAATACTACCTCCAAGCTTCGGACCCTGCACTTTCGTGTGGTGCAACAAAATGTTCTTGTATATAGATGTTAAAGATAGAAGGGCGTAGGCTAGTCTTGTTTCAGGGACAGGTTCAAGTCGTGTGCTATTCACGCGCTGGTTGTCGACCGGGCCCTCCTAGACAAGCATGATTTGGGAGTAGGAAGGTAAAGACTAGGTGACACAATCAATAAATTAGTCAATCAGTAAATCAGTCTATCAGTCATTCGAAAATGTGCCTTAGTTGGCAGACGAGGTTATAAGCTCGTCACGGTCGGAGGGGTTGAAATAACAGGACAATTGTAAATACTCACCATGACCCTAACCACTTGGCTGGCTCTCATTATGTCTTGGGGATCCCGGCTGGCACCTTAAGACTATACCCTATTTGGTTATGCGAGATCTATTGATTATTTCTAGTATAGAATGTGCAAATGACTAAAATACAAGTTGAGAAATTGAATTAGGGAGAAGAAAAGTGTCGACTAATCCAGAGCCAACGAAACCTTGACTCAGATAACAAGAGCAGCAATCGCACCGGCCGCAAGAGCCTTGATAGTGTCATATCCAACGTTTACAGCCGCATTAGTCGAGGTTGGGGAGGCATCGGCCGTGGCTTGGGTCGCAATAGCTGCATCGAGGATCTTAGAGGCAGAGACAACCTCGGCATCGTCAGGGTTATCACCCATTCTATCGCAGATAGGCCGGATCAAGTCAGTGCCATCTTCAGACGTTAGCTTTGTTCAAATTGTCATAACACAGATGGGCTCACCTGAAGCTTCGTCCAGTTCGCATCCGTGCTTGATGATGCAAGGTCCCATTTTGGCAACCAGGCTTGCCACTTCGGAGCAGAGACACTCGATGTTAGCTGCATCACAGCCAATCTCTTCATGAATGCTCTCAAGGCATCCGGCCACACATGAAGGGACCTCAGACACAAGGCCGGGTAAAGTTGTTGGCTTTGGGGCTGAGGCGGTCATTGTAGCGTGAACTGCAACCGCCAAGGCGACAATTCGAAAGAAGATGGTGTTGGTAGGGAAGCCCATTGTGTCGTGCCTGTGATGGAAATGCGTTCTTTGTTATAGTCGATGCCCGGATCTCGATGGGACAACTGAGCTAGAAGATCGTGTCTGTGATGGAGCAGGATGAGATGATAATCAAGAAGACGGCGGAAAGAGGTATTTATAGAACTACCTATGCGATATTCCATAGCCTTCACGGGCCTCCAACTATCCATTCTATTTCCATAATACGGCAAATCTGCTTGCCTGACAAGATCTGCTTTCTCAAAGTGAGACACGATTTCTCCTTGTTGGTGAGAGAAGGTATCACGGTCATCTCTTTCTGGGACATTTCATTGGTCCTCGCGTGAATATGGCAACCCCGCCCACTTGGAATTGCCCGGCTAAAGTTGGCGTTTCAAGAGTGGGTACTGTACGAAGGCCGGAGTCAGAACACGTTCGGCCGTGTTTCGGCCGTGTTGGTGCCGGTCGGCAGCCGGATCGGTTCTGGTCGCCGATCCGCTTCCTCCGGTATCCACTATTCTGCCAGACCCGCACCAATCAGCGACTCACCGACTCCCGGGCTTTGGCTTTCCTAATTGGCTAATAAACCGTCGTGGTTCCCGGATTTGGTCTAGGGTAGTCACCCTCTCACCGACCTGTCACCGAGTCCATGCTACTCCTTGTTCTCGTCCAGCAGATCCAGTATCACAAATCCAGAAATGGCCATTTAGGCAAATCGCGATTGTACTTTACAGGTAATATCATTGAAGATAGACAAGGAAATCTAGACAAGTACCGAAGAAGCCAACTCCAAGCTGGCCGAGAAGCACAAGTGGAAAAAACTGTTCCAACATCATTACAAAATGTCACACATGACGAAATCCATGAAGGGAGTGTTCCCGCGACAGTGCTAATATGAAACGAGAAAAGTCTTCAATTACTTTGTTACGGCCACAAGACCTGGCCATCTTGTTATTTCTCACGATGGAATGCATAGTAGCAAGTCAGCCCAACACCTGTTGCAATTCAGATCTAAGAACGCTGATTGGCCCTGCCGTAAAAAGAGCACCTTGTCCCAGCCACACTAAAAAGGGGCAGGTCCCTGATTCGTTGATTGAAAGGAATGCCCCCACCACCCCGAATGCTACAGGGCTCATGAAAACCTGGATTACAACTACATCCAACTTCTCTTATTCCTCGCGCCGTATTTGCAACCACAACTTACGACAATGGCTGCCACTGAGACTGCATCTGCCAAGCCCAAATTCAGGCGAGCTTCTGGTCCAAAAAGCCGCTTGGGTTGTATCACATGGTAAACCCCCAACAATACCCCTGACATGCTATTATCCCGTGCCTAACCAGGGCTTTGTAGCAAGTCGAGGCACTTGAAATGCGACGAAGAACACCCCTTCTGTCGTCGTTGTCACGATGACAAGGTAAGGTGTGACGGTTACGCAATGCCCAAGCCTAAGAAACAACGCAGAGGGCGGCAGGCAAAGACACAAGCTGGACAGCCGGTGGCTCATTCCATCACCATTCTTCCAACTGTCAACGATTTTCCGTCATTGACCGATGTCGAACGACTCTACTTTCAGCATTTTTTACAATGGACGACACGGCAGCTTTCAGTTTCTCCAGCTTCAAAAAACTTCTGGCTTCGCTATGCCCTCCCGATGGCACATCATTCCGAACCTATCAGGTACAGCATGATCGCAGTTGGCGCTTCTCATCGACTTTTCATGGCCCGCTCAATCGGTTTCTCACATCCTTGGGAACTTAAGCGCCTTGCTATTCACCAATACAACAAGGCCATCACGGCAATCTTGCCTACCATGGCTGTCAAAACAACATTAAATGTCCACTGCACTCTGGTTTGTTGCCTGCTCTTCGTCTCCTTCGAGGCCCTTGCCGGTCGGTATGGTGAACTTTTCCGGCACCTCCGCGCTGGCAATCAGCTGTTTCACGATATTCACGATATGTCGCTCCGAACATCTCCGCTAGAGGAACGTGTGGTGACCAAGAAGCTTATTGAGATGTTCTGCCGATTGGGAGTGGAGTCGTCCAACTTTATGGATAAACATAGCCTTTCGGGAGTGTCGCAATGGTATCGAATCAATTTTTCACTCAAGGTATCATCTGACATTCTGTTCAAGGACCTTGATGAGGCATCGTATGAGCTACGGCAGCTTGACCTCCGACAAGACGACAAGCCTTGGGATGCTGAGAGGGAGATTGAAACGCAGGGGGACTATGGTAAAGGAGAGGAGCCATCCAAACTTGGCGATGCTCTTCGTCAATGGAGCTCGCGCTTTGAGGCACTCGCCCAGCTCCAGGGGACACATCTATCGACCGAGGCAGGATCACAACTCCAGAACCTGCGCCTACGCCAGCGCTTTTGGGAGATGACTATCGACGCCTTTTCATCGGAAGAGGCGTTATCCAATCCCCAGACGTTCTCCCCTTTCATGGCTATGGCCGAAAGCGTGGCGGCGCCGTTTACTACCATGAACCAATCAACCTTTTCTCTCGACGGTGACCTTATTTCGGGCCTCTCTTTCGTCATGTCAATTACACGCGATCATGGTATCAAGTCACAAGCTCTCAACCTGCTACGCAACCTCAATCGCCGTGAGGGAATTTGGGATAGTCGGGATATCGTCAAGATGCATGAGCTGATAATATCTGGCGAGTGCGACAGCGAGCCTGAGGAATGTGATATGTGGTGCGTGAGGGAGGCTCCAGCTGGGATCCCTGGGATTATTGAACGGCTACAGAGGAGATGAGGAAAGTGGAACTGGTGGTGACAATATGTGCAGATTCAGCACCTAAGATAAGCTTGTTGGAAGGCCGGGCTCGGATATCGACCTAGCTGGGAAGGGCTTAGAATACTTGTAGACACTGGATTAATAAAGAGAAACGTTTGCAAGACGAGCGGCCGATGTCTTCCAGGTCGCTTGATCTATTTCAGCTATTCAGAACTACTCCTAGAGCTTGAAATAACCCCTCCAAAGCTGCGCCAACTTTCCTCGAGGGTCCCATTTTCTGGCAATTCGCTTTAACCTACGATGGTTATCCTTGCCATATCGCTTCTGCACCTGCTGCATGCTGCCTGCATAGTTCATGTATACGAACCCATCATCCAGCCCACGCTTCTTTGCCATGCTCTCTATCTTGGCAATCAGCTGTCGTGAGCTGTCCTCGACGAGCCTGTCTAGTCGTGCGTCCTCCCAGGTTGTCGTCAACTGTACTATCATCAAGGGTCCATCCAAGGGTTCCAAGCCTAAAGCGTTTCCGCCGTTCTTCTGCATTGCCGAGAGGACATTTACGGGAATAGGCTGAAAGACCAGAAATGGGGTAATGCTACTTCCTTTGGCGGCCGCAAACAGAGCAGCATTGCGGGCTTCAAAGAGAGGCACGATGTCGGCGAACAGGGACGCGGAGGTGGCAGAGACAGTGGTATCCCACCATGTTTGCCGCGAGCCATATGGGATGTCGATTATCCTGGATTGCGTTGAGATGTTGGCGGCCAGCGTGGTGTTAGAGATGACCGATGGGATAGACTGAAACTGGGCAAATACAGGAGGAGTCTTGTCCGGTGGCGAAGGAATGGTGGCATGATAGAAGCTGGTGAGAGCGATATACCCCCCGAGAGAAGGCTGGTAGGTTAAAAACGAAGTATGTGTGAGCCTCCGGGTCGCTAGGCAGGCCATTGACCGTCAAGTCCTGGAAAAGCGGTATCAACGTGCTGTTTAATGCACCTGGGAAGATTAACGAGTTGGTCCATAGATCGCCCTGCTCAAAGGAAGCCAGGTCGAAGCGCGTCACGATGCCGAAATTCGAGCCACCACCACCGCGAAGCGCCCAGTACAGATCTGGGTTGATGGTTGGGGATGCATTGACAATGTCTCCTGACGAGACCACGACTTCGAAGTTGCGGACGTTGTCGCAAGCCCACCCTTTCAGGCCAGAGAAGTACGAGATGCCACCTCCGAGGATTAGTCCGCTTACGCCGACGTCTGCGACGCGTCCGCCTACGACGGCCAATTTGAGAGGGTCGAGGGTCTCGGAGACATTGATCCAACGATTACCCGGTCCGACGGAGACAGTCTGACGATTAGACGAGACTGTGATGTCGTTTAGGTACACCAGGTCGACGGTGACGCCGTCGGCGATGTTGGAGCCCCCGGCGAAAGCAGTATGTCCGCCACTCTTCACTGTGAAGGGTGCGTTCCGCGTCGTGAGGATCTTCACGACAGTCGAAACTTCTTCCGTACTTCTTGGAGTCACGAAGCAGCGCGGATGCACCTCAGCCTGTCGATCTGACCAGAAATTGTTGGCCTGGATGTAGGGTGTGGTATTGGGATATGCCACATTGCCTGGTAAGGCAGCTGCGAGAGCAGTACACTGGAAGGGATAAATGTCAATAGTCAGCCCGCGATGATGCAGGCGGTCTCCATACCGCGTCGCTGGCGCAGTCCGCAGCATCCTTTGCCAATGCCAGCCATTGCAGGCTAAGAACGCAGGCTAATTGAGTCAGTCTCATCCTGATAGAGGCAATCCCAGTATCGTGGAGTTGGGCGAGCTGCTGCTTCAAGACTCAGCTAGAGACGGTGAAAAGATATGACTCAGGTTGGAGAGCCTAGGAGGAAGGAGGGAAGAAAATGTGCAAAATGAAGGCTGGGAGACGGGTGACTACCCCTCAGCGTAAGCAACTAGCTTGGCGAGGGAGGTTCATCAATGCGCTGGAAATGTCGATCTCAAGCCACAAACAACACGTAAGGTATTGATTTGATTGGTACAATGGCGGCATCGGCCAGGCCGCTTTAAAATCTCATCACGCCAATGTCTTACGCTGTTTAGGGGCCTATCCTGACGTCTACAGACTAGATATTTAAGACGGATCTTTCTTGGTGAGTTTTCCGTCGGAGTCATTAGATCTAGGTGAATTAATCGGGACACGCTCGCTACCTCGGCTTCATTTGAGAGAGGAATTGGATTGGAGAAGGTGGAAGGGTTGAGCGCCAAGATAACCACGTCAACGCCTGGTAGACCGCTGACAAACTAGTCATCGAATCTATCCAGATTCGCGATAACAACTTTGATTTCGCCTTGTTGGAGTTCAGATTTGTGAGGTTCCTTGAGAGGCGATGGGCAATAGTTTAGTGAAGATTTGAAACGTGCTCGGAGTCAGGGTGAGACATTAATAAATGATGGATTTGATAGCACCCATAGTTGTGGCCCTGATCCTACCCTAGAACTAGGCGTTCCTCAGTTGATTGATGAAGTAACCAAACTTGGAGATTATTTTTGATGCCTATATCATAGTCTCCAGGTCTCGGTCCTTCATTTAGCATACATGTCAGCCAGATACTGCATTTCGGTCAGGGCCCTAGATCTACTGGTTGGTCTCTCCTCTAAATGTGATAAAGCTCTTGAGGCTCCGACTTTGGTACGTGCCGGTGGTATTCGCTTATGAAATCTTTTCCCAACTTGAATCTTCCAAGCCTCCATTTGCAGATGTCGCCTACAGTATCCTCTCGGGTAACAGTTGGGGAACAGGAGAAGACTGGAGAAAATCATGCATTGGCCTTGTCTGAATTTGTTGAGATGATGCGGTAGTAGGGCATCAGTCTTTTGGCGGTAACAATAGACTGGCCTTCCTCACACTCGTTGCGCTCTTAGAACGATCCTGAGTCGAAAACCACCGACTTTCCTGTCGTGGAGTCTGTCTATTGTGTTCAAAGTTGATATATGCCAACCATTTGGCAACTCGCCCAGATTCTATATTCAAGCTGCCTGATCGACCTAATCCTCGCCGTACTCCTCCTCTACGTCAGCCACTTGGTGCATCAACTGGAGGGTGAGGAAGACCGCAGCTGACAGAATTATAGTAAAATGGTTTCTGATTTCTATAAGACGCACTATGCGGTCGATGATTTCCTGTTTTGCCTACTAAGTAACAGCTGGATCGAAAAGACAGAGGAGCTAGATAAGTCGCTGCTACAGTGCCGTACATAATTAGCTTGTCTGGTCCACGATCGCTGACTTAATGTCGTGCCATACCCGATACACTCTGTAAGGCCTAATGTACCTCTTGTGAAAAAGACTAAAGAGTTGTAGGGGGATACTAAATATGTACGGGACTGAGTAATATTATTTGTATTTTCTCCTGAAGCAGTTGTTGTGTATAGATGACGATTATCGGTTTCCCTCCCTCTCGCGGGATCTTGAACAATTGCGATTATTTAGTAGTGTCAAGTGAAATAGCTCCTCAGGTGCAGTCACAGATGACTGTGGCCTCGATATGGCCCCTTTTCTTATATCGTCAGGCCGTTCACGGACTGGTTCCCGAAGCTAGATATTCCCTCTCCGCATGTATTTAGGAGACTCGCGAAGAAATAACTTTGTCGAGATCACGCATGTCTAACTACAAAGGACTCTTTTTCTTCCCTTTCACCCAAACAACGTGGTTTTCGGGATCTTATGACGCCGTGCCTTGGATTATGGATGCTCCCCATCCAAGGGTAACAAACTGTGGAACACGATAGACTACAATGCCATGCAGCAAAAGTAGAAGATATCTTTTAACAGGTATCGAGGCAATCAGATCATTTCTGCTGCTTCACATAAACATACCTATCACCAGGGAGTGTTGAACTCGTGGCGCCTAACCTCCTTATCTATAGCTAGGTTTCCCTACTTGGCCTAGTTAATCCCACTCTTCCTGGAAAGCCATGGTGGAGAGGCTCCTCTGCGTATTGTATTCAGGCGACTTTTGGAGACATAACGCATGAATGATTGGTTTAACTTGGCACGTGGAACTTGCATGGAACCCGCGCGAGTCTTCACGGGACTAAAACTCACTAGAAAAACCGTTTTGTTTTCCAGCCGGTTAACTAACGTTAGTCTGAGGCTGACTTGCGCGGCCCGAGCTAACGTCGGGCTAGCTTGAGCTTCGCTTCGAGAAGAGGCCCGAAGCTGACTCGCGGGGTGGGTGCCTGTTACAACGGCGGTCCGGCTCCCGTAGCAGCGTTTTAAGCCCGTTGATCAGCAGTTGGTGCACCTCCTGTAATCGCTCTAGCGGCGAAGCTTTTATTCGGTGGCGCAGCGGTCAAGGTGCCTGAGGTGCTGCGATAACTGCCGTTACAGCGCCGGTGCAGCATTAGACACGCGGCGCGCGCTATTGACTCGGTGGAATACAAGTCATTGACCCGTTGAGCTACCCACGGATCGTCGCCGAGTTGAGCCTCTAGTAAGGTGCCCTGGTAAGATAGGGGAGGCGGATGAGGTAACAGATAGAGACCTGTTCGTCCACTGTCTGTGTGTATTAGCATCTGCACGTTTAATGTCAACTGCCGACTTGGCGCTACTTTTCTGGAACGTTGCACCAGTAAACTCTCCAGGTATCTTGGAACGGTCCTCGGAGTTTCTGACACGACCAGAGATTGATCGTCAAGCACTAAATTTCCCAATCTGTATGATTGAGAGCCAGAGGAAAAAGACCTAGTTAAACGGCTCCGACAGTTCGCCTCTTTCTAAACCGATACCACCTCGGGAAACTCGGCGTACTAGAAAATTCCAGCAATGCTACGTATTTCTGTCCCATTCATACTGGGGCGGCTCCGGAGTCCCCTGACCGGGATAGGGGTCCCGCGTCATGGAGCGGCTTTAGTACACCAGAACCGGCCTAGTAGCCCGCGGGGATTGGCATTTTGCCCATTTATTTTTCTTTTGGTCTCCATCATTGACCCTTGACTGGATCTATCCGCACACAAACGTCTCAGATTGCGTGCCCCCTCTTCTCTCCTCTAAAACGAGATGCTACCAAGTCCCGGTAGATCATTGCTATATGCGTAAGACCTAGTTTGGTCCACAATGGGTGGATTTTGACCGAAAAGTCGAGATGAACTTGCCAGGGGCGATGGGCCTCTGGATGACTGAATCAATGCTCATCTGTTACAATTTTTACTGCTTAAAGATAAACTGCATAAACACACTGCGCAAGTTCATCGTGTTCCTGGGGTGTTGTTTCTTTCTTTCTTTCTCGCCTTTCTTTTTTTTATATCGTTTTTTTCCACCAGCCAGCCAGCCATCTATTCCTTTACGTCGAAACAAAAACAAAAAATATGCCGGGCTTTTTGGTGCCGGACCACTACCAGGTGGTCGCGCCCACACTCAATGACTTGTTGATTGCCAGCATCATCTGGGGCTTTACGCTCGCGACGGGAATGTTTTCTGGACACAAGGCGGTTAAGCAGACATATGCGCAATGGAAGCGCTCAGGACGCGCCAAGCCATATGTCATCATGGTTTGGGCTGAGTGGCTTGTTTCCATCATTATTAGTGTCCTGTCTTGGTGTTTCTTGCGAGGGTTTATCGAGCCAAGGTGAGTACCGAAACTTTATCATTCCTTCTGTCTAGATGTGATGTGACAACTGACGATGTAAAATGTGATCAGTTTCTGGATCTATTTCACTTTCTGTAGGACCAACAACCCCCGCCCTCGCACATATCTATCGAATGAAGAAAACTAATTTTGACATGGGCAGTGGCTCTCTGGGTCGTTCAGATTCAATGCATCTGCGGCATCATCATCAACCGAATATCGCTACTCATGGTGGACCGACGAGATGGAGCAAAGATTCGCTGGGCGACCGCCGCTCTACTTGGCCTCATCAACATCAGCGTCTTCGTCATCTGGATCCCCGCGCAGCTTCAGATCTCGTCGACATGGGTCAACGTTAATCACATCTACGACCGCATCGAAAAGGGCCTGTTCCTCATCATTGACGCCGCTCTGCACTCGTACTTCATGTACCTGATCCGCGTCAAGCTGATCGCAAACGGTTTGGACAAGTACAAGCCACTGCTGCGCTTCAACTTTGCCATGATTGCAATCTCGATGAGTCTCGATGTAAGGCTTCAGCTCCCACGTGGTGAAAGGATCAAGCTAATCTCGTGGCGTAAAGGTTATCCTCATTGGTAGCATGTCGATTGGCAATGGATTCATGTAAGCACCAAATCCCTCCGATCCGATTCCTTGTTCCACCACTAACGGATATGATGCAGTTACGTCCAGTTCCACCCACTCGTCTATATGCTCAAGCTGCATATTGAGCTCAACGTCTCTTCTCTCATCGTCAAGGTCGTCCGCGCGACCGGCGACAACAGCTCGTACCGGAACGACTACTACAACCAGGGCACTGAGCTGCAGTCCAAGCCCATGGGTGGAGGCACAAATGGAAATGGGCCTGCTAACAAGAGTCGATCGGGTACAAATACTGGCCCCTTGTTCACGAGCACAAACGAGGCACGCATTGACACAGACGGAGATGGCCTGAGCAGGGTAAACATGTCCCGGGGTATCACCAAGATAACCCAGACGCAGGTGACGGTGTCGGCACGACAGGTCGAGGACGACGACGGGAGCTCACAGTCTTCGACACGGCAGCTGAAGGGGGCTGGGAACATGTACCGCGATCCATTCCCGTGAAACATGGTGTAACGATAGATAATCTTTGTCTCGGGAACGGGAATAGGTAATGGCTGGGACTCGGGAAATTAGACTAAACCGCAAAGCAACTGCATTATTAGAATCATTATTATTATTAGAAGCGCATAAAATTATAGACATAATTCCTCTCTAAGTAATTCTGAGACCAGGCCCGGCCAACTAACGTTAGTCTCGCAACTAGAATGCCCAATTCAGATGGGCCAAACTTCTTCAGCCACCAGAAAAAACATAGTTAGAAATCTGTTACGCCCGTACGACCCTGCAATGTAACCGTCATGTCCCTGCTTTTGCTGCCTTGGCTCAGCGCGGAAAAAGTCCTCGGCCTGAACGCTAGACCGAACGGCTTCACATGTGGCACCAAGGCACAACGAGAGACGGTCCGTCCCCCGACTAAACTAATCCAGAACGCAGAGATCAGCGCTGTTGGTTGCTGGTCTGGTGGAGTTTGTCTGTGTCATCCATGAGCGCCAATAATTTCGCGCAAGTGGCCCCCGGCCGGGCCTCTCCAGGACCCCGGAATGGACCCCGGAATGCGCCTCCGTACCCCCGGGTCCCCACGGAGCACACGCAAGTACGGTACGAGTCATCAATTCACAAGGTCCTCTCTACTGGATCCAAGCCCAACCAACCACTCGCTCCGCAGACCATCTGTGAAACGCTTAGCGCTGCTACCCCAAAGGTCCGGCTTCTCCTCAGAGGAACCCATGTTCGCCCCCCCTTCAAAGAGTAAGGGACAGTGTCAGAGGCAGGAGAACGGGACCGGAGGTCAGACCAGGAATGGATACGCGCACGACCGGAGCTTGGCTACCTGGACGACGCATGCAAGGGGGGGAGACAAGACAGATGCATATAACTTACAAGAGCCTCGTGAGGGGGAGACGAGGAAATACCACACAAATCCCCAAGGAATACTCAACTCTTAAATCCTGATCTACATAGTAGAGCCACTTATCAACCATGGGTCTCTACACTAAGCTTGCCGAGAACGTCGACGAGGTCGACGTCATCATCGCTGGAGGTAATCCTCGTCTCTTGCCCCAATTACGGTCCCTCAGTAAGCTGACTCTTCCATAGGTGGCACGGCAGCTTGTGTCGTAGCTGGTCGTCTAGCAGAGGCGGATCCCAGCTTGTCCATTCTCCTTATTGAAGGAGGTCCGGATAATAAGGGTGTTGCCAACATTGAGAATCCCGTCTTCTTCCTGGATCATCTCCTACCCACTGCCAAGACAACCATTTTCTACAAGGGAAATAAGTCTGAGAAGCTCGCCGGACGAGAATGCATTGTTCCCTCAGGTGGTACCCTCGGCGGTGGTTCATCCATCAACTTTATGATGTACACTCGGGCACAGCGTGAGGACTTTGATTCATGGAAGACACCCGGATGGTCAGCCAATGAGATCCTGCCTTTCCTCAAGAAGGTGTGCCATTCCTCATTCATGACCAAGATGAACCTTTATACTGATAAATCTTCTCTAGCTTGAGACATATCATGGTCGAGGTGACCCCTCTGTGCATGGTCATGAAGGCCCAGTCCAAGTCAGTGACGGTACATTCCGCTCTACCGGTTCCGAGAGCGACTTCATCAAGGCTGCATCCCAAGTCGGCTGGCCTGAGATCCAGGACTTGCAGTCACTAGACAGCAACAACGGTTACGAGCGCTGGCTTCGCTATGTCTCGAAGGAGGGCAAGCGACAAGATACTGCCACCGCCTATGTCCACGAGAAGCTCACAGACACTAAGTACCCCAACCTGCATGTGCTAGTTGAGGCCAAGGTCGTCCGAGTGCTTCTTGATGATGATAAGCGCGCTGTTGGTGTCGAGTATACATCTAACCCTGCCTTCCAGCCTGAGCTTAACACTACTCAACAGACTCCCAAGTTGACTGTTAAGGCCCGCAAGCTTGTCGTTGTGTCGTGCGGTGCATGTGGTACACCACCCGTGCTTGAGCGATCTGGTCTTGGTGACCCTAAGATTCTTGAGAGGGCCGGTGTTCCTGTCAAGGTTGACTTGCCCGGCGTTGGCCACGAGTACCAGGATCATCAGTTGATCTTGTATCCTTATAAGACCAACCTCCAGCCCCACGAGACCATCGACAGAGTTCTTCGACACCCCGAGAAGCGCCAGGAGCTCATCGACTCGAAGGATAAGGTCCTAGGCTGGAACTCGATTGATGTCTCCTCCAAGCTCCGACCTACGGATGCTGAGGTTACAGCTTTGGGCCCCGACTTCCAAAAGGCATGGGACAAGGACTTTAAGAACACTCCCAATAAGCCGATTATGCTGATGGGTCTTGTTTCTTGGTGAGTTATCTGATTGAAATCATAAAAGCAAAGCTAACCAGAAAAAACAGCTTCTTGGGTGACCCCTCTAGTGTGCCAGAGGAGCAGTACGTTACCGTAGGAAACTATACAGCGTACCCCTACTCTCGAGGTCACATGCATATTACAGGACCGAATGTTGATGACCCCTTGGACTTTGACGTCGGTTACCTCAACGATGAGAACGACATTGATCTCAAGAAGCAGGTCTGGGCTTATAAGAAGTCCCGAGAGATTATGCGCCGCACTGAGATGTACCGTGGTGAAATCGCCCCCGGCCACCCGGCCTTCCCCGAAGGCTCCCCAGCTGCCTGTGTGGACCTCAAGGAGTCGTCGCTCTCTGACGTGAAGGACGTTGAGTATTCTGCTGAGGACGATAAGGCTATTGAACAATGGGTGCGTGGGAACGTTGGAACTACATGGCATTCCATTGCCACCTGTCGGATGGCTCCCCGCGACGAGTTCGGTGTTGTTGATGAACGTCTGAACGTCTGGGGCACAAAGGGTCTTAAGCTTGCTGACTTGAGTATTGCCCCGGCCAACGTCGGTGCCAACACAAATAACACAGCTATTGTGATTGGTGAGAAGGCGGCGGATATCATCATCAAGGATCTGGGACTTGGACAGTAGGTAGATCATTATGAGTAGCAAGCGCTGTGATGCTGAGGTCAAATATAAGTTTCCTGACCCCATCTTTGTCCCAATGAGTGACGAGAAACGAGTAAGAGCAGAGATCAAAGGTGTCGAGACCTTTTTGGTGCCCGCATCATGACGGTTGGGCAACAGCCATGCAGATTTGGATCTCCTTGGAACCAATAAGCAGAGGGAGATGCCTCAAGACATACATGGAAGACACTCACCGTGTTACTGAAGAAAGGTATTGACTTTAAGTGGGCCTCAGTCAAGGTAGGTAAGTTACCTAGCCAATACGAGCGAGACTGGGGTCAAGACTTGTGGTGTTGGTTGTAGCCCAACACCACCTTGACAGTGGAGTCATTTATCTCCTGGGAGGGGGCAAAGAATGGTATTCTCTAGTCTTTGCGTTATTTAACGTCAAATGGTTGTCATCGGATCCTCACCCAACGCTCACGTTGCTGCAACTAAGTATCAGCGACCAGAAGGAACCGCATCTCCCGAGACATGGCATACTCAGAACAGTCACCACCGTCTGGGCCTCCAGTCCACTATCATGTTCTTTCAGTTGAATCTTCACCCCCCGACACAGACAGAGATGACCTTGGTACTTCGACCACAGGCCCGCCGAAGAATACCGAGTCGCATAACCCTGGAGAAGGCTATAACCTGACTCGATGGGCGTTTATGAAAGAGAGCGTCGGTTGGAATGTTTGGCTCTCTGACTTTGCCGCCATCGCCTCGCCGATTGCTTTCGTTATTGTTGCAATCTCGGTGTTGCTTCTTGATGGCAAACCCATCGAGGGCCTCGCTCTTAAAGGATGGCAAAATGCAATTATAGCGGTAAATCTTTGTGGATATGGTAACTCATTGGCTATGTGCTGACCACTGGAACATAGTTGGCGACAGCGTTTCCCATCATCTTTGCCTTGATAGTCGGCCGCCTTGTCTATGAGATGGCTCGATGGAGGCTTGAAAAAGGAGCTACGCTTGGCTCACTCGAACAGCTGATCGGTAGTCGGACCTTTGGATCTACTGTTGTCACACTACTACACCATCGAGCCTCAAAACCCCTCAGCATCGTGCTGGTCCTAGTTTGGGCCCTGTCGCCGCTTGGTGCTCAGTCCATGTTACGAATGCTTGAATTACGCCTCGAACCGCGAGTCCAGGACTCAACTATCGTACACTTTGATACTGATGCGCCAACCCAACAATCATGCTTAATGCCATCCACCCGTGACGGCTCAGCAGGTTTGGCTGCCATGGTATCTTATGTGAAGACCATGTTCGGTGCCGCGTTACTTTCACCATCAACCACCAAGCTAGATCCAATGGATATATGGGGAAATGTCAAAGTCCCCATCTTGAACTCAACGAGCAACAACTGGACGAGCATCTCCTGGAGCGCCGAGTTGGAACATTACTCTGCATTTGTCGGGATACCAACAACAGGTATCTCAGTGGGCAACAACACGTTTCAACTTGAATCAAGTTACGTGGATCTTAGCTGCAGCAACATTAGCAAAACTGCGACCTTTACGCAGGATATCACCTTTGGTTGGCGAAACTGGAACTCGTTTCCACTTGAAAATGGGACCTGGTACGGTTTCAATACCTCTAGCACTCTCGACCGCTCTTCTGCGCCCTGGGCCATAGCATTGGATAGGTTCGTCGATGACTTCTGGAGCGGCTTTGGCGTCAAGTCGCACAGATCCAAGCAGAACATGTACTGCAGACCGGCCTTATTCAAGAACGAGACTGGTATCGACGCTGGACTCGCAAGGCTGTACTTCCAGGCGAAGCTCGGTGCCTCTGATGCTTTGCCCTCGGCTGGGCTTACGGCCTATTGTGATGCCCACCAGAGATACGTTGAATCCAAAGTCACTTGTCAGCGATCAGATATGGGTGGCCAACAGAATTGCACTGTCACAGCCCAACGACCGTCACAACGGCCTCACGCCCCTGACTCGATATCGCATTTGTCGATTCCTTGGGTTTTCCGTTATATCTCAAGAGAGATTCCGTTGACAACGGCACCAGAAAACTCTGGACACCCAGGGTTTATCCTACAGTACCTGGACAATCCGAGCATTGGTAATTTCACCATGGTTCAGCAACTTAGCATGTTCGAGCACATTGATGCCGACCTCTTCAGCCGACGACTCAGTCAAGTAATCAACACGTATATCCTCTTGAGCCAAATGTTCCTTCAAGCAACGGGAGTCAGCGCTGGGTCTGCTGGTACGACGGATTGGAATATGGTGGCTCCGGCTCAAGTCAGTACCTTGATCGAGACCTTTTCGGTTCCACGACTGTGGATTGGGCTCTGCCTTCTGTCATCTCTGATGCTCCTGATCTGCGGAGTTCTGAGCATCATCTTGACACGGTTATCAGCTGGACCGGACATCCTGGGATACGCCTCCACACTCATCCGCGACTCGAGGTATATCGACACACCACACGAGGTGGGTAGGATGGAAGGAGCCGACCTTTCGAGGAAGATGGGGGACCTACGGATCCGGTATGGGTTCGTCGGGGAAAGTCCAGAGGGACAAATGAGGAGTGGAGTTGGGCTGCAAGAAGAGACACAGCCTCTCAAGCTCTATCGCGGTTAACCTACGTCAACGGTATATGGTTTGGCAATATCTGCATCCAGGCAGGACAGTGGGTGGGGCTACAAGCTCGGTCCGAGTCCGAGTGAGTGTCAGTCAGGTTCGTAACGCTCGTTCCGAACCCGAAATCCAAACCAGAGCCTCACGGCGTGCACCTTTATCTGCGAGGCCGGTCAAGTACAGGCTGGAGAATGGGTTCTCGTGCATGCCGAGGCGGGTGGTATTGGCCTCTTCCTCGTCCAGTTGCTACGTTCCCTTGGAGCCAAGGTTGTTGGCACCGCAACCTCGGAGGGAAAGCGAAGGCTACCTGAGAGGACTGGTGCCGAATGGATTATTCACTCAAACGACGACGTGGTAGCCAAGGCCAACGAACTTACAGGTGGCCACGGCATGAACCTTGTCTTCAACGGTGTGGGAAAGGCCCCTTCAATGCTGACCTAGCCACTGTGTTAGCGTTGGGATATGATGCTATGATGTGTTGGAAATGTGTTCTTTATTATAGTTGAAGCCGGGATAACCGACAGACAAGATCAATGCTGACCTAGAGATGATTGGGCCCAAGGGGCGGCTTATCTCATTTGGCAACCGTGTGCGTTGGTCCAAAGATGGAATGAATGGCATGTTGATAAATGATAGTCTGGAGCTGTTGATCCTTTCAATATCCTCCACCTAGCCGGCAAGAACGTCAAGCTGATGCGACCGATGCTTGATGGCTACGTTTCTGACCGAGAAAGCCTCAAGAAGTATACTGAGGAGCTCTGGGACTTGACCATCGCAAAGAAGCTAGAAATTATCATTCATGATATATACCCTTTAGAGGAAACTGCCCAAGCACATCAAGATATCGAGGGTCGCAAGACAACTGGCAAGCTGCTGATCAAGTGCGATTAATTCTGATCAATCTGAGGGCGGGGGATCATCTTGTTTCGCTACTGGCGGAAGCTTGTGGATGTGGCACAGGGAGTAAATCGCTCTCATCTGTAAATACCTAGTCGTCGTGTAGGGTTACACTATGGTGATGTCTGAGCTGGGAGATGAAGGATATAGACTTGCTCGATCGACCATGACCAAGCCAAGGATGCTACAATGACTGCCATTTAGCAGTACAACGCAACAGTATAGAAGATCCCAACGAACGGATGGGCTTTGTCGAATTAGGTTTTGAAGTTATAATACTATGACATATTAATAATATATGCTGTATTACAGTTAAAGCCCGACCCTTAATGGGTCAACTAAGCTAGAAGATCGAGGGGTATTATGAGGGAACCCTATGGCAGATACGAAACCTGGACCGCTTGGTCGGCGAAGAGGCACCCCTACCTTGAGTTCTATCAAACGCGACGCTGGAAGTGACTCGACGTCGTACCTCCCAAGATTGACATGGGCTGTTTCAATGCCGTCTCAACTGTAGATCTGGAACAACCCAAACGTCAGTGCTACCACCTGCCGCCCCTCGTTCTCGTTATGCTGGAGGGGGACAAGCCCAAACAGGTTAGCTGATGAAACGCTCTGTGTAACTGTGTTGAAATTAGGCTGTTAGAACTTGGAACAAAACTTGCGACGTTGGACCTGCGATGCCACTTTTACTATAAGAGTATCGTATTATATCTACGACCTAAGTATAAAGATACCTTCCTGCGCCCTCGAAATGATCAATCAAACACATATTCATCACAAGGTCCAGACACATTACAACTGCTCATCACTCAATTGTCTCGTCACTTCCTCGCCAACTTCACGCAGCCTATATACACAACTACACTCATCAAAATGCAGCTCCTCACGTTTTTCCTCACTATTACCCTTTTCACCCTGGGCCATGCTAATGCAGGTAAGATTGACCCTCCCCTGGACCTATTCTTCGTTTATGTCTTCATGTTAACCCTCTTGGAAGCCTTAATTCGTCGTCAAAATAGCGGATTTCGCGACTTTGTTACTGGAGCGGGAAGTGCGATTTTTGGGAACGCAGGAAACCCATGCTCCGTTGGACGTGAAGAGGGTGAATGCGATCAATTTGGAAGATGCGTGCAGTTCATTCCTCCGAATGAGCAGAGCATCTTGAACCAGGGAAGAGAAGTTGCTGAATGCACCCAGGGGGGGCAGACAGGCACCTTGAAGGTTTAGCACTTCCGTTGCTATAGAGGCCAAATACCTGGACTTACGAAACTACTCTCCTAGCTTGATAGGGTGTATAGTAGGCAATTCAAAAACGTCGAGGCGGGTCCTAGACATACTGAACATCCTCCAACTCACGATTCCCGCGAGCTTCTATCATTAACAGGGCATTGATTCTCAGACACTCCTCGAGTTGTTGCCCATCAGCCAAGCATACGGTCTTGTCAAGATGGCCTACGTTGCTCCATATCGTAGCGATAAAGTCATCATTTTACCGGAATGCGATGCTTGAACGCAAGAGACCGAGTCTCACCAGACACTGTAAGCGCTTGAATGATGGCTGACACGAAGCCACCAACGACTTCGGTCCAACAATGTTGACCAGGGCGAGCAGCAGTGATAGGTTGGCGGCCACACCATTGTCATTCCCACCGAACTACATCCGGACGGAGATCGTTGGTCACGCCATACAGTAGTTATGCGGCTTTGATCCTAGGCAAGCCTGCAAGCATGTTGACAGGAGTCATTATCAAGCATGTATTTCATCCTTTAGACTCAGAATACAGATCAGCTAGGCAATTTACATTGACATGCCCTTTTTCTTCCCTCGTTCTGAACTGCACTGCTCGGCAGAGGTGATAGAGAGTGTTGATTATAGGCATAGCCACGCCATGCTGCTGACCTGCCCTGCACACTTCACCGAGAATAGCCTCGTGCTCGATGTAGTTCCCTTTCTGGACATCTTGCTGCATGCTTGGCATAACAAAAGACCGGACCGAGTCGCTATTAATGGCCGAGTCCATGTCGTCTTCAGTCAGTGTGACATTGGCTACTGAGAAAGCAGCGACCTGGATCTCGCGCATGGCTGGCATGATGAGCCCTTGAATGATGCTGGGCCCGTCGAGCATGGTAGTCAATCTCAACCGTCCAGTGTCGAGGTTGGTTAGGGCGCAAATTGGGTTGAAGACTGCGTTGGTAAGAAGCTTTCTCCACCGAACTGCCTGGGCGTCAGGGTGAAAAGACGTCTTGACATTCCCAGATGCTTCATATAGACGCACAAAATCCCGAGCCTTCTGGTGCTGCTTCTCCAAGTCCATGGTAGGATTCATAAAGGCACTGATGGTCGAGACGTCTGACTCATTGTGAAGAATCTGGCCAGGACTTGTCTCTTGGACGCCGCAGAAGCTGACTACGGAAAGACAGACGTTATCGGGGAACGCTTCAACAAACGGCTTCTCAATCCCTAGGCCGTTCTGAACTAGGACGATTGTGGTGACGCCGGGCGTGACGGCTTGTCGGATCGTGGCCTCAAGCCTCTGCCCGACGTCTGGGATATTCTTTGTACAACAGATGACCCAGTCGAAAGCAGGACCCGCCTCAACATTTGGAACCTCTCGTAGGATACCACCCAGAGGGCGCCAAGCATCGTGTTGTCCATGATCGCATGAGGTGATAGTGAAGCCCTTTTCTCGCACAATGTCGTAGTTTGAGCGTAGGATGAAGGTGACGGCCACGCGTCCACCAGACTCGAGATTGAATCCGGTCAAGGTTCCCACGCCTCCGCCACCAATGAGTAATGCCCGAGAGCGTTGTGGCATTTCCGAGCTGGGAAGCGAGCTGCTCAAGTTCCGGAGGAAGTCTTGTCTGGCTCGACTTGAAGCCTGTGTTGGTTAGTTATGCGAGGGTTGTGCAAGGCAGTGAAGGGTAAGATGTAGAGACTTATCCGGATCTCGGACTAGGATGGGATAGTTGAAACGATAATCCAATGAGCCAATCTAATCTGCCCGGCTATCATCTCGAGTCAAGGCAGGGTGGGGGAGTATGGCCTCGGAATCTCCGGCCCCCCACATGTCAACCCCTGGATCTCTGACTCCTCCCCGTTACCGGAATTTCCGCTCTTATCATACCTAGGTAGATATCTTGTTACCAGAGGGCTGTGAATCATCATACCAACTAATGTCAACCACAACTGCCAATGGCTCAGCTTACCACCATCTCCATCGGCGAGCTTGGCCGCCATTTCCAAGACGACAATGGATGGATGGTCTTGAACGGTGTTGTCTGGGATTTTTCCAACTTTGCAGATAAGCACCCTGGAGGCAGCGACATTATCCAACAACATCTCGGCAAGGATGGAAGCGAGGCGTATAATGAAATCCACAGTTCTGGTATGGTGCTGCGATATCTGGGAGAAGAGCGAAAAGTTGGCGTCATGATGGATCAGGTCGAACACGACGTGTCGAAGAAACTAACCAAGAACACGGCAAACATGCCCGGCTTGTCTTCCCTCACCAACCTCTCGCAGTTTGAGCAAATCGCCAAATACGCCCTCAGCGAGAAAGCCTGGCTGTACATCTCTTCAGCCACCGAGGACGGCATCTCCCATGCGGCCAATACAGTATACCACCAGCGCGTCATGTTTCGTCCAAGAGTGCTGAGAGGAGTCGGGCAAGTCAATATCAGCACCTCCTTCTTGGGCCAGCAGTTGTCCTGTCCGATACTCATTGCCCCAACTTCATCCATCAAGCTCACTCATCCCGATGGCGAAGTAGCCATGGCAAGGGCCTCACAGGTCAGTGGGGTCCCTCCAATCATCCCCTCTATGGGCTCCTATTCGGTAGCTGAGGTTGTCGAATCTCTTGAGCCTTCGTACCCTTTCTTCATGCAGCTCTATGTCCACCGCGACCGCACAGAGACGAGACGCCTGCTGGACGATGCTTGCCGGCTCGGGGCAAAAGCCATCATTGTCACAGTGGATCTTCCAGTGCTTAGCAAGAGAGAAACACTTACGAGCGCATCCTTGGGTGGCGAGGGACCTCGGGACGAATCACCCGTGGCCACTCAGCAGGCACCAACACCAGCCAACACCATCATTGATCCTGACCTCAACTGGCAAGATATCAAGTGGATCAGAGAGACGACCAAACTACCGGTCCTGATCAAGGGGGTTCAATCAGCCGAGGACGCCAAGCAAGCGTTG
This sequence comes from Fusarium oligoseptatum, assembly GCA_003946995.1. Classification (NCBI taxonomy): domain Eukaryota; kingdom Fungi; phylum Ascomycota; class Sordariomycetes; order Hypocreales; family Nectriaceae; genus Fusarium; species Fusarium oligoseptatum. The sequence goes on along the minus strand of NKCK01000059.1, from coordinate 47,382 downwards.
GCCATCGGCTGCGCTGGCATCTACTTGTCCAACCATGGAGGCAGAGCCTTGGACACTGCCCCACCAGCCACTCTTGTGCTTCTGGAGATACAAAAGACATGTCCAGAGATATTGAAGCAGATGGAAGTTGTCGTCGACGGCGGGTTCCGCAGGGGATCCGACGTGTTGAAGGCTATATGCCTCGGCGCTACTGTTGTGTGCCTCGGGCGTCCTTTCTTGTATGCGCTTGCATATGGCGAGAAAGGTGTAGTTCGTGCCTTTGACAGCGAGTCTTGACCCATCCATTCCCTCGAGTTCCCTCGAGTTCCCTCGAGTTCCCTCGAGTTCTTGCTGACGTTTGCGTTTACAGTCCTGAAGGAGGAGTTGAAGACGGCAATGCAGCTGCTAGGTGTCATGAATCTGAAGCAGGCCAATTTGAGCTACTTGAACACTAGTAGGCTGGAAAGGTTGCTGCCATCTCCTGTGACTAATGGAGCGGGGATTAGCAGGCTATGATGTTGTTTCCTTTACTGTATTGGCGGCGATAATAAAGTTGATAGAAATACCATGTGTTATTCGGCATTGGGTTTGACGCCGTTGCGTTAACGAGTGTCTTCTTTGCTGCTGGCTGAAGCTGATATTATCCTTCGAGAATAACCCTAACCACAGAAAAGAATGTTGAGATTTTAGTCACGGCCCCTTTCATTAAGATGGAGAAGTATGAGACACAGTCTCCATCTATATGACAAGGAATGTGCCCAACCTCGCGTCTAAGTAGGGGATGTAATGACCAAGAGCAACAAGTCAAAGGCGATCAGAATATTGTAAAAAACGCTACAGTTGGTTCTACAGATACCATGATCTTCATATAACCCCAGGACTTTATCTTGGCATATAACCCGTATATGAATCAAAAGAAGCCCCGCCCTCATCAGCGACTTGGAAGCTGCCAACAATAGATACATGAACGTGTCCCGTCTACTCCGTCGGCGAGAGTCCAATATGCTCCCCAATATCCTTGGCATTGATGCTCCAAAGACCGGGTGAACCTTTGGGATACTGGCTGCGGAAGCCCAAGAACTTTTGAAGACGCAGGGGCATTTTCTTGACCATCTCGAGATCCAGTGTCAGGGCATATGCTTCTTCCTGGGTGAAGCAATTGGTCACGGCAACAACCGAGACGATACGGCGGAAAAAGTCGCTTGTAGAGTTGTAGCCTCCGCCGTGGACGATGCGCCCTCCGATCATCATCATGTCGCCAGCCTTCAGGGGACACGTCTGGGTGAGATCTTCACTGCCCAGGTTGTGATCATCTGCCGAGTAGGGCCATAGGTGGCTGCCGGGGATAGCACGCGTGGCCCCATTCTCCTCGGTGGTGTCGGTGGTGGCCATGAGGAAGTTGAGCATGGTCTCGGGAGCAGTGGGGGGCATGTCAAAGTTTGGCCACCAGTTGCCAAAGTCGCGATGAAGAGGCTGCTTCGGGTTTCCAGGGCCAATCTCCATCATCTGCGCTGCGCTGAGCCAGTAGCCGCCGGTCTTCCTGGTGAGGATCTCTTCGCAGATGTTGTGCATAAGGTCGTCATTGATGATTTCCTCCCTCCACGTCTTGCTCAGGGTTATGAGGTTGGTCAAGCGTCGAGTTGCGACGCCAAAGAATTCCCTTGCTTCGTCCGGGACACCATTGAGCAACCCGGCCGGAGTCAGCTTTTTCAGCGGCTCGTCAAGGTCAGCATTCAGCCGAGCGACCTGGTCGTTGCTCAGGAACTGCTCAACGATGATGGCGCCATCCTCAGCAAAGATGGAGGCAATTTCGGCTACGGGTGTGTCTCTTGGAACACGCCTCACAGGGCCTGTGGGTTTCAGACTCTGGGCGGGAGCAGTGTTGGAGGTGATAGTCATGGTCTGCATGATGTAGGATAGGGCTAGTACAATCGAGTGGTTACATAGGATGGTTTACTTGAGCAGTGATGGCTTGCACAGGAAAGCAACCTCTTCATATATCTCTATACCAGTCACGGTTGGTTAGACGGGGGATTTGGTGCTAGGCTGGGCATAAGCATTGAAGCTTACTCCGGAACCTCCGAAGCACAACACCAACTCTCGGACCCACCGAGATAGTCTCGGTGCCATCTCCGAGCTTCGGAGGCTCCGACTACGACTCTCACTGAAAGTTGGATAAACCTAATGGAGGATGCGATGGCTGGTGGCGAAGAGTGTTTTGGCTGCTTCAGTGTATCTACGAAGCGCCTTTCGGGCTTGCTTAGATATGTGGATGTGATGCTGCGAGGCTTCTATACCCCCCTACACTGGGCAGTCTATGTGGAATTTCTGGGCGAACAAGGTAACTGGAGGCACGGCGTTGGATAATGCTATGGTGTATTGGTAATGTGTTCTTTGTTGTAGTTGAAGCCCGGCCCTCGATGGGATAACTGAGCTAGAAGATCGCGTGCACCCAGTATATTTCACCCAAGGGAGAAACTTTGGCTACAGATTCATGAGCTTCACAAGCCCATCCCTAACTTTAAAGATCGTCCCAGTTTAGTATGGATAAAAACTTGGACCATCTTTTTAAATAAACTCGCCGTCGTATTAGGAGATTGGATCTTGTTTCCTTCTTGATTTGATCAAATGCAATAGTCTTATTTTGACACTTGCATAGAATTATCGGCAAGGAGGTATATTGATTCAACCAGGGCTACATCTATCAACCAACATATCTATCAAAGACCTCCATACTCGGTAGTAAATTAGTCTAGACTAGATTAACTGTGCCATGCTCGTCCTCAACCTCGAACTCCAAGATGTCAACCTCCAAGGGGCCCGGTTTGTTGGAGCCCGCATCTGGGCGGCTTGCGTACACACCTACCCAAAGGTTCTCATGCCTGTTGCCCCCCTCTAAGGCCCAGTAGATCACACGAACAGGGATCTTGGTTTCCTTCCCGTCAGGTCTCTTTCTAACAAGCATTATAACTAGACGAAAGTCATATTTGATGGCCTCGAGAGTGAAGCCCTGCTCGACCTCGCTTTCTTCGAGGAGCAAGGCGCTAAAGTCGAGCGATCCATTGTTAGCCACGAATGCCCCAAGTGGCGTGCCGTTGATGTTTTTCAATTCCCGCTTTGACATAGTGAGGGGCCGTGTCCTCGGTGCCCGGATTGGCAGCGTCCGGAGAGGGCAGCTCGGGAGACGGCCAGGTAAAGAGGAAGCCGGCCTGATCCCAGTTCTCAGCATAGCCGTTTGGGCATTTGAAAGTAAGCCGTGCGCGGCGAAAGGACGATGTGGGCATGGAGACTCGCAGAACTGGCGAAGAGAATCGAATTGCAGGTTCTGAGGGATCGCTGGTTTCTCGTGATATGTCGGTCTTTGCATTTGCTGAGAGCTTCACTGGCTTGGAGGCCGAGGCGCCGTTGACGCCGACGAGAAGGTTATGACGATTCATGATGGGTTTGATATGAGATTCTGTTTCTAATCTACATCTCTAGCGTAATATTTATGTATTTTCCTCGGGATATGACCTCGGGGAACCCTCGCGGCCGTGCCCAGGGAAAAGTACTAGATAGAACCAACATGGCACATGTCCGGAACTTCCGTTGTCCGAATTGTAAAACTCCTGCCTGTGAAATCAGAAGAAAGATAGTTCATTCCTTCTATAGATCGAGATAGGCCAGATGCATGCCATGATTGTTCTCCAAGGCGTCACATCAGAGGCGGGCCGGGCACTTGAGGTTGCATTGCATTTGATCTGACCAAGGATCCAAATCTCATCTAAATAATCAAGCTTTCATATCTTCATCACGTTTAGTGTCTTCAAACATATAGAACTTGTATCAATTATTACATTCGATAATCATTCAGCCCTAGCCGGTCTATTCTGGACCATCCGCCATCCGTACACCACGCTTCATCCCATAGCCCAGTTCCCTATTAAACTCGCACGCTCTTATGGGAATCTGTAATACTAAGCTGGGCGGCAATAGAGATAAACAGGGAAGAAGGATCCATCTTTATGAGCTTCAAGACTAACCAACCACCGCTGTGCATGCTCCCTCAGTGTCGAAGACACCAGGTTCAACCCAGACATCAAGAGATAGGAGCACAGGTGTCCACTGTCGGACCCTCGGCCAGGTGCTCAGTATCGTCGGTTGGCGATTCCAGCACGTTAGTCGGCAATTCCGAGCGCGTGACCAAGTGGCTGATTGCAGTAAAGGTCGGTCACACAAGCGAGGTAGCTAATCTTTAAGCCGAGCCCATTATCTAGTTAGTTAATGCCCAGCAGGGAAAGGAGATTTGGATCCGTCTTATTACCGGACCTCCCCTCTTATCCCATGTCCTTCCCCGCAATCTGAGATAGCTAGATACGAGTTAGCCGAGATAAGGTGGCTATCAATTGCCTGGGAGGAGAGTTGGTGACAGATCCTCGCATCCCAGTTAAAGAGATACCATGGGCTGGAGTCGGAGTTTCCGAGACCCTGAATCCAAACTAAAACACCCCTAGCTAGGTAGGAAGCTATGTACGCGACAAGGGCGGAGTGAAACACTGTGATATAAACTGTTGCCCCATTCTGACAGGATTTGACTTCAGGACTTCCTCTCATCGACTTGCCAACCATCCAAACCCACCTACAATGCCTCCTCCGCCAAACTCCCCACAGGGATCCCTCAAGGATACCAAACTGGGGGATAGCCCCGCTCTCGACCAGGTCACCTCCATCGACGAAGCCTCCATCACGCCTGAGGGTTCAACCCAGAAGCGACGCTACTATGGCCTCGCCATAATCTGCCTGCTCAATCTCGTCTTGACTTGGGCGTGGCTCTCATACGCCATGGTCAACACGTACGCCCAAGAATGGTTCGAAGTCGGACCTCAGTCCATCAACTGGTTCTCCACTGTCTACGGTCTCGCCTTCATCCCGTTTCCTCTATCCGGATGGTTCATTCATAGATACGGACTTCGAACTAGCATCATCGCTGGTTCCATCGTCACGGTGGTCGGCAGCTGGGTACGATACGCGGGCACAGCCAAGGTATCCTTCGCCGGCGCCATGGTTGGCCAGACACTCTTGGGAGTGGCGCAGATATTTATCGTTCCCATCCCTTCAGCCTACTCGGAGATGTGGTTTCATCCTCACCATCGCACAACGCCCACGACGGTGGGTTCCATCAGCCCGAGCTTGGGATCAATGATTGGCTCCTTGGCTACGCCATATCTCGCAAAGAAGGCTTCGGAGCTGCCTCGGTCGATCCTCATTGTGGCCATCATCTCAACAGTCGTCGCCTTTGGGGCCCTCTTTGTTCCTGGAAAGCCCTCAGCGGTACAGGCTACCCAACCCGAGGTGTCAGAGAATCTATCACGCACGCATTCACCCAAGGACTACCTCCTCATGATGATCAAGAGTCCTGAATTCTACATGGTTGCCGTGCCTTTCATTGTCGGGCTTGCCATCTTCAACTGCTGGGCAAGTCTGTTGCTGCTGTATCTGGTACCTTATGGGTTCCCCGTCGAAGACGCTGGACTCCTCACAGGGCTGCAGACCGGCATTGGAATGATCGTCTCTCTTGTCGTGGCACCTATTGTTGACAAGTGGCGCGCACATATACCCACCCTCAAGGTACTCACCGTCATCCAAGTCGCACTATACGTTACCTTTGTCTTTGTCCCACCATCGCGGAGCAGAGGGTTTGCCTTTGCCGTTGCCGTCCTCATGGGCGTCGCTGGAACCACATCTCTTTCCTTAAGTCTCGAGACCCTGGCCGAGATCCTCTACCCCGTTCCTCCCGAGTTCACCTCAACCGCTTGCTGGTGTATCGGAAACGTGCTGGGAGCGGTGTGGCTGTTCGCGTTTGCAGCGGGCATGAATGAGAATGGAGACCCTCCCGGAGAAATGTCGAAGACTCTGTACGCGCAAGCCGCTCTGGCTGCTGTCTGCCTGGGCGTTCCAATAAACCTTCTGGGGCTGTTTGGAAGAAAGGACAAAACCCGTTTCCGCCGAAGAGAGCTTAATATCCGTGGACATGCGGAGGGAAGTTTGGCTTGAGCCGCAGATCTGCGGTGGCTCCAGCCCTCGACCTTCTGCTGCAGGTGCTTCTCTTATTCGGGTCTTGCAAGAGCTAAAACTGATCGAGCTTAATCCTGGGCAAGTGCAAGAGCTGGATGGTTAGGCTAGGTTGCATATCTTTCAGACGCCTTGCTCAGGGAACATTTCATAGTCAATTGACAATCAGATTTTACCCAAGTCGATTCCATGATGATTGAGAAGAGCCTAGTTAAGCATTGGGAGGGCCTGGCTGGGCATTGAAGGGGTGAAATTTGCCATTGCCAACTGCTCCGTTGGACAGCCTTGTTAGTTACAAAGAAGAGATATGAGCACACGAGGAAGGTTCACGTCCTCGAGTGAGAGGAGCCATAAATTTAGTCATTGGTTAAAGAATCTCTATGATGAGGCTATCGCAGACACATCCAATCATCTATTCTAGGTGCGAAACAACAACCATACAACTAGATACCATGTCCTGATGAGCAGATGTTTCAGGTACCCCAAGACAGGACGATACGGCCTGCCTGTATTTCATTTCCGACGCCTCCATCACGTCCACTAGGTCATTAAATGTCCATTAACGCTCGAAGTCTATTCCTCTTGGCCTTGCGCGCCGAGCGAATGTTGGGTGCAACTAACTCAAACCCGTGAGGCACACCTGAATACACGTGCAGCTCAACATGGATATTGGCCGCTGCCAGACGCCCTGCGTACACGATGCTCTCGGCGAAAAAGATATCCAGGCCTCCAACGTCAATGTACAGGGGGGGAAGGCCTTCCATAGATGCAACACGTGCAGCTGCGGCGTACGCTGACACCTTGTCACCGCCGACGATGTCATGCCCAAGGAGCGCGGCCCAGCCAGTGGCATTGTCGTCGGCTGTCCAAGAAGCGAGAGGGTCCAACTCTTTGATGGGCTTCGTATTCCGGTCATCCAGCATGGGGCAGATTAGTACCTGTTTTGCCAGAGCAGGCCTCAGTTGGCGGTCCCGCGCCAGGATGGCAGTGCAGGCAGCTAACCCGCCCCCTGCTGACTCCCCAAGTATCGCGATGCGCTTAGGGTCAACGTTGAGGCTTGGTGCGTGAAGCATAAGCCATTCAAGTCCAGCGTAGCAATCTTCGACCGGGACAGGATGCGGATACTCTGGAGCTAGCCGGTACTCAACTGAGAAAACAGGCAGCCCAGTCTCGGCGGTCAGGTCCTTCAATATCTTGCTGCTGTCCATGACTTTGCCCGCGATCATGCCACCCCCATGTATGTGTATGATAGCTGCTGTTGGTGACAGGCTCTTTTTGGAATGCGCTCGAAACTCGAAAACGGCGATGTTGCCACCGAGGAAGGATTGCACCTGATGTTCAACGACATCAACACATGGCGTGTCTGGCATGAGCTCATTGGCTAGTTTGGTTTCGCGATTGTGCCTCGCTCGTTGGCCCTTGATGTCGTTGACGGCTGGCTTCTCAAATTTCTCGAGCTCATCGAGATGTGACTGGACGGCGTCAAGTAATTCGGGATCAAAGTGCAAGGGCATGACGGCGGTCGCAGTTAGTTGGAGGGGGTCTCGATGGGCAGTTCTTACTGGTATCGTGGATCCAGATCTACAGCGATATATGTATCGCACATCGGTATTGTCATTGCTATGCCACACGCCCCGTTCGTGGTTCGGATTGTCCGAGATGAAGTAAACCTCGGACACTCTGTCTGAGCTGGGCTGGGTGGGTGGAAGAGATGTTGTGGCTGTGGATTTTCGACGGCCAAGAGTAAAAGATCATTAATAGAGTCATTTGAAGACAGACTTGCACGCATTATCAAGGTGAGATGAACTATAATTGTTGTGGTCATGATGGAGGGCTCCGATGCATATCAAGTCGTTTCTTAGTTCACACCTCGCCAAACAAATAGCTATCAACTCCGCTGTCCATCTTCTGAACCCACGGTTCGCCACCTGAAGATTTAGCTACGGAGCGGCAGCCCGCGTCCCGTAATGAGGGCGCCTCTATGCCAACCGCAGCCGCCAGTGCCATCAGGTCGTCCTCGAACGCGCTTGCAGACCACTCGGCGTCGGCATCATCCTGGTCTGCTGGGGCAAAGCTCAAGAGATCACTGGGGCTTCCCGGTGGCTTCATCTGAACCTCTTCTTTACTTGAGGTAGAGACTTGAGCGAGTTGATTCATCTCTGATTCTGCCGATGCTCCAGGTTCAGATGCCGCCTCAGCGACAGGGCTCACCGGAGGCTGCAAAGCGATGTCGAGTAGCTGGATAGAAGTGTCTGCAGAGCAGTAGGTCTCGCACAGACTGTCCAAGATGACTTTGCCCTGGTTGAACGCGCGAAGGGCGCTTTGGTACGTCTCCGAGATGACGGGACTCCTCATCCTAATAACGTGCACCATAATGGCCGGTACAAGCACAGTGACCCCTGTACCTGGTAGGAAGCGCTCCCCGCCTGCTCTCTGGAGGTCCGAGGCCATCTGACTGACGGACACTGCGGCCTCGACCATCCTAGCTCGCGAACGCTCAAGGGCATCTCCACCCACGCTGGTGGCAGACTGGCAGTTTGGGCGATGAAGTGTGATTACCGTAGTATTATACAGCATGTGGAGGAGCGTTCTCTGCAATGATGCTGACGCTCTGCCGCACTTCATGTCCGTCTTGGCCGGAATTTGATACTGGCAGCAGGTTGGAAGCTTGCTCCTCCAGTCTTGAAGCTCTGCGTCTATGCGGCTTAGGGCGTCATTGTCGATCATATTTCGTGGCAAGAGCATCATGGTACTGCCAGCCGGATCATGGAGGCCAAGTTTAGGTTGCATCGAGTATTGACTCTCAAGCACCTGGCTGAGAGAGCAGCAGAGCCGTGCCTGGGAAATATAGATGAGAACGATTTGGCGTTGCATACCTGTGTCTTGCAACATCATACATTCCTCGGGTACAGTTGCAAAAGATGCCCGCAGGGCTTGTATCTCAAAGTCGCTCTCCTCCAACATGGTTGTGTTAAAGTTTCCTCGGCCAATCCTGCCGGGGCGGCGCATACCCAGGACAATCATTTGATCTCTTATAAAGCATGCCCACCATATTCGTTTCCAAAGCCTCTCCTTTGGCGTCGTCGCAAGACCCGAGATGCGGCCCATCCCCATAGTTTCCGCCAGAGAGATGGCCACACCGATCCAATGCCAGGCGCCCTTTTCATCGTCCAGGGTTTCGTGCCAGAGGGTCATGAATAGCAGGGTTTGGATGAGTGTGATCCGATCAGACTCATAATCAAAGTCGTACAGTAGCCGGGTCTTTTGGAAAAACAGTCGCCTGGCTTCCTTTCGCGTAGCGAACCCAGCGGCGTGCAGGTGCTTGATGTGCACAAAGGCTGTAGCAGAGAACATGACAGCCTGAAACAAGAGTAGGCTGACGCCGGGGCTTTCGGCCGATGCTCCAGACTTTTCGATATCGTTGATGAAGGTGGGGAGGTTTATGACTGGCATCTGCGGGTGCACATGTTCGACAAAGGCTCGCAGCAAGGCATCTCGTAGTGGCTGTGGAGGAATCGCCAATGCGCCCTTAACGCCTAAGTATTTAACATCTTCCAAAGAAAGGTTTGACGGAAGTGGTTTGAATCTCGTCGGGAAAAGCCAGCGGCTTGGTGAGTGGTGGACTAATTGAAGGCGGGCCGTGTGCAAACGGTTGGTCGGTGGTGTCTTTTTCTCTGGTTCAAAGTATAGGTTTTGGAAGATATTCTGGTCAGCCGAGCTATGTTGAAGGACTGCACAAAGAGAATTAGAGTTGGGAAGTTGGCGATTGGTGTACGAACACCCGATATCTACGTACCGGGTATCCCAAGGGGGGTGAATTGACCTCGAGATGAGCTTTGTGGATTGTTGAGAGACGTGGGACGCGAAAGCCTCGCCCTTTTAGTAGGGTTGGCTTCGGGCAAACCGTACTTGTCCGATCTAGGATTGCGGTCCTTGATGGACAGAGACAGCTCCGCTGCTGAAGGCGAGAATGGCGAATTGGCCATCCCAGCAGAGTATGGCATTCTCTCGCTGATGTTGTGTTGGTGGTTCGATTTGTGACTTGAGTTAACCAAGAAGAAAGAGAACAATCTTTAGATAGGTACTTGGCATTCAATCTTGGGACAGGGGTGAGAAGTTGCTGACAGGGGCATACCTCCTACTTCGGTTTACGCGTAATTACAAGGGTCATGCTCCATTCTCCAGCCACTAGACCTCTTCGAGGAGGATATTCCTGTGAATCATCAGGGACCCCGGATTTCAGACTGGCCACAAAAGGCGGATTCTCCGAGATCAGGTCCAGCTGGCCGGTCGGACGGAACTTCCGATTTGTTGCCAAGGGCCGACACTAAGAAATGACGGATGCCCGATGGTATGCACCATGACAAGGAATGGAGTTTATCGTCTTGTTATCTAAGTTATCATTCTTATCCGTGTATTCAGTTTCCACTGTAGGTAAGCTAAGGGGTCAAGTGACGTTGGCCATGAGCCACAATGCGATTCATGTAACCATGGGCCACTCTCGGGTAGATATCGACGATGCGTCACCTTTAGAAAGCCTCCGACATGAACGGAAATTCCGAGAAGTACCTGCAGAGGGGCTATTGAGGCCGAGGGCATCATGGGGGAGATGTGGACGAGCTTGAACGAGCCCGCTATATCACCTCTGTCTACCTGAGGATTCCTGCATATTCTGTCACATCACAGGAATAACCCACACGCTTACAACTGGCACTATCGAGAATCACAGCTCTCCTCTCCCAGGGTTCAACCATTTAGACGTAAGATGCTGGCCTGAAGGGGTTTGTTTGCGTAATGATGAGAGCTGACAGCCCTAGTGTGCGTGGAACAAACATGTCACCATCGGCCGATCCAGTCACCGAATGCGCTCTCGTTCAAACCAAGGTGCAAAAGACTGTACACAAGGCAGCGCCAGATGATAAAACCCCGCTACAGGCTCTCTCTCACGGACCCAATGGCCTGTCCCTTCCAGGTGTTCCTCGCTTTGTGAGCTTCTCCGAGCACCGAACCTGGATACGAGAGCACCTGGCGGCTGTCTTCCGCCATTGGAGCCGCGAGGATTACGTCGAGGGCATCTCGGGCCACATCTCGGTCCGCGATCCAGAGTTTCCCGACGCCTACTGGTTCAACCCTTACGGGGTTCACTTTGGCGTCATCAAGGCGAGTGACCTTGTACTGGTCAACATGGATGGCAAAGTCATCGGGGGGAACGAAAAAGTGGCCAGTCATCAACGCGGCTGGGTTCTTGATTCATACTGCCGTTCACAGGGCTAGACCTGATGCAGCTGCCGTGTGCCACTGTCACAGCATTCACGGCAAGGCGTGGTCAGTGTTCGGCCGCCGCCTCGAGATGCTGACACAGGATACCTGCAAGTTTTACGGCCAGGCTCAGGCTGTGTACGACAACCATGGTGGAGTCGTTCTCGGTCCAGAGGAGGGGGAGAAGATTGCAGAGTCGTTGGGGCAGAATGGAAAGGGCCTCATTCTGCGAAATCACGGGTTGCTGACAGTTGGCCAGACGGTTGATGAGGCTGCTTTTCTTCTAACGTCCATGGAGAGGAGTTGCAAGGTTCAGCTGCTTACCGAGGCAGCTGCTGCCAATGGACTGCCCAAGCAACTCATCTCGGATGAGGAGGCCAAGTTCAACTACGAAGCCGAGAGTGATGCTGACTTGTGCTATGCCGAGTTCCAGGCATACTATAATTTGGAGGACTACCTGACAAAGGGCGATTTCAAAAACTAGTGGTTGGCTGATGTTCATGTTGATTAGATTATTGGTGAGAAACGAAATCCATTATATCAAAAAGCGAACTTGCTTGGAAATGCCTTCTTTTCTGTACTTTACTCAACAGGATGTCAGTGCAATCTTGGTTGAAATCCTGCCCACCCAATCTCTTCCAGTAAGAGGCACTGTTTGCACCGTTGAATGGATAACGTGAATGCAGTATTTAATCATGATGATATTTCAACATGTAAAGAGCTGAAGGCACTGATGATTGGCTTTGAGACCTTCAGTTTACATTGCACGAACGATTACCCCTACACTCAAGGTCCCCAGTGTCCCTAATCAAGTGGGACAATATTAACCATGATTATATGCCGGCCGTGCCCGAAGGGTTGTAGTTCCAAGCATAAAGATCAAAGGCGAGTAGACTTTGATCGATGGGGAAATCTAATTCTGCAGAGATGTCCATGTCCAGCATTGCTTCATCTTCGGTGTGTGGTGGTTGGAACTGATGATTCGTTTAGTTAGTGTCGATAGAGATGATATGTGTCAGAGCGACTCACCGGCAGTCCAGGTACACGGCCAGATAGCGGTGTTCCTGGAGCGTTTCCAAGAGTATCAGGCGTTTGCATTGCTGCTCCGGCCCCTTCACAAGCAGGGCGATGGTTGTCGTTCCACGTTGAAGTCATGTGCTGTCGAGCACTGTCATGACCCAGGTTCTCAGCCCGATCCCCATCTTTACCATGACTATTGACATGTTGACGGGAGATCAAAGCCAACTCGGCGAGATTAACCCCTGGATGGCCTCCCCTGGATATACAGACCAGCTCCAACCTCGCGAAATATCCAGCTGCGATGTCCAGGAAGGAGAGGTTCTTCTTCGTCTCGACGTGACCTGGGTTGTATACTACAAAGTCAAAGAGAATGAACATGGCTGCAATCGGCATGTGGTAGAGCAATCTAACGTTAAGAGTTAGAGAAAAGACGGTCATGGAGGAGAAAGCGTGAGAGTGCCGTAGTCTCTTACATCATGGAGGTCAATGGCTCTTGTGGGATATACTGAGTCAAGCTAACGGTTGATCGAGCCGCAACCATCAGAGACCATCTGGCATCCGCTAGTCGCTCTGATGCCCCATTGCGACACGTATGTAGAGTGTATCGTGCTAGCGATGAGATAAAGCCATGGTAGAGTAGGTGAATTCGAAGGGCGATTGCACGGGTACTTGATTGTGAGAAGTGGAATCGTTGCAGTGGCTCGCCCGGCCGAAGACTCTCAGGCATAGATTGCTTCCACGCTTCTGTGTCGGCTTCGATGCTCTTTATCTCAACCAAACATTCTTCCTCTGACCTCGTTCTTGACCCTGGGGAGAATAACGACGTGTAGGCTCTTGACATGATTCGGCACAGACCTGCCCATGTGCGAATCCAGTCCAGACCATCGGAGAGGACCTGTGCTGGCGGAGGTAGCAGGCAGCAGACCTCCTCGTCGTATATAAGCTGAGTATTGGACTCATGGTCAGCTCCATGGATGTAGTCCCTTAGTAGCGAGAACTCACCGAAGCCGTAGTTGTGTGGAACGACAGCTCCTTTTCAAGACAGTAGATGATCCAGAACGTCCGTCGCCGCGCAAGCTCATCCTCCGGGTTCTGGATCCCTGTCTTGCCCATTAAAACCGCTGACCTGGCCGCTTCTGTGATGAATAGTGTTTCGTACCTAAACCCTTCCACACTCATCGAGTATACGGCCTGGATTCTATGAGCACCTGAAATGAACATGGTGGAAAGAGTAGGGATGGCTTACCATGATACAGAGGGCCTGAATCGAGGTTAGTAAGGATATCTGTGATGATTCAATGCTTGCTCACCTGAGTCGAGATCAACACCTTCTTGGATAAAATAACAGGAGCATAGAGAGCGAGAGCCTTGCTGAAGAGCTCCCAAGACAGCCCCTGGCCGGGGGTGAAAGATCCTCCGCCAGCATGCATACAGCCAAGGGCCAGGACTGTCCAATAGATGGCGGCCCATGGCTTGTTTGGACAGTAAGCATGTCCAGGGTGGTGTGTTAGACACATTCTATCAAACCACTGGCGGTCGAAGATAGGATACACCGGATGTACCTCTTCGAAATATCCTAATTTGTGTGCCTGATCAGCCAGCTGCGCATAGTATAAAGCAGAAGCAGTGCAAAGGATGGACTTACGGTCGACGAATGAAGCCGCCGTGTCCTCGGAAGGAAGCTGCGGCGCCCTTTCGACCTGGGGAGGCACCGTATCCGACTCACAACTTGGGTCTACGTCTGTCAGGAGAGTTTGGCACCATTGCGTGTGTGCTTCTATCGTGGTGATGAGCTGCCGAACTTTGTCGTGTCCTAGTTTCTGGGAGAGTGACAGCATGGACTTTTCGGAGAAGAAAGCTAGGGAAGAGCTTCCAACTGCGTATTGATGTTAGTCATGCACCCATCTAGACATTGATATCAGTGGTTCATACCGCGTTCATCATCGATCTAGCAAAGGCTGTGCGTTAGTAATGTCGAGTATACCTTAGGAAGCTGTCCACTCACAGTAAAAAGTGGCTAACTTTGTGGGCTTGGGCAGGGGTGGTTCATTAGAGAAGAGTATCTCGTCAATGAATGAGTGCCCTGTGGTGGAAGTGGGTGAAGTAGCTTGGACATTATCAATATCCTGAGATGGATTCTCGGACGCGCTTTCCAAGTCTGCCGGGCTGGTATTATCACCAAGCAGCTGATCTGAAGTTGGTGATGGAAGGATAGAAGCCTCCTCGACCACTGGACGTTGAGATAGAGGTAGGTCTGTGGTCAAAGGGGGAGAGGCGTGTTGCGTGGATGTCACAGAACGCATGCTGACACGGGAAGAGTTTGCCGACTTTCGAATCCTCACGGGCGAAAAGTGGCAAGTGTCGCCTCGCTTCTATTGCGTCTTGGTTAGGAGACATTGGATGTTAGATAGCGCGAGAGGCTGAGACGACTCACCACACACAATATGCAGGACGCGTCTTCCTCTCGTTCCTCTACAAGTTCATCGTCAACAAAGGTCCGAGGTCGGGGAAAGCTGGGAGTACGCCGGAGGACAAATCCCGGGCGCTTGGCAGAGAGCATCCTTACTCAAGCATCTCACTTTACGGCTTCGGCACGTGTCGCAACTAGTGAGCTTCTTCATTATGAAGCCGCCCGCCATGATGGCTCTGTTCACGCAGATGGATATTGGAAACGTAAATTGATGTGAGGCCTGTCGAGTGCACCTAAAGCTGAGATGCCACGTTCGAGGACGTTGATGGATGGAGAAAGAACAAGGGTCGAGAGGTCATGTCTACGGCATCTAAAGCCCATCTCAAGCACCCCGCATTCTGAATCGACCCCACTTTATTGATTGCGCTACCTACGTACCGAGGGCCTGCTTGGAGCCAGTGCAATCTGATACTGCAAGGGGGGGGTTCTTGGACTGTATGCTCAGCGGCCTTGGGGGCGTTGGAGTGCAGATAGCGAATTTCCTTCAGGTTGAAACGCTCGCTATGATTGTCGCTTTCTGATGGAATAAATGGGCTCTGGTTTTCTCTTATCTCAAAGGACAAAGGTGTTCTTGTGCTATCATCTTATCTCCCTCTCCCGCTAAGCTATCTCTATGCAGGAGCTCGCTTGATAGTGGCCATTGCCCTGTTACTGAACCCTTTGGAGCCTCCAATATCCTCGGTTCGATAGCCATCATCAACTGATTACCACCTTCTCAGGGGGTTACACCTCCTATGGTTCGCCCAGTGGAGCGGGGCCTACTGCTATCATATGCACCCCGCACTCCTTAGCCTGCTTATTCCTTGATCCTTGAGTGGTTATCGTCCTGGCTGATGCGAGCCGTCGGAAATTCCGAGGCTGCTCGGGGAGTCCGATGTGATGAGCCCCATCGGACAACGGCGTACACCCTGCCTAGGCGAGACTGACGGACGACTTCTGCCGCAAGACGACTGCTAGGTGTGACAGATGAAATTTTTGAGAGTTTATAGTTTTTAAAAAGATGATAATTTCCAGTCAGTGCAATGTCCATCTCCAAGAAAACCTCAGAAACAACAAGGCTACAAAATGCTCGTTCATGACTACGACACTCCGACCACCCTCCACGGCTCTGGCACTACTGACTTCGCTGCCACTGATGTCGGCGTTAGTGCTAACGTGGTCAATGGCCACACCGTGGAGACACCCGTGGTTAATGACAAGCACAATGAGTTTGTGAGTGAAGAAGTGCCTCTTGGAGAGCCTCGACGGCTTAGAGTCATCTGCATCGGCGCTGGAGCCACAGGACTCAACCTTGCGTACATGTTGCCAAGACATTTGAAGAATATCGATCTTTTGATGTACGAGAAGAATGAGGCTATCGGCGGCACTTGGCTTGAGAATCGGTAATGACCCATTGCCTACTTCTCTAGGCCCCAGAGACTGACACATTGATAGCTACCCGGGCATTGCATGCGACATTCCGGCTCACATATACCAGTTCACCTGGGCTCCAAACCCGACCTGGAGCGAATTGTGAGCTGTCCTTGGTCCTCGGTGTCACCACAGAAGAGCTGACACCCTCATCCTAGCTATGCATCAGGGCCGGAGATTCTGCGCTACTTTCAAGACACGGCCAAGAAGTTCGACTTGGAGAAGTATGTCAATCTCAAGCATCGTGTGACGAGGGCGGAATGGAACGAAGACGACGGCACTTGGATGTTAGAGATCCTCAACGAGGAGACGCAACAGACCATGACAGATTACTGCCACTTTCTCATCAATGGATCGGGCTTCTTGAAGTAAGGCTCCGTCTCTGATCGTTTTCGCAGTCATACTAAGGTTTTTTCTCAGCCACTGGACCTTCCCAAAGATCCCGGGTCTGCACTCATTCAAGGGACCTCTAATGCATACCGCCAACTGGGACAATGATGTGCCGTTGGAGAACCAGAAAATCGGTCTCATTGGCAATGGATCTTCTGGAATCCAGCTCTTGACAGCGATCCAACCCGGTAAGAGCACCTTGATCTCACAACGAACCCAATTTCAGTACTGATTAGCTATCCCAAGTCGCGAAACACCTCACCACATTCATCCGCTCGCCTACATGGATCACTACCGTATATTTACAAGACTACGCTGGCCCTGGTGGTTCCAACTTTGAATGTCGGTTGCTTCCCTTTTGGAAGGGAGTATCTTTACTAAATCGATGTAGACACGCCCGAGCAGATCGAGAAGTACAAGAAGAATCCGGAAGAGTACCTAAATTATAGAAAAAGCGATGGAGTCTGACATGAGCGGGAGCTTCGATATTGTAAGTGTGTATCAACGTCCCCTGGCAGTCACCATAACTAACTGCAATGTGAAGTCGTTCAAGGATAGCGATTTTCAACGGATGGCGCGCCAATATCTAACGGAGCAGATGAAAAAACGTCTCGGAGAGGACCATCCGCTTTCACAGAACCTGATTCCCGATTTTTCAGTTGGATGCAGGTACAGTCCCAATAATTCTAGGATCTGATCTTGGCTCACTCGGTCCGCAGGCGTCTCACCCCAGGAACTGGGTATCTAGAGGCTCTGACACAGTCCAATGTCACGGTCGAACGCACTCCGATAGCACGGGTCGTTCCCGAAGGTATTGAGCTCGAAAATGGCGAGTTGGTAGAGCTTGACCTGCTCGCATGCGCGACCGGCTTTGACGTGTCCTGGGCTCCTCGCTTTCCCATCATCGGCCGAAAGGGTATCAATCTGCAGGAAGAGTGGTCCAAGACAAGGGCTTCAGCGTACATGGCGCTGGGCGTGCCCAACTTCCCCAACTACACTCGTGCGTACCTCTTTTCTGTGTCTTTCCTAGAATCTGTTATTGACTCCATCATAGTCTTCCTCGGCCCCGGTGGGCCTCTATCCCACGGATCGGCTCTTCCAAGCATCGAGCACCAGACAAAGTACATCGCACGACTTCTCTACAAGATGCAAATTGAGGGTTACAAGGCAGCAGTCCCTTCCCAAGCAGCCACACAGGATTTTATTAGTCACATGCATAAGTTTAACGAGCGCACTGTCTGGAGCGGAGACTGCAACTCGTGGTTCAAAGGCGGTACGTCTTCCATCACAACAACGAGTTTGCACATGTTGACTTTTGGATTAGGGGTCAAGGAAAACAAGCCTCTTTGCCATCCGGGGAGCCGTACTCACTGGTTTCACATGCTAACAGAGCCCCGGTGGGAAGATTGGGAGTGGGAACGCCTGTCGGAGAATAGATTCTCATACCTTGGCAACGGATGGACGACTTGGGAGAAGAAGGGGAAAGATCTCAGCTATTACCTAGATGACCCAGATTCCGGATACCAAAGTCTTAGGTATTAACTCAGTAGTGCAATTTACCCTAGCGTTTCGGGACTAGAGATCACCGTGGATAAGAGTAGGGCGGATGGTACGCCCTTTTGTCCCCAAAGGCATTGACTTACCTTGAACCTGAACATCGATAACCGCGCTGTCGACCCGAATAAGAAGATCATCAAGACTCAAGTTCTAGGAGGCTGTTCAGGGTACGTTACTACTGTGATAAACGCCGTTGATATATGTTAACGAGTGGTACGATAATAATAGCACGCTGAAGAAATGCCAATGTTGCTAGACAGCGTTCCACTAAGACAAGCCTATTGTGCCCGGTACTCGGCTCCGTGGATGAATACATAGATGAATCTCATCCTTGTCTTGATACCGTTAACTATTTGAGGATTGGGCCTTCTTTTCTGTTGGCCTGATAAATAAAGAGGAGGCACAAACTCTTCGCTACTGACTTCTATTCCCGAGTGTGTCAACTCCCATCACCACCTTCAACGGCATCGTGCCACATCCAGCTATCCATGGCGTCAACCTCCCCTTGCAAATCTCCTTCTTGTACATCTATCATTTGAGCTAGAGAGAATATCTGCCCAGGTGACAGGTTATAAAAACCCCCGTCTGCGACTTCAAGCAGCGGGACATCGTGAGATGCGTACTGCTGTTGTAACTCAAAATGAGGCCCGGATTCTGCAATTCCAGAGGCATCACCGGGATGTTGTGTAGAACCCTGAGAGTGCGAGTTCCATAGCTGTATCATGTCGCACAATTGTTCTACTTCCCCCTTACGGAAGCGGGCTGGCCTGCAACCGCGGTTGATGAACTCGTCTAGAAGTTGACAGGCTTGGCCATATAGCGCTTGATAATTTCTATCATCTGGGAAAATGAAGGATAGCATAACCAAGACGAAGCCAGATGCAAATGTTCTCTCTAGATCAAATGGCAAAGCTCCTCCTGTTGAGTGCATGCAAGCGTTAGCATGTTGCCGCAAGCCTACGGGCTGATTGCTGGTGAAGCTTGGACATACCTAAAAGACTCTGCTGATGCAACACCTTGAGAACTCCCATCATGTTTTTACAAGAATCCCCGCAAGTACGAAGAAGGGCACAAGTAGTGTCGGAAAACGTACGGGTTGGTTCGGTGCTGTTGCTTGGCGCTTGTAGCTTTGCCTGGAAGAGGTAAAGTAATAACGGATATACCGTCAGCAGAATGATCTAAAAAGAATCAGAAGACTGGTCTGATGCTTGGAGTATGCGACGCTACCTGGTGATAGAAAAGATGCAAGTGAGCAGCCAGGCGGGATATGCTGCCGTCGGGTGAGTCATAGGATAGGGGAAAACATCCATGCAAATCACTTGCAATGGAAGCAATCTGTTCAAGAACCCGATGTACACAAGGCAGAAAAGTACTTTTTAGTCTGCCTTCGGCGCCATAGACTTCTGAGGAACGAGTTAGGAAAGGCCTAAAAGAATCGTGTGTGTATCATATCACTCACTACCAACAACATCAGAGATCAGGGTTGACAGTTTCACATGTATGAACATGGCCATGCTGTCTCTAGGCCCATCTCTGGGAGGCATTGGTGTTGTGATATCCACATCCTGGATAGAGATGGGGACACCCATGGAGGAAGAAAAAGGCTCGGTCGAGAATGTAAACTGTCCACCATGCTCGATGGCATCGTTCTGCTACTTCAGGACCCCATTTGCGTACTGGCCGCTCTCGGTGCAACCCAAAAGTGGCCGCTATGCGTTGTGCTTGACCTATCTGGCAAAGTCATGATGATCAGCGGTGAATTTTGAGAAGGACATGAATGGTGGTAGAACCCACATATATATATGCCGCGTTTCGTTGATCAGCACATTGCAAGTAAAGCGCAATCGAACAGAGGGCCTCAACAGCAGTCAAAGCATCAGATATCAGATACGATGGGTCGGGGAGCATCTTGATAGCTCGGAGGAAGAACTCGGATCCAGGAAGTGCAGTAGCGCCACTGGCTGGCTGTATACTGATCGCTTTTGCAAGAACCAGAAGAGCCAGGAATTGGATGTACCAGATCTTGTTCTTGGTCCCAGCCTCAACTGGAGAGTCATAGAATGCATGAAACAGATCCATGAACTGGCGTTCCTCGTAGAGGTGGTAAAGGGAGCCAACGTGGAACTTGACGCTGTTCAGCAGGTAGATGGCGTGATCCCTGGAGGGTAGATTGCTGAAACTTGCAGGATCCTCGAATCCAGAAGAGCCCCAGCTCAAGCTATAAGCTCGGCTCTCTTCATTGAGGGGAATGTTCGGTAGTGGCAAGTTCTGGTCGTGCAGGTGATCGCGAACAAGCATCAATGTCTTGTGGCTGAAGGACCACGTTGAAGACTCGCCAAGCCACCCTAATTCTTTAGTAAGCTCCATATGTCATAAGCTTGAGGTCATGGTGATAACTTACGCAGCCAGCCTTCCCCGTCAGCAACATATGTTGACGAACTTGCTGCCAGTGGATTGGTGGGTTCCGTGTGAATGCTGGTAGACTCAGGTGTCTCTGCAGGTAAACTTTGTCCTGGAAGCTCGTTTTCTTGATCGAGATGGACATGATTGGGAATGTCGGAAGCGTTTTGGGCTTCGTCAGCATCCTCTATTTGGCTCGGGGCCGCAGCAGAATGGACGCTTCCGGAACTAGCTGCCTCTTGGAGTTGTCTCAGATATCTAATCGACTGTTAAGACATCTCTTTAAATGCTAGAGGTATTGGGAGGACAGACTTTTGCGAAACCACCACCCTCCGCCCTTCGTCATCGAATTGACACTCAATGTCTCTGCGGGTGCAATTGGAGCAGGGATATGACCCTGAGCATCGTATTTTTCTTCGTCTACATCTTTGACAACTGCAATTGATTAGTTGTGTAACTCATGGGCACTCCATCGAAAGGCAAAGCGTACGCATTGGTCACTCGGCGACCTCCACGATTTGGTGTCATTTTGAGATTGTTCAAGCGAGGGCCCGGAACAAACGCGGAAAGTGATGGATGTGACGCAAGGCCAAGGATGTCAGGGGAATGATAAAAAGGAAAAGAATCCGCCGTGGGGTATAGGAGGGGAACCCAGCGAATAAATTTGTTTCGCTTAGAAGGACTAACCTCATAGGGCCAAGTACAATCAGCCGCTTGCAATTTTTATCATGATAATATTGTGGCGCAAGCCTTGGAGGTCTCTTTTCAAGAATGCAAAGTTGGAAGTCACATCTCAAAAGAAGTGTGGTTATGAGAGTCATTATGGGTTTACAAAGGAAAGATTTTCACACTAGGTAGTTATGACACTCGCCCTTGGCAGTTTCCTTCATTTGTCAATACTGCTAGTGGTGTTTTTGCGGGGTCCGCCCACACTCTGGTCAAGGGTAGGGGGCCAGGTTGTGAGCTTGACGGAGATAAATAGGTATCATGTTATATACAGTGGTACGATGGTACTGCTCCGTCGAATCCTCTATCGTGCTTCAGCTACCCCAGAGAGCGCCCGTAAGTCTTTGCACAAAGTTTCTGTTTGGCTTTTCCTCTTGGACGTCCTCATCATACAATCCCCGACCCTGCACAAGATCCATGTCCAAAGCCTTGACCCGACTGGTGCGCCTCCATACCTTGAAAGCGAAGATATTCAGAAGATAAACAACGATACCCAGGTAAGAGGTTATGAACTTGGCCAGCTTGAACCCGTGAATGAAGGCGGAATATCCACTAAAGATGATGATAGTTGCCGTCACCACAAATGTGAAATACACAGAGTATGGCTGCAGGGGTCCCTTCCAGGGTAGGCCTGCCCTGGTAATACCCTGGGCCTTGATGCCTCGCTGGAAACAGAAATATGTCACGATGATGTTTACCCAGTTGATCAGCCCAAGGACAGTTGAGAGCGAGACAAAGTAGCCAAACACTGTCGAGGACGAGGTTGAAACATTGAGAATGGACCCAGCAATGGCGAACATGTTGACATGCCGCATCTTGAAGCCCCGTTTCAAGTCAATCTGTACCTCAGCCGACGAGGTGTGTTGCCCATCGGTGCTTGCACGGCCATCGGGGGTGCCAGGATGGTCAACATCCAGCGCCATGTCGTCTTGCTTGGTAGCCATGTTTCCAATTGATGTTTTGAAAGGTACGATGTAATCAGATCGAACTGAAATGATATAGATCTGGGATACCGAAAGGCTGGGTTCAATCCAGATTATATGCTTTGAATCTGTCCTTATCAGCTAACAGGGGTTCAGTCATGCCAATCTCCGGGGTAATCTGGGGATGGTCTGGAGTTAGAGTTTGCAGAGTCGCCTCACTCATACCATGAGGGGCGGAAGAGACATCCGCAGCGGCAATGCCAGCCGCATCTTGTCACCAGACTACTTTAGCATACTGATAAGAGTGCCACTTTGACCTCCTTGGCTCCGAACCGGATTGTGGTACGGAAAAGATAAACTGAAATGGAGCATATGCATCGGAGGAGAGACATTCCTGCGTCCAAGTCTGACACCTGCTCTCATAACGTGAAGAGAAAGTGAGGCGTTTTTAGTTGGTGGGAAAGCATTTGCTTCAGACCATGATAGCAGTTTCAGTTCACAAGTACACCACAATTAGACAAAGATACAAGGGAGTACTTTGAGAGGGTCCATTCGATTGTATTTCTCTTGACTGATGTACTGGACGTCTCATGATCTCCCCTGGATTCCCAGATTCAGTCTTCTACTCAGGCAACGCAGCCACAACGTCCAACCCCATCGGCGCATTCTTGGGCAACTCCATGACCTTCATCGTAGCTCTAGCCGGCTTATGATCTCCCAGGTACTCAGCGGATACCTTGTTAAAGGCTTCAAATTGGTCGAAATCCGTAAGATAGACGTTTTGCTTGATAATTCGGTCCAGGCTGGTGCCGGACTCCTCCAAAATGATCTTGAGGTTCTCGAAAATGCGGCGAAGTTGATTTTCGGCAGGGCCATCCACGATCTTCATGGTGGCTGGGTCGAGGGGGATACAGGCTGTGGTAAACACCAAGCCACCATGAATAGCGGCGTGGACGTAGGGGCCGATGGTGCGAGGGGCGCGGTCAGGGCAGACGGTCTTCATGATTGTTGCTATGATAATGCAATCGGTTGAACGTGAGAGATGTGTAACAGTGGATATTTTGGGGCTCGAAACTTTGTTATCAGGATTGAAATCTAGAAGCATGGGTCTGCGCTTTTATCTCGAGTTGATTATCAACTTCACCCATCAAAGATGGAGATAGCGGATGGCAACCCGAACACGGAGATCCATGCAACCGCGTGAGCTCACTTGGTGTAGCGGGTTCCTTTTCCGTCACGAAAACAAGACCAACGGCGTAATTATCGTGTCCTCTCTCCTGGTTAGCTCCCTCATGAGAGTCAGGGAAACTCGAGTCATTGGCTGCGGCTGGGGGGACGGAACAGCTACCCGCTCCTATTCTCCCCACATGGCGGGATCGATACCCGCTCTTCCAGGGCATCCTCACATTCCCGCCCTCAGACCAGGCAGCGGAAGTAAGGCCGCTTGCTTGGTCAATTCCGTTTGTAAGTCCGCCATTCCCCTGATCCCTTGTTAAGAAAGGTCCGAGACAGCTGGTACGATTAGCACTTGACCTCGATCATTTATCCATTCCTGTCAGACTTCCTGTCCTATCTTCCTTCCCTGTTTTTGTTGTCATTCATTCAGGATGTTGATGTCAATGAGGCAGGGAGCTCGCCTTGGGCTGCGAACTGCCCCCACAACTCTTCCTCGATGTACGACTCGATTATCATCAACCGCGACCGCACGAACGGCGGTTTCATGGAAAACCGCTACATTGAAGGATAAGAGAGCCCTCTACGCTGCCGGAGGAACAAGTTTAGCTGTTGTGGGTTTGTTTCTGGCGACTTCAACATCGAATACGCAGAACAACTCCGACGACCCCCGGGATATCAGCGCGCTTTCCAAGCTCCCTTTCAGTAAGCTGGTATCTGGCTGGATGTAAGTAATACATGGTGATGGACTGCATGATACGAGGTGACTGATCTTTCCGGATAACAGAGCCTTTGCCTTCTGCTCCTCGCCTACCTGGGTCGACATCAGCGAAGGCCTTTACAATGTCGTGTCCAAAATACCCATCGTTTCTTCAATCACTCACGTCTTTGTTATGCGAACCTTCTTCAACCAATTCCTCGGCGGAGAAACGACCGAAGACTGCATACCGAAAATCAAGGCCCTACGAGAGGACCAAGTCGGAACCCTTCTTGGCTATAATATCGAGGCTGAACTTGATGGATCAAGCAAAGATCCCCGACTTATCCATACCCAAGTTAAGCATGTGATTGCTTCTATCGAGGCTCAAGGACAACTAGGCAAGGAATTTTGCCCTGACACGGCCACCTTTAGCGGAGATAACCGCTCCTGGGTCAGGATCAAGGTTACCGGTCTTCTCCCGCACCCAGTCGCCCTCCTCCATGGTTCAAATTCCATCTTGAAAGCAAGGGCATCCAAGGGGCTCGACAAGGATGTGCCTTCTCCGGGGCTACCGCACGATGGTGACTGGGAAGCAGCTCTGGATGGAGTCGGTGCAGCTGATCGCGAGCAACTGGTTGACCTTCGCGCGACTCTGGAGACTATCGCGAAGAAGGCGCGCGAGAACAATGTCCGCATGGTTATCGACGCTGAACAGAGCTGGTATCAGCCAGTGATTGACAGCCTGACTGATGAGCTCATGCAAAAGTACAATCGTCTCGATGGCGGACCTGCCACCTGTATTGCATCGTTCCAGGCTTACCTTCGCCGGTACCCACAGCTTCTTGATCAACAACTACGCCATGCCGAGGAGAAAGGGTATAAGCTACTCTTCAAGCAGATTAGAGGCGCGTACATGGTGACGGAGGCTTCGAACTGGAAGGGCAAGGGGGGCTTAGGGCCCGTCTGGCCGACGAAGGCTGAGACTGACGCGAGCTACAACTACGGCATTGAGAAGACGTTGTCTGTAGTCGCAGATCAGGTCAAGACTACAGGTCATTCGACAATCGGTGCTGTTTTTGCTACGCACAACTCGTTCAGCATTGACCTGGGCATTAAGCTACTGGAGAAGCATGGGCTTGCCAAGCGGAGGCCTAGTGATAACAAGCTCATTGTTTCGGATGAGGTTGCCGGAAGTATTGCCTTTGCGCAAATCTATGGTATGTTGATATCTCGTTGATCGGATGAAGTTATTCAGAGCCCTAACTTGACTGCCTAGGAATGAAGGACGATCTCACAAATAGAATCAGGGGGTCAGTCGCAACAGAAAGCGGGTTTCCGCTTGTTGTGAAGGTGCGTTCATTATCATACCTATTTCTGTGGACGAAATATCACTGACACCTCTTCTTTGCAGTCAATGAGCTATGGTGATTTGAAGGAATGTTTACCCTTCCTTGCCAGACGAGCCACAGAGAACAAGGCCGTTCTAGAGGGACGTGGCGGAGCTGCAGCTGAGAGAATACGGCTAGGCTCTGAGATACGTCGGAGACTGGTTCCATTTGCATCATAAATGTACGCGATTAGTTTCTTGATTTAATAGTATGGCTATTCTTACGTCTTGAGCACTGACGGCTTATACTTGATGTGGAACGTGATGTCAGTAATACTCGGTAGATCCCGTTGCGAGCTGTTGCAAGCTGCCTTTGAGGGCTGTTGCAGGCTGTTATTGAAGCTGTTGTGACCTGCCTTTTTCAGACCTTCAATTCCATGCACTCAAGGCCTTTAACGCAGTTAGGTTGTGAATTCAGGCGATCAACCTCTTATCGACACGGCCAGTGGTATGTATTAGTGCTTATCTACGGCATCAGCGCTGCATTTGCCCTGATTCTACCATAGTACTATTAGCACTATACTATACTATATAAATATATAACCATAACGTTTCCCTTTTTCTTTAAAAATTTTTTAACCTTTAATTTTTACTTTTTGCTCTTACAAGGACCAAGCGGGCGTCGCTCAAAACCCCTGTCAAGAGTGGCTGTGTGCCCAACTCCCCCCGCCTGCAACTGTGCTGGCATTTGAACCTGGCCAATCCATCCTGAGAGAATTGAACTCATGTATGCATCTTGACGAAAAAAAAGTGACATACAATGGAAGATTTCGACTGTGTCGTTGTTGGTGCGGGTGAGTAACGCCAATGTTGATCCTCATGCTGCTGCCCTGGTATCCTTCACGTCTAGGTAGCTGGATAGGGCGAATTGAGTGGCTGCTACGGAGTACAGCACAAGATGTTAATTTGAACCTCTGTTAGGATGGTACGGCTTGGCCGCCGCAAAGCAGTATCACTGCACTTGCCCAGAGGACTCTCTGGTGGTCTTCGAATCAGAAGCCACGCTCGGTGGCACATGGGCAGACCATCGCCTGTACCCACGCCTCAAGAGCAACAACCTTTTGGGAGGCTTCGAATACCCCGACTTCCCTATGGACAGCGCCACGTTCAACGTCAAGCGAGACGAGCACATCCCTGGCGGGGTCGTCAACGCTTATCTCAAGGCCTACGCAGCCAAGTTCGGGATTAACGACTTGATCCGCCTTAAGACAAAAGTAATTGTGGCTGAGCATCAGGACACAGCCGAGGGTGGATGGGTGTTGACGGTCGCCGGCCCAAAGAAGGAGGAGACCAAAGTCTGTACGCGCCGGCTCATTATCGCGACTGGCCTAACCTCCGACGCTTTCCTCCCGCATTTTGATGGCCAAGAGGTGTTTGGCGGCAAAGTATTCCACGGCAAGCATTTTTTGCAGAACAAAGACACGATACAAGCAGGAAAGTCCGTGACAGTGTTTGGCGGGACAAAGTCCGCCTGGGATGCAGTCTATGCGTATGTCACGGCTGGTGTCAAGGTTAACTGGGTAATCCGGTGTATGTTTATGTCCTGGCGTTCCACCTGACTACCTTACTCGTCGAAACTGACGCGAGAAACCAGCATCCGGACATGGTCCCTGTTGGATGTCACCGTCGTATGTGACGCCGTTCAAGAGATGGATCGAGCACCTGGCGAGTATGTGCTGCTAAGTCTCCCCTCTCCGCTCTAGCTTCTGACAAGATTGAGCAGACATTCGGTTCCTCACTTGGTTCAGCCCTTGTATATGGGGTGAGGTTGACGGCTACAGAGGTATTCGCAGCTTCTTACACAGCACTGCCGTGGGCCGAGCAATTGTCAGGGGCTTCTGGAGCATCCTTGGCGGCGACGTCATCGCCAACAACAAGTACGACTCGCACCCGGACACGGCCAAGTTGAAGCCTTGGCTTGAGCCTATGTATTTCGGCCCCAGCTACAGCATCCTCAACTATGATACCGACTTCTTCGAGCTCGTCAAGAGTGACTTGGTCAACGTCCACATTGGCGAGATTGACCACCTCAGCCCAGGAAAGGTCCACCTATCAGATGGCACCGAGTTCGAATCGCACGCTCTTCTTGCCAACACCGGCTGGAAACATGTACCGCCTATGAAGTTTCTACCCGAAGGAATCGAGAAGGAGATTGGTCTGCCACATGCACCAGCGGAGGGAGCGCCAGAAGAGGATCTCGCGAACCAACAGTCGCTCCTTAAGAAAGCAGACGACGAGATTCTGCAACGATTCCCTCGCCTCAAGCATCAGCCTGTCTGGAACAAGAACTACGTTCCCCTGACCGACCAGAAAGGCATTAGCAGTAACGACGAAGTGACACCTTGCAAGCCTCTCACACCGTACATGCTCTATCATTTCATAGTGCCGGCGTCTGAGCGCCTCCTTCGAACTCGCGACATCGCTTTCATCGGCATGATCAGCAACTTCAGCAACATGATCACCGCCCATATCCAGGGCCTCTGGATCAGCGCCTACTTCTCGGGTCGACTCGCAAACGATCCTGCTGCCGCCGTCGGTGATGAGGTGTCGATGTCAAAGCTGCGATACGAGACGGTGCTACACAATCGCTTCGGCAAATGGCGCTATCCTGTTGACGGTCACAAGAACCCTAGTTTCATCTTTGATGCAGTTCCGTATCTTGACCTGCTGCAGCGTGACCTTGGACTGGAGTCTCACCGCAAAAGCGGCTTCTGGTCCGAGATTTGGGATCCGTATGAACCTGGGGATTACCGGGGAATCAATGAAGAGTGGAAGGCCAAGTACGGCAGTGGCAAGCCGATCGACTAAGGTCTATTGTCGAGGGGCTTTCTACTTCTGAGAGGAGTGTTTTATGATTAGATATGCGCTTATCGACCATGCCACCGTGTTAGATGTATTGGAAATGTGTTTATTATTCTAGTTCAAGTCGAGATAACTGAGCTAAAAGACCGTTCCTTAGGTGTCCTGGCCCAGAGCCTTAGTCTCAGGTTGGGTACTGACCAGCTTTGTGAATCCTTCGACCGCTTGCCCGGTTGGATGCACCGAATTATGCTACTTCTTTCCAAAGGTAAGCAGTGCGATGGAAGATGCCGGGAGATTAAATCGCCCGCCAGTGACCTTTTCGATCTTCACATCGCCTTCCGGACTACCAGAGAGGGTCTCAAAGCTCTGCCCAGCCCACGTACTACAAAGATCAGCACACATTGCCTATCATAGGACGGCCATGACTTACAGTCCTGTATGAGCTGTCGTCTTCTCCGAACGCAGGAGCTTCAGCGTGGCGGGAGTATCTGTGTCAAGGCCGGCGAGGTTCACGTTGATACTCGGCTTCTCTCCCTCGCCAAGATAGACCTGGGTGTTGAGCACCACAACACGAGCGAGCTGCTGTTTCTCCCAGATGCCATACGCGGTAAGGGTTATGTTTGACGTCGGGATCTCGGCGACGTAAGAATGGCCAGATTTCCCAATGACCTCATTAACGATCAGCATCGCATAGTAAGAGGGCAGAATGTGTGGGTGAGCGATGTTCAACCCGTCCTCCGAGTCTTTGGTTGGTTGGATGGCGTTATAACGGAAGCCCTTGCCCTGGTGAAAGTGCACTCTCTCGACTCCCGATGAAGCTGCAAGAAGCATCCAGTCGGCGGCCCAGAGGGCGCTCTCTACCGTATTGCTCAGACCTGGCTGACCGTGACTGTTCTTCGCATTAGATTTGGCTGGTCTGGAGCTCGTCCGTGGCTTTCACTTACTTGGCATAGGAGTTCGTCTCAGCCTATATGATGCTAATTTAGTCTGTGCCCTGTCGTCACATCCATCGGAGAACTTACTAGCAGATACTTCAAGCCTGAAGCACGAACAGCAGATCGCTGACTGGTCCTGGTGGTAAAATTGGCGCGGACACTAATCTTATCCATTAACTCTCCAGGTCGGACGACGCGACGGGGATCAAACACTCCAGAGTATGAGTGCTCTGAAAACTGCGAGATCTTGCACTTGAGTCCAGCATCGTCGAGCAAGCCAGCAACAAGCGGGCCAGCTGGAGTCCATTCGGGGGCCACGAAGGTGGTGAAGGCACCAGGCAACAGAGTCGGCTTGCCGGACCCTCCACAGCCAAAGTCAATCTCCTTGCTGATGGCTCTGGCGAACTCTAGCCAAGTGGTGGTGTAGTTGAAGACGTCCCATTCGGGGCGATAGGTGCCCTTAGGGAACATTCGAGATGTGCCGTAAAAATCAGGCTCATTGCCAATCTCAACGTTGACAAGCTTCACATGCTTTGTGAGACGTGCACGCTCGCCTTGAAACGTCTCAGCTAGCAGACGAGCCTGGGCCACCGTCTCGGTCTTGTTGAGATACTTGAGGTTGATCCCCCACATGAAGGGAGTCCCAGCGGGTAGGTTGCCTGACAGGGCATAAAAGTCACGCCCGATGTAGTTGTGGTCCGCCTCTGGGTTGGGGACTTCCTTAGTGGGCTCTGGGAAGGTCGAGTTCAGGATCTCGATCCCGAGGTCGACGGTTGACCGATCTTCAGAGTTGGCACCCACACGTAGAAATGGCATGTGGCCTGTTCTCTCGCCCAGGTTGCGCAGAAGTTGGTTAAAGTACTCGTTTGGCTTTCCAACTCTCTGGCCGGCCCAGTCGGGCCAGCGGTCCATCTCAATGCTGAAACCGGCGAGGTGAGGGGAGAGCTTCTCTGCCCAAGCCGGCTTCTCGATGGGTAGATGGAGTTTCAAGTCGAATGAGTTTCCAGCAGCCAAGCCATGGCTGGCAAGAGAAGAAAATAAGAGGGTATGGACTACTTGACGATGCATGTTGAGGGTTTAAAGCAGGGGATGATGGTTGTGGTCTGGGGAACAGAGTCAGTCAATGGTGGGCTTTTCCCCAGATTTTTATGTCTCTCAGAATCCCTATTCTAAGTATGAGGAGTTCATCTCCAAGCCCCAACTCTGGTGATGCTTCCCCATGGGGTCCGGGGATGCTGGAGCCATGGAGTGAGAAGTCGGTCAACTCTCCGTGAACTACCCTACTACCGACGGCTAGTTGATTCTGCGCATTGATCTTTTCTTGTGCCTATAATCTTAGAAGATCATATCTCCGATCACAGAAGACTGGCATGTATGAAGGAAGTGACCGGCTTCGTCCCCGGGTTGATACAAGCATGTTCGTCCTTCTGTTCCCAAGACCCGGACTTCAAACTAATGGTTCCCCAGCCGCCCCCGCGTGCTAGTCTAGACTTCTAGCTAAGCCTTTCAAGGACTGGTTGAGGATCATCGGGGATACCTTGCATAGTATTTCCGTAACTCCGTATTTCCGCCACTCCCGTCTATCAGTGCCGATGGCATCGCCTCGGGAAGGCTATTGCGAGGCGCGCGCGCGCTTGGGCTTCAAGCTAGAAAAACTAGTAAAGTTTGAGCAGAGAACGGGGGCGAAAGGTCGCATTATTACGTGAAATATTGGACTTGGCTGGGGAGAGTCACCATGAATGCGACAGAAGACTGAGGGACAGCAGACATGTAGCTTGATGTGCTCTTGAGCGTTTGATCATCTTTCAGTGTCCTTTTACCATCTTTAGGTTCAGTTATCCTAACTATAAGGGTCTTTTTATGTTTACATACAAGCCTTTGGGTCCACGGGACTTTGCCACAACGTGGTTGAGTAGGTAACTATACTAGGATGTGCGCCGTGGTAACGTCCTGTTTTGGGATCTGTCATTCGAACCATCCACCATTTGCCACCCTAGACGGTGCTGTATTAATTCAGTACCAAGTCTTTTGTCCACTTCTATTGATTGCCGATGCTAAAACCCGACGGTGCCGAGACGGAACCCAAGTATACCGATTGCCATGGACACTCCCGAGGGTTGCAGTTCTTTTTGCAAAATTATCCAATAGTTTGACAACCATAATCCCCCATGGGGAAGGAGTTTCGCCCCTGAGCATGGCCATGTGAGCTAATCTCCGCATTGTGAATCGGCCAGGTCTCCGATTTTGGCCTCTTCGGGTGACGTTTTGGATGAAGGAGTGATGAGAATAATGGCATTGAACCATCAAACAGAGAAGAATCAAGGTGGACTTTGACTGTCGTGATGAATGCTTGGAAATCAGTGGTCTCTACGCGCGACTGCTCTCGATCCGAGAAGCAATGCGTTGAACTGAGCATCTGATGAATGACCTTGAGCATCCGCAGATATTGAATGGCAGCCGCCAAAAAGGCAAACTAGGATGAATCAGAAGAGGCCACTCTCATTTGGGTGGGCGAGTTCAGCATCTTCTCCTCGTGGAATGGGTGGCCGGGATTCGGTCACCAATCCGAGACAGCACACCATTGATGTGGCCTACTGGATGCGGAGAGACAAATCAGAGCCCATTGCCATGACTATACCCCAGCTAGAGCTTCTTCTGGCCAGAGAGACCTGTCGATAATCCGGGCATCACTCCGAATGTACACACCAGGAGCAGGAGCAGGAGCGGACTAGGCCGTTGGAGGCGAATCAGGTGGGCCAATCTCCTATGTGGAACCCAACTAGAGTGCTCCATTACTATCGCAGTCCAAGAAGAAGGGGGGCGAGGAACTGCTTCTGACTCTTGATCTGAGTTTTCTCCGCAAAGTCAACTCACTTATATCTGGGGTCCCATCGCCAGCTGCCATAGATGAGTTCGACTTATAGACAGAGTCAATATCAAGCCTTTTCTCTGGTTCAAATAAAACACCAACACCGACCGACCGGCCGACTAAATCTAATCGACTTTCGAAAAATTATACGCTATGGGCTTGATTGCTCGTTCCCTCCGTGCCATCGTGCGCAACGATGCGATGCGCAACGACCCCGACGAGATCTACTCCTGGAGAGTCATTGCCCTTGTCTGCTCTGCTTGCTTCGGTGGCATGCTCTTTGGCTGGGAAACTGGCGCCATCGGTGGTGTCCTGGCCATGGAAGACACTCAAAAGCGCTTTGGCTACGCTGACGCATCGCATAAACACAAGGCCACACAGGACCAGAACATTGTGTCGACCTTGCAGGCAGGGTGTTTCCTAGCCTGCTTCCTCACCTCGTGGCTTACAGAGAAGTTTGGTCGCCGATGGTGTCTGATTGCTACGGGAGCGCTCACGACGGCCGGCGTCATCTGCCAGGCTGGCTCAGCCGTTAAGGGAATCATCGCCGTCATGTATGTTGGGCGATTTATCTCCGGCCTCGGAGTTGGAGCGGCGTCGACCCTTGTTCCTCTTTACGTCTCAGAATGTGCCCCTCGGGCTATTCGTGGAGGCTTGATCTGTAAGTCAAAGAATGAATCTTGTCCAGACCCAGCCAGGAGATGCTTATGATATCAAACAGCCTTCTACCAACTCTTCATCGTTCTAGGCGTCATGCTCGCCTTTTGGTATGTATCAAAGGAATGACGCACATGGATCGATCCTCATCTGAAACTCTCCAACAGGACCAACTATGGATGCCTTCTCCATGCCACCGCCCCAGCCATCTACATTGTGCCCCTGTCTCTCCAGGCACTTCCTGCAGTGTAAGCAATGAGTTGTCATAGACACTCAAGGAGATGCTAACGTTGATAGCCTCTTGATTATTGGAATGTTCTTGTCCCCGGAGAGGTATAACCATAAAGCCTGCATAATGACTTTGAGTAGTGCTAACGACAAACTAGCCCTAGATGGTGTGCCAAGCAGGACGACTGGGAACGAGCCACGACTATTCTGGTCAACCTACGAAGGTAAGACGGGTCTTTGGAAATTCGCCTGTGCGCACGATTGAACTCTTGGACAGACTTCCCGCCGAATCCGACTACGTTCGAACCGAAATTCAAGAAATGTCCGAGCAACTGGAAGCAGAGCGAAGACTCATCGGAGATGCCTCGGCTGTGGCACTCGCCAAGGAGATGTTTCTTATCCCAGGAAATAGGAAGCGTACTTTCATCACAATCACGCTGATGATCTGCCAGCAGATGACTGGTGTGAATGCAGTGGTGAGTTATTTTCAGCTGCTTAACCCTAAAAACGATATGCTTATACGAGTTCAGAACTACTACGCCCCGCAAATCTTTGGAAACCTCGGTATGACTGGAACAGAGACGTCGCTTTTTGCTACCGGTGTCTATGGAGTCGTCAAGGTGGTCGGCTGTGCCATTTTCTTGGTCTTTGCAGCAGACTCCCTGGGTCGAAGAAGAAGCTTGCTGTGGACGAGTGCTGCTCAGGCTGTCGTGATGTTTATTATTGGAATCTACGGAAGAGTAGAGCCCCCAGTCGCGGGCAAGTCGGTAAGATTTAAGAGGCAACGTTGGCACCTGTAGAGTATCGCTAACTTGATCGCTCAGATTTCGCCGTTTGGATATGTCGCCATTACTTGCATCTATCTCTGGGCGGCGTAAGTACCAGCAAATCACTATCAAGATGAGATGAGACGGCTTGAGCTCACAAATATTAGTTTCTACCAATTTGGCTGGGGTCCCTGTTGCTGGATTCTTGTGAGCGAGATTCCCACCGCGCGGCTTCGTTCCATGAACGTGGCACTCGGTGCAGCCACTCAGTGGCTCTTCAACTTTATCATCGCACGGAGTAAGTGTGACATGTTGGTTGTGTTGAATTTGAGCACGACTTTGCTAACTACTTACCTACTAGCTGTTCTTACAATGCAGCAAACAATGGGCGAAGCCGGTTATGTATGTGCTCCTCCCGATCAAGTCCGAGTCCAAGTTTATCAGACTAACCGCAGATGCAGGGAATGTTTTTCATGTTTGGATCCTTTTGTGTTCTCATGGGCACCTTCGTTTGGTTCTTTGTCCCCGAAACCAAGGGACTCAGCTTGGAGAAGATGGACGAACTGTTCAGCGTGGCTGCTTTGGCTAATGAAAAGGAGGCTGATACAGAGAAGGAAGCAGTTCAGCCCAAGTGCAGCCATGACTTGTAAAGGGGTTTGGAGGTCTAATGTAACTGGGTTAGAGTGGGACTAGAAGCTTCCCCATGCTAGCCTCTTGCCTTCAGGTTATCAAATACCTCCATTAGGTGTTTCACTGATTGGATATTCCTGTGGGTCGCATGTGATCCGGGCGGCTATCGTAACCGAAGCCGTGACAAGATGGACCTTTCCTCGACCCAGCCCCTTGAAACCGGTTGAGCCAACGCAATAGGATAAGGGCACAGCCTAGGCCCACTGATTGATTTGCTGCTGAGAGCCATTTCGGATTTCTTTAATACCCCGAGGTAACCGATATCTCTCATTTAACCTTATGTTAGTTTCGTTTCAGTTTGAGACCCCTGCCGCAGATGTTGAAATACCACGAATCATATCATGGTTCTATGACGCTTGTGGAGAGATGTCCCCTGCGAAACAACCTGTCAGTTAGATTAGAGGATCTTAGCCCGCCGATGACATCTTGGGTCGGACATCAAACATCCGGGAAAGAGAATACAGGGATCCATCATTATCAGACCATTTCGCTTGCGGCGAATCCAAGCCAAGTTCATCATCAAACATAAATAAGTCCATCTTGCGATGGGATTATCCCAACCCGCCCCTTCTTGATCATCCTTCTTGCCTTTGTTTTTCAAGTCACTCATTTTTATTCTCTCATTCAAACCTCTGCCTTTCAGTATGAAAACGTTTTCATTCTTTCAGGTCGCTGGCGGCCTCGGCGTCGCCACCGCCTACACCGTTACAAATGCTGGCCGGTTTATGCTGAAGAACATTGACCCGATCGTGACACCAGGCCAATACATCAGCCACATGCACAGCTTCTTTGGGTCAGATGCCGTCACAGCCAATACCACCACATCCAAGGAGCTCCAGGCTGGTTGTTCTACTGCCGTGAACCCTAATGACTATTCGGCTTACTGTAAGTAAACCTTGACTGCCATCAACCCTAATGTCTCACCACTGCTTAGGGGTCCCGACACTCTACGCCAAGAATGACACCGACTTCATCGTTGTTCCAATAAGCCGGTTCAGTGCCTACTACAAACAGATCGACAAAGCCGAGGTAGCCATCCCCCAAAACTACAAGGTTGTCGCTGGCAATGCTAGCGCAACCTCTTCAGACCATGTCGATCCCCTTGCCGGCATTCAGTGGTTTTGCGAGTATGGAGGGTCTAAAGAGACCAAGGATCGAGCAGCATTCCCCACCAAGGGATGCGGTCGGCTCCAAACCCTTCTACTGTTCCATGACTGCGTGAACGAGGAGACGTTGGAATCTGCATATTCTGGTACTCATCACTGGACCGAGACATTCAAGCCTACCAATCGGTGCCCAGCTGGTATGAAACGAATGCCGCAGCTACGCTTCAGCATTCGCTACGATCTACGCGATATCTTGCCTGACGGCTGGGATGGACCCGCCCCATTGGAATTGTCGTGCGGCTCCTCTTTTTGCTCGCATGGAGACTTCATCAACGGCTGGCTACCCGAAGCCGCCGAAAACATGCTGCTCGCCAACCACAAGAGAGATTTTAAGGGCGTCAATGGTCCAAATGGAAAGTACAATGCGGGCCCGCTGTGCAAGGATGAAGATATCGAGGACGCTGACCCGGAGCATGGCACGAGTGATTATGCTAAGAGTAAAGAGCACCTTATATAACTACCTACTTAATATGGTGTTCTCCTCTAAGTGGGTCCAGTTTGAAGTTTATATTTATGGCCTGGTGTCCTGAGGCATCAGCATCTAGCCCCTCCTTCTCCAAGTAATTTCCCAAGGTTCGCAACACACATCTCAAATTCATATTTCAAAGCCGTGTCGTCATTTTATTGTTCTTGAATCCTGTAAATGAGACCAGCCATGCGCGAGTGTGCCGATTGTGGCAGACACCTCCCTCGATCGTCTTACACGGCCAACCAGTACTCCAAGGGTGTCGGTGTATCACGATGTGCGAGTTGCGTCCACGGGCACCCCTCCGATACTCCATCTGCCCAACAGTCCAACAGTGGCAGATACAATATTTCCAACTCGGCTCTTGTTTCACATCACGCGCTTGAATACCCCTTTGCTCAGGGTTCCTTCCGCTGGGTAGCCAAGGGGTCCTACTCTTCAGGCACTCGTCAAGGCCAAGCATGCGTTCTGAAGTGGTTCAAGACAGGCGCAGTCTTTGAAGCGGACTATTTCACACTCGACATCAAAGCCGTCGATAAGGCCTTGGAGATTGTCAACAGATTTAACGAATTAAACATGATCGACAAAGACATCAAGATCAATGTACCTGGTATATGGCAATTCAGGGACGATTGTGACGACGAATGGGCTGGCCAAAAAGCATTTGTGTGAACCCTTTATCCAAAACTACCAAAAGTTCAACAGCAACAGTGGATGGAACGACGACTCGAGAGCCTGGGGGGAGGTCATGCAAGCCCTTAGCCACTTTAGCTACCACGTGTCGGGTGGACAGTTTGTTCTATGCGATCTCCAGGGTGGCATCTACCAGCGCGAGATTGTCCTCTCCGATCCTGTTATTCTGTCGCGCAATCGCGACTACGGCGTCACTGATCTTGGTTCCGAAGGTATCAGCTCTTTCTTCAGCCAACACAGCTGCAACAACTACTGCCGCCCAAACTGGACCCAACCTTCCAACCAATATCAGTACTTCCAACCTGTTGTCGGGACGACTATGATGAGGCATTCAGTGCCTACTGCATATTCCCGATTCGCGGGAACTAGATAACTATAGTACGATAAATGCTCGGTGATGGACTACTAGAGAGAATGTTATTAATTTAGATCTAACTCAACGGGTGACAGCATCTCGTTCCTTACACGATTGCGCTTGGGGTTGTAAGGCATCTTGATATAGTCGAACATGTCCTTTCTTGCCTTCTCGCGTGTTCGGTAGGGCCTGCGCTGTATCCTCCCTCGTTTGAGGAGATTAAATCAGCTCTCCGTCACGGCATTGTCATAGCAGTTGCCCCAACGGCTCAACGAGTGCTTAAGATTGTGGTGCTTCAGGACCGCTGCCTAGTCCATGCTTGTGAACTGAGTGCCCTGGTCCGAATGGATTAGCACCTGGCAAGGGACGATGATAATCATATGCTGCCTTCTACATCTCTACTCCTACACCCTAGACAAGAGCCGCCCATGATCGGTAGATGATCTTACACAGACACTCATAGCTTTAGCCCATAGATTTCGGAACTTTCGTCCCATGATCCAGAGGACAACTGGTGGTCGGGCAAAGCGAGCCCAAGACACAGCGGAAAATCTTCCACATTTGGCAGGTGATCAATCGATAAGTTATCTCTGGCCAAACCGAAGGCCCTCTCGCCTTTGCCCTCCCAAACCTGCGCGCGCAGGGGGCTGCCTACATTCCATAGTAAGCCGTACGGCTGAGCCACAGGGTAAATGGTGATACAATTATGTACTGGGAGTACTTTGGTCACGAGCGGCAGATGCTGCCAATTTCGTCAATAAGTAACATTTGTAACCCCAGAGGCCTATATGGCTTACATTTAGGGAACGATAAGACTACAATTACATTGCTTAAAGAAGATATCTACCGCGCTCCGAACAAAACGCCAAGAACAAGCCTACACTACCTGATAATACACGATACGCCTTGAAGAAAAACGCCGACATTAAGCCCATGTCACCTGAAGAAGATACACGATGCGCTCTGAAGGTCGTTTGGCTGACTGCTTCATTGTAAATGAGGCTGACACTGTAGCTAAAGGGCTGTATGAGCCGGTTTAACAGAATAATGGAGGTTTTGTTGCTCGAATTCAATGTTCAGCTTATGTCAGATACTTACTTCGCCGTTGTCTATTTTGACCGAAGTGAATACTCTAAAAATTAATCATTTCATAGGAATATAAAGTATAGCTTCAAGGCAGAGAAGTTCGCTTGAGCTATCGTGAGCCAGATCAACACACTCTCTGTCCTTTCTAAAGACCAGACCAACTCAACTTCCAGTCAAAAAGAAAAATGGACTTCTTCCTTCTCTCTTTACTTGTGGCGGCCGTTGGCCAAATAAGCACGGTGGCTTCGCATCCCCTTGAGCTTGCTCCACGAGCCGATGACCTATGCTCTGCAGGCGAGATTGAATTTACCGACACTGTTAAAGAAATGTTCACGGGCTTTACCTCCCACTACTGCCAGAAAAATACACCTGGGGACGAGGAGACTTGGTCCACCGAAGATTTCTCGATGAAAATTTCTTCGTCGGCCGACGGTTGCACTGCACCAGCC
Source organism: Fusarium oligoseptatum (assembly GCA_003946995.1). Lineage (NCBI taxonomy): Eukaryota > Fungi > Ascomycota > Sordariomycetes > Hypocreales > Nectriaceae > Fusarium > Fusarium oligoseptatum. The sequence continues at coordinate 8,774 of NKCK01000059.1, read as the reverse complement.
TCTATGCCAGAGAATGAGTGTAAAGACTCGTTCAAAAAATCTATCGACGCTTGTTCCGTTGGAGATAAGATTTCGGGCGGCAAGTCTCATTGGACTGGGCCAAATGGAACTTGCCTGAAATTTTCGATTCACCTTGAACCCATTGAAGCCGAGGTCTTGAAAACCGACATCGAGTACCATGCCGAGCTCAACGAGGTTGCCGTCGGGGAGGGTCTGTACTCCTGTGATGACTACATGAAGCTCTTCGACAAAGTCAGGGAAGACTGCCTGGGGACTGGGTGCGAGGTCTCCAAGAAGGCGTGTGACAGCCACACTTGCGTGACCATTGATGGCACTACGAGCGCGGGCATGAAAGACAAATTCAAGGGTTACCTCGACCAACTAAGGAGTGTCATTGCCGGATCATGCAAGACAGAAGCGTACCAAGACCATTTCTGCACCCCTAACGGCGTTTGCAGCACCAATAAGAGAGTCAAGGTTCAGATCCCGTCGTTGCTCGGTTCCTCTACGGCTAAAGGGAAACACTTTGTTGCGAACTACAAGGTCGCATTCACTAAACAGGAAAGGAAGAGCGAGTGCGACATTATTGAAGCCTTGGTTAATGCAGGTCTTGGTGCTCTACCAGGAGGTAGTCTTCTGGGTTCCATCACACTTTTCTGCTGAGGTGTTGGGAACACATTCTAGCGGTGGGTAGGAAAGTCATGTTTGATAGCTCGGGTCGAGGGCAGCTTCAACGCGCCCCTTCGGATCGCTGCCGTAGAATTCAACATGGAAGCGGCAGCCGGTTTCTATAGATAGCTTTTGACAATACCTTATTTCATACTTCTTCTTCGAGTGATTCACTAGCGCGTTCTTTTATGCGATGAGGCGTTGATAATGTCCGAGATAGGGCAGCTGTTGCCTGTAGATTGGCCGGGTCACGCAATGCTCAGGAGTCTGGTCAGCATGGCGATACCTCTCTTCATCTTCGACGATACCACCTGTCGGTTCCTCGCCCATGGTCGACTTGGGACTCCCGAAAGACTGCTGGATATCATCTCTCGCTTCCAAACAAGAAGCCAGGCATTCAAACTCGACGCCACCTACTTCCCTATATTCCACCGGATGGTCCATGGGCTGACTACAGATGAACACGACTACGTCATCCAACAATTTCGTCTCATGTCGGATCCGTTGTGATTCTCGCATGTCCTCTGTCAACGAAGTCGCTAGAAACACTTCTTCCTGTTGAGAAATCGGACATTGATAACCACCTCAACATACTCAACTCGGCCTGATGAATGCCAGTGAGGCTTCTCCACCTCGAGTTTTTGCTAGACCCGGCCAAGTGAGCCATATCGCCCTTTTGGACTGACGAGGCTCTTGCTCACTACGAATTAGCCACAGGATGCTTACGAGCCATGGATCAGTTTCTCCGCAGAGATATGTGGTCCCTGGCTTCACAAGGTGATGGCTCAGCGTTTCAGGGCAATATCGACGACTTCATCCCGCTGGCATTCCAGTACGCCTGCGTCAATTGGGTCCATCACTGCGAATGTGCTGAAACAAATCCAGACGACCTGGAAGGCATTCTTCGTTTTTCTAAAAAGACATTTTTCTGCACTCGATTGAGGCGCTTAGCTTGATGGGTAGAGCAGCAGAGAGTATTACTATACTGAATCAACTGCAGAGAACATGCCAGGAAAAGGGACCGCAGAACACAATCCTCTAGCCGACGGTGGTGGATTTCATCGCCGATGCGCTCCAGATACTTCCCACTAATTTGCACATTATTATCACCGCGCCTCTCCAGGCTTGTTCATCAATGCTCCTCTTCTCTCCGAAGTCGAGCCTCATCTGGTGCCTATTCGAGCACGAAAACTCTGCTTAGATTAGTATTAAACCGCAAACTGATCCAAGTTAGGATTCCTGTGTTCAGGTCATTGAAGCATCGCAGTCTGTTGGATACTGGGCGAGGCCACCGATACCCTTGTCACCCGACAGCTCCTGTGTTGCATGGACCGCCAGGATTATAGTAGGAGCGGCTGGCAAATTCATGACTGAACTATTAGTTTAGGCAATTGCTGGCCACCTATTCCTGATGTCCCATGATGCAACCAGCGAAAACACCTAACTACACTCTCAGGTCATTACAAGAGTTGCCAATTCCGAATTTGTCTCCCCTATTACCGCGTCGTTTTTGTCTTCTGTTAGATTGGCTACCCTTACTTAATAAGATCAAGACTACTATATCTGTTCTATAAATTCGGAGGGGTATCTAATGAAGATGTATGCCTTGGCTTAGATCACGTCTAATTAATAGTAACCCTCGTAGTATATAGAGCGCGTATCTTACGCGTCCCTGGCAAGGTTAAGTAATTGGCCATCCACGCGCCCTTAGAAGAGGGGCTATGCCTGCGGCCACATGCATCATCATGCGCGTCCCGCCAATTGCGAAAGCAAAGATATAGGAGCTGAAAGCCACCCGTATTGCTGCCTGCTTGGCACGGTAATTCTGATTGGCAAAGGAAACTGCCCAAGTTGGGTATATAAACGCATAAGAGACACTAGCGATATGCCCTGATCAGCTAAACGTGAAGCGCTTATCTTTCTGCAACAAAGACACGTCAACTTATTCTTTCATAGCCCTAACAATAACCCTAACGCGATATCAAGCGCAAACGAGAAAAGCCTTTCCAGATTTCTAACGCGATAATGTCAAAGTTCCTCACTAGGGACCGAGATTATGTAAGAACTAAGTCCAGACGTCTTGCATATTTATTTTCATTACTGTTACTAAATAATGGGGTCCAAGCGTAACCCCCGTACGGAAACCAGCTATGATGCTCAAAGAGAGGCTTACGCCTCTATGCGGCACCCAGGAACGTTGAACTGGCTGCTTGAATCGTCAGAGTACCAGACATGGACCCAAAGACAGCCACAGACTCTCCACTGGTATGGGGTTTCGGGAGCCGGCAAGTCCGTTGCAGCAGCTGCGGTCGTGCAAGACCTCGAGGCTCGTTTTGGGAAGGGAGAAAACACCGGAATCGTCTACATCTTTTTCGACTTGTTGCGCAGCAAGGAGCAATCTTACGACAACCTTATCACATGCCTTATACAGCAGCTTTTACGGACTGCACCATCATGGGAGACGCAGGAATATTTCTCCGAAACAAATGCCGGATCGTATCCCGTGCCACGTCTCTTGAGAAATTGTTTCGAGAGGCGTTCAACCGTGTTTGTAGTCCTCGACGCGATGGACGAGTGCCACAACTCTGCCGGTGTGGAGCTCCTTGGCCAACTCTTTCGACTGCAGCGGAGTCATGGCAACATGAATGTGCTCGTGACATCGAGAGCAAAAAGTGTTCCCAGCATGCCGGATGGCCCCTGGAACATCAAAGCGCTTGAAATCCGTGCTTCTGAAGATGACATCAGGCAGTATGTGGCTAGCGCATTAGATATTCCCAGCAAAGAAGAAGGTCAACAGGGCAGTATGGTTTCAAAAGTTGTCCATGCCGCGTGTGGTCGGTATGTTTCCCCCCCCTATCCCATCCACCTACCTAAGACTTGGAAACAAAACTAAAGAAACAATCTATGTCTCTGCAGATTTTTACGAGCGAAGCTCTACCTAGATCTTTATGCGCTGTCGTCATCACTCGAGACACTTGACACGGCTTTGCTCAACGCTCTACCAGCCGATCCAGACAATGACGATGACATATACGACAGGATCTTGGAGCAACTTGATTCAGGGCCTCCGCAACGAGCAAACACGGTACATCGAGCTCTCCCGTGGCTAGTCGTCTCATATCCCTTGTCGATATTGGAACTACAGCAGGTGCTGCAGCTGTCAACGGATGGAAGTGACGGACTTAACATCAAAGGCAACGACGTCACGTCTACTATCATACCATCCTTCGGCGGCCTGGTGCGCATAGAAGACATCAACGGTTGTCCCTATGTGCGACTGTTTCATCGAGCGGCGAACGACTATCTTTCTCGGCGTCTGCACCCAGAACGAGGGACTGTGGGGGCAAGGTGTATTGCATATCTCTCCAACGCATCTGAGAGTGGACCATGTCAAAAGGGAATGGACCTTGTACAAAGATTGAAGTTGAATCCGCTCTACCAGTATGCAACGCATACCTGGGGTCAGCATGTGCGCAGCATAACAACACCTTTGTCCACAAAGGCGATTCGAGACTTCCTAGACGACCCGAAAAAATGGAGGAGCGCATTGCAAGCGACGGAGGAGTACATGGGGCACAGTGTTCAGTTTCTGGAGAGGTTGACAACGATGCATTATGCTGCACGTGAAGCAGCGAACATCTTCGTGTCTCTACTCTTGCAGGACGGAAGTAGTGACATGGCCAATGCCGAAGATGGCAGCGGACGGACGCCGTTGTCATACGCTGTCAAGTCAGGCAGTATGGACATCGTTGACATGCTCTTGACCGACGCGCGTGTGAAGGTCGACGTGCGGGACAACGAAGGATGCACGCCGCTCATGGTCGCCGCAAAACACGGTCATACGGCTGTTGTTTCAAAATTGCTGCGCCACCGGGCAAATCCCAACTTGCAGGACCTCAAGAAGACAACGCCGATCTGGTACGCCGCAGAACGAGGCTACGGAGGAGTGGTGCGAGCGTTACTCGAAAGCGGGTGGAGGCTAGAGATGAATCCGATCCATGACATGAAATCGCACGAGCGGCTGACCCCCTTAGCTGTCGCTATGGTAAATGGCCATCGAGAATGCGCAAGTATGCTAGTGCAGGCAAACGGCTTCAACTCTGACGATGATGGAATATCTGACGACATTGATCTCGCTGTACAGTACCGCTACGACGACATTGCCTTGGTCCTGCTTGATCAGGTTGGAATACGCCAACACAAGGACTCGGAACTGCTTGTATCCGCTGTCAGAGTTGGAAGTGTCAAAGTAGTGAAAAGGCTATTAGACAAGCACGATGTGGATCCCAACGCAGTCTGTTCTTCCCAGAAACGCTACGAGTCAATATCAGAGACACCACTGATGGCGGCGGCAAGCCGGCAAAACAAAGAAGTCGTGCGTCTGCTGCTCAACGCCGGGGGCATTCAACCGGACTTTGCCGTGGACCATGGAGAGACGGCACTCTCTCGAGTTGCAAAGGAGGGACTTGCCGATATGGTCAAAATGCTGGTCGCTGACAACAGGGTGGACGTGAACCATCAAGACGACAAGGGACGTACTGCCTTATCACTCGCGGTCGAAGCTGCTCATGAAACTGTGGTGGCGGAGCTTCTCGCTGTCGACACTATTGATCCGGACCGCCAAGACAGCGACGGGAGAACGCCACTTGCTTGGGTTCGAGGGTCAGAATGGCCGTACTCCTCCGAAGATCGAACGGAGGAACGCAGGCGCGTGGCGGAGATGCTGTTGGCCAGCGGTCGGGTCGATCCAAATACGAAAGATCACTCGGGGCGTTCCCCGATTGTCTATGCGATTGAGCGCAAAAACAATGATGTGGCCAAGGCAATTCTGAAGCACCCCAAAACCAACACGGACTATCATTCACTTCTACTTACATCCATCGCCTGGGACAACGAGGACATGGGACGGATGCTTCTCGGGACAGGACGGATCGATGTGAATGCCTCAGTTCTATCGCTTGCCGCACGGCGTGGAAATGAGCGCATGGTTGATATTCTTCTCGCCTTCCCTGATACAAATGTAGATCAGAAGAATGGGGACGGGCGAACACCCCTGGCGGAGGCCGCTGACGAGGGTCACCAAGAGATCGTAGAGAAGCTGTTAGCCAAGGGCGCCAACCCTAACACTTGGGATTCGGACGGAATGACTCCACTGTGTCTCGCTGTTGTCAACCCTTGGAGACCGGATATGGTAAGTGCACTATTGAGGGCACACAACATCAACCCGGACCTCGCGGACCATCAAGGACGAACACCGCTGTCCTGGGCAGCAGAGAAAGAAGCGATCGAAGCAGTTGACCTTCTTCTCGCAACTGGCGCTGTCAACCCAGACGTCGCAGACCTTCAAGGACGAACGCCACTGTCTTGGGCGGCAGAAAGTGGCAATGCCACAGTAATCGATCTGCTTCTACAAATACCAACAGTGGATCCCAACACACAAGACAAATGGGGGCTTACGCCCTTGATTTACGCGATACAACGTGGTCGAGACATACCAGAGGACCAAGGCACATCGCGTGGCGGAGTCGTTGACTGTGTCAAGCTGTTACTCGAACAGAACGACCTGAATTTGAACAAGAGGAGCCAAGAAGGCAAGACACCAATTGCTATCGCCAGACAGTGTGGGGAGATGGAAACAGTTGCAATATTGCGCGAGTATGGGGCTGAGGATACCGCAGTGTCAAAAGATCCCGATTTGTCGGAGCTCGAGGACAATACATTGCAGACAAGATCACGACAAGTGGACGTCGAGAAATCACTGCAACGCAGCAATGCCTTTCGTTGGACAGAACACGCATACACTCACCCCATCGAAAGGGTTCCAGTGCATTTGGATCGCCAAGAAAAGTACATCAATCTGATGGGAAACAGCAGCAATGACAATGTCGAACTATGTCGGGCTTGTGCGGCGATGAACCTAACGGACGTCTTTTCCAATCCGCACCACCACGAAGATACTATTTCTGAGCTCGGAAAGGTAGACCAGACCTGGGAGAAAAGGGACTGTCCTATGTGTCGGCTCATTGCCGTCGTGCGTCCTCGTCATGATATCAACGGCCACCAGGAGAACGATGGTCAAACGCAGCACAAGCTGGTCAAGGTTTCACAAACAAAAACGTTGGTTCTTCCGCAGGTACTATTCCTCATATCAAGATGAACCTTGGTATTACTTTCGCCCTCGCTGGTTCGACACCGTTGTTCTGGGTGTTGTGGCTGATCCTCCGCCACGGGACGTTACTGAGAGCGTCTTTGCATCAGGTGTTATCGGCCGTCTCGGGTCCAATTGCCCGGAAGGGGAGCATGCTATCACCATCCCTCGACTATCTGGAGAAATCGACTTTGCCACCGCCCGGGCCTGGATCGAGTGCTGTAAGACAAACCATGCAGAGCCCTGCAACCTGGAACTGCTGGACCCCATACCGAATTTGTATCTCATCGACTGCAATACGCGAAAGATTGTCAAGCAGGAGGTGACTGGACAGCCTCCATATGTTGCTCTGAGCTACGTCTGGGGCAATTTGTCATCGTTGGGCAAGGCAACAAGGAAGGCTGAACATATAGCCGAGGAGAGTAACTGGGAGCCCCACGAGCGGAGCGTAGATGCAAATGGTCCGGTAGATCTCGTCATCCAGGACGCCATCTGGATGACACAAGAACTCGGATACCGCTACCTCTGGGTGGACCAATACTGTGTCATACAGAAAGGCAACGATGCCATCAAACAAGAACAGCTGCGGCACATGCACACAGTGTATACTAACGCCGAAGTGACACTGGTCGCTTGTGCAGGCGACAACGCGTCCTTTGGACTCGCTGGCGCCCCTGGGAGGGCCAGGTCTCCGCAACAGGCCGCAAAGATCCAGGGTCACGTCCTGACCTGCATCCCGCCTGATCCTGCCTACGTCATCCGAAAGTCGACCTGGGCGACACGAGGGTGGACCTACCAGGAATGCATACTGGCCCGCCGCTGTCTGTTCTTCTCGGAACACGAGATGTCATACGAGTGCCGCGGGCTTCTCTGCCGCGAGGCGCTTCGTCTTCCGTTGCGTATAGAACGAGCCATGCACACGCTAGAGCGCCCCGTAGACAGCCTGTGGATGGTGGACACAGACAGGACGGTGTCTGTTGACGAGGGCGACTGCGGCTTCTCCAAACTTTTAGACAACTACACGACTCGGACGTTGAGCTGCCGCTCTGACACTCTCAATGCTATGCTGGGCATCTTGGAGATGCTGGGCCAAGCCCGAGACTGGCCGTTGTACCACGTGTGTGGTGTGCCTGTGCTGCACGGAGACACCGAAGGAATGGATTCTGACATAAACCCCGGCGGCCTGACTGCTGGCCTCTGCTGGGACCTCACACAGCCGGCCATTCGGGAGGCTAGTTTTCCAAGCTGGTCATGGGCGGGATGGCAGGGAGCGGCTACCTCTATGTTCATGAAACGTGCAGTGCACAACCTTTCATACATTGACGTGTCCGTTGTTGTCGACGACGAAACAGCGAAGGCTGTGCCTTGGCATGCCTTTTACAGAGAGCTACAGAGAAAAGAGGGACAGCAGCGAGAGGAACAACAGGCGTGGCGGCACGGGCAGAACCATGTTCTCAAGATTGAAGTAGAGGTGGTCATGGTCCGGTTCCTCTATACAGGTAAATTGGATCGTCGGAGTGGCATCACTAAATTATCAGGTTTCGTCTCTACAGGCAACAGCGTATGGAAGGGGAAATTTTCGCTCACACGCGAGGACGTGCAGTCACAGCTGTTCAAGACTTCATGGCTTGGCGCTATCATAGGCTCAAGCTACCACCGCACGTATATACTCGTAGTGAGAAAGCAGAAGCAGGCATCGCCTTACAGAACAGGAACATACTGGGAGCGTGTTGGTCTATTAGGAATACGTCATTTTGAAGTAGTAGCAGGTACGCTAGAGCGACGGATACTATGGCTTGCATAGCTATCGGATACTATGGCTTGCATAGCTATATCAATAATGCAAGTAGGGTTCGGGTTAGACGAGTCGTGAATGTCTTTGTCAAATTCGAGTGTCGGCCAGAGAGCGCGATAAAAATCCATGAAAAATCAAGCACAATACAATATAAGATTAAAA
>NKCK01000058.1:0-203063 GCA_003946995.1 Fusarium oligoseptatum | reverse complement strand
CTTATAGTCTAGACTTATAGCTTATTATAAGCCCTAGCTTATAAATTATAAGCTAATAATAAATATATAAAATATATTTATTATACTTTTATATAGTAATTACTTTAGCTATTAATATAATTTAATTATACTTAATACCTATTAATTACCTTAATATTATTATATATATTACTAGATATAACTTATACCTTCTTACTTAAACTATGCCGCGCACTTTTTACTAATATAAACCTAGTATAACTAGTTTATCCCTTAGGAATTATATTAACTATTATATATAAGGCATAAGATTAAAAATACTACGAAAAATATTAAAAATTTATTTAATTTTTAAAAATAAAAATTTAAAAAGTAATTTTTATAGGTTTTATTTTTAGTAAATTTTTCTATATATAGTTAAAAAATTATATTTTTATATAAGGAAATATTTTTTTTATTTACCAGTAGGTAGGTATTACTAGCAGGTAGGTACTATATGGTACTTAGGTATATTTTATTCCCCTAAAATATTATATCGCAATATTATTAATTTCTTTCTTATTATATCTAGCTTGCTAGAGATAATCTCTCTTACTTAGAATTTCTACGGTCTAAGTAGCTGCTTTAGTTACTTAAACAGCTAGCCCTAAGATCCAAAGGAGCCTAGCCTCATTAATGAGGCGCTAAGTAATTATCTTTTTAATAAGAAATATTATAGAATAATTATTTTAGGGGGGCAAAATTAACCCCGAAGCTATTATATTGCGTCTAAGTGTGGTTTCCTACCGAGGTTATATTACTTAGCCTCCTATTAAAACGTGATTTAAATTAAGGCTGTAAAACGCAAACTGACTTGCACTGATATTTTTGCAATGCACTAGAGCTAAGTTGTTAGTTAGAGACAAGATAGATATTCAGCTATATGTTAAAAGGTATTATTTAGTCCAACCCACGGAGGAGCAGTTAACAGTTGTTAGCGTGATGCTAATATTACACAAACAGACAGCTGGGTTAGGGGCAAGTAGCCTCAACTACTAGATTCCTAGGCTATGTCAAATAGAAATATCTAGGAATCGCTTGAGGTTGAGAATGACCCTCCACTCTCCTTCTCACAATAGATTTTGGGGCTAAACCAATCATGCCACTTGGTTAGAGAGCGGAACCGCTACCCGTTAGTTCCATAAGATAAAGTCCGCAATGCGGCTCCGAAGCCAGATGTATTATCTGGCATTCGCATATTGAATATACTTTGAGATACGGAATGCTCTCTTTACTTTGGAGTCGACACACTTTTGCTTCCGTTCAGAAGTTACTTGCGGATCCGATGATGCAAGCCGATGCGGATCCGGCGTGGGGCCGGACCGGCTCCGTCTGGAATGCCGACGCGGACCCGGGGCGGACCTGATTCGGCATCGCGGCCGATGCGGCTCCGTCTGGATAAGGTTGCGATAAGGCAAAAACTCTATTCGTTGTCCCACGTGCTTGCTGATAGAGTTGCGGAAGCGATGTATGTCCCAGATAGGTCGAAGAGAGCTAAAGAATTCTATGAGAGTGAACTGTTGCGCGGCAGTCCTTCTGCGCCTCCGATCGTGATCCGCCGCATCCGCATTAACATGTGCTTTCGAAATACCTTCCTGTTTAAGAGCGGAGCCACGTTCTTGTTGACCGCTCTTCCATCGGCCAGCAAGGGCTAGCATACATTGAAAGAGTCAGCTCCATGCTCTTCCTAGTCCTAAATGGCCTGATCTGGTTTAAACGCTGGGGTTACAAAGGTTATTTTCGAAGTAAACTCGGATAACTGTTCTAATATGATAAAGGTAAAGATAGAGTGACAGGAAAGAAGATAGGCTCTGAGGCTGCTAGGGGCTGATTTACGCTTGCTCGGCACGATAATTACTAGTTCACAGATAGCACAGCTCACTGCATCCATCAAGTTCTATCAATTGAGAGGTTTCGGTCTTTGATGCTATTCGTAGGACCACGATTCCGCAGCGGAAACGCACTACAATGCATCTTTGCGCGTCCGCGGCGGACGCGCTCACAGGAATGTTCGACATTCCAACCACGAACAACCTCAACCGCACTGCCGCAATAATCGGGGTCGCTACACCGGCGGAAAAAGACATGCGGAATTCTCCCACAATCGTATGCGGCTCCGTGAGGTCAGAATTCCTATTCGGTTCCGTTCACCTATGCCGCCGGATCAGATCTCGATTCCGACTGATCAGGCCACCGCGCGGAGCCTCAAGGCCGTGCCGTGTGCGGCTCAACAGGTGTTCCGGCGGAAGCGGTTGCGGACCCGATTCCCAAGTGGTGTGATCGAGAGCATAGTTATCATTTTTTCTCATATTTGTCAACATAGAGAATATGACCCATCGCTGAGCGGAGGATATTGTTCAATACCGGAAGCGCAACGCTTCCGCAATCACACGGCTGTTATTCTTCGGCAGCGGAAGTCCGCATAGGTTTGTCTCTACTATGGTAACTAGCCTTATGCGCATTTCTTCAGATAGTCTTTGATATGCCAAGTTACATACTATACGGAAACCGCTACCTTCGGTAGCAACTGGACGTAGATGTGTAGTAAACGCTAAGTGTAGCATCGCTTGTACTCCGTGGCATACTGAGCCCTGAGATATCTCCCCGGCGACCTACAGTTGGGTAATTACTGTTAATATCGTCACGTAATTTTCTACACGGACGACGGATGTCCTCTTCCGCACATCTGAAAGACGAGATTCGGGTCCCATGACAAGATGGATACACGTGTTCAGCGATGAAAAACAGGAGAAGATTTGTAAAAGCATATCACACGAGGCACCTGAGGAGCGCAGTTAGCCTCTCTTCTCAACTGCCGGCCGAAGCCCGTTTACTGGGTATTAATGCCGGCACCCGACTGTCTGATGATCCCTGACTAGGGACCCCTTCGCCAGGCATTTCCTCAGAGCCTCTCCAACAAAGGGTCCTTCGCCAAATGCTCCTTTATCCTTGCAATTATCTTGACCGGAGCCGCAAAATCACACCAGAACCCCTCTTTGGTCTTGCACATGATGCTCACCCGGTCTATTGCCGATCAGCTTCGGTATTTCGGAGAGATGGGGCCAACTTACATCGTCCAGGCGATTTGGCGAGCCTACTTTGGCCAAGCACAAGCATATCCCAACCTTGCTCACTTTTCACTTGCGGCTCTTCCTCCGCTACTGAGAAGTCGATGCCTTTCCAGGCTCCACACCAGTTTGAGACACTGTACAGTTTTTCGAATGGCTCGCAGATTAACATAACCTGCCTCCGCTTGGATACATCCCGCAGCGCCGCCAACCCGACTTCGATCTCGGATCGCTCCAAAGCTTTGTTGATGGCTTGGCGATTATGAAGAGCTATCTCATGCAATGGAGTAGATGCGCTGATGTTGAAATTTGCCGTGGCGTAATGTAGGGCGTTGTGAATGAATCGGTCGCCATCATCATCCCACAATCCTGGGACACGACCCCGAACTGGGAGTTCTTTAATGAAGCGGCCCCAAAAGCAGTACACGAGACTTACGGTTGACCGTTTGTGAAAGATTAAGGGCATACTCTGATCGATCTTGCCGAGTCATCTGGGCACCACTTAGTAGGTGTCATGGTCTCAAGGCGGAGAGCTTACCTTGGTAAAGATAGCAGTAAGAATGTCCCCGTTACTGATATCTGGCACGGATTCATCCTTCTCTGCGAAAGTCCTTGATGATCTCTCTCGTAATCTCTCTACCAGTTGGAGGGGAATAAACACAATAAGAGATTCCTCCTTCCTAGCTTTCACAAGGTCAAGGACAATGCCAGCCATAACCATAGTCTGATCTCTTTTTCCCCTGACGCGCATCATGCCCTTTCTGGATTCTTTATCAATGAAATCAAAAATTGGGTGTCCTGGTGGAAGCACATCGTCGCGATAGCCCAGCATATCGGGAGGCGTGTCTCCTTTTGCGACTTTGAGCCAAGCCTTGACGATACTGGCCACCCCGAATTGATCGGCCAACACGTGCGGACAGCTTATAGTCAACACGGAGGCATCACTAAAGATGGTCAAATGAATGGATAGAAGAGGTGCGTTGGGCGGCTCGTCCTTCCGCTCAAAGGGCCAGTCTGCTGGTCGAAAACGCTTGTCGATGACATCCATGGAGGGCAGGAAACAGACATTCTGGCCAGCTGAGAAAAAAGGAGATAGCTCCTCTATCTTCCGAATCGATCCACCATTGGTTGTTGAAGACCAGTTGAAGAGTCCATAGTTCTCATCAAACGAGGGCGGAACGTGATACTCTAGTAATTTCGTGGAGGGCGACAAGACGAGTCGCGCACCAAGTTTCCGCCAATGATTCCTAATGAGTCTATCGAGCGCATTTTTCAGAACTTCATTGTCAAGCTTCTTTGGCACAATAAAAAATGTCCGAGAGCGGAGTCTGTTCACAGGGTTTGGCTGGTCTGTTAGAGGAACCGGTATCACCTCCATTTGGTCAGATGAAGACGAAAGAAGTCTTGAGTTTATTTACACACGTCTATGAGCCGATTATAACCATTTTCAAGGCAGATTTAGGCAGTAACTAAATGCTGACATTCAAGTCAGCCTCGGACTCTCGGACTACCAAGCAAGACCTGTGCTGATCTGATCTGACATGGATACAGCGTGTCACTGCAGTCTCATTCCGCTGTCAAGTTGCGCCCGGCAATTTGGGGGAAAACATCAGAAGCACTAAAAATCTTACATCTTTGTGGTTCGTAGTGATGCCTGCACGGCCCTGCCCTGCCCTCAATAACGCCAGATATCTCTCGTCACCATGTTTCTACCATTCACGTACCCATGCGATCTCACCCGCCACTTTGGAGTTCCCACATGTTCACGCGCAGGGGGGTTTGGGATGGGCTCCAAGCCGCCTGAAGGCTGCTGGGACTGTCTCGTCCCGAGCTGCTCTTGTACGTCGTTATTTCCAGACTGCAGCTTCTGAAGGGCGGATTGACTTTCAGGTTTGGGAATTTTTCCGGGCGGAGGCTGGTGTGTCCTTGGGCGCAGATCCCGTTTCGGGGGCACCTGTTGATACGGGGGTAACACCAGTTCCTCGGGATTCTTCTTATCGTTCACCTGGAGGGTGTCAGTATGCACAAAGTGGGCAGGGTGGGAAAGGGGGGCTTACATCTTCAATGTCAAGATATGTTACTGGTGCGATGTTGCTGTCCTGGGTTGGAAGGGCCATGCCCTCTATCATCTTATCGATGGAGTATGAAAGCAGCGCCTCTGCCCCGGCCAAGAAATCGGGCTTCTCGCCTTCTGGTGCTGATGGTAGAGTCACTTCCGTATCAGTTCCCGATTGCTTACCCTCTGGAGGCACCGATGGGCTGATCTCTAGGGATACCGCTTTGTTCGGGTCGATTGTTGCTAACTGGGCTGAGATTTGGAGAACTTGCTCAGTCTGCTGCAGCAAAGTAGGTTCTGGGTTCCAGGCCTTTTTCCGGGTTTCAATCTCCTTGCTCACATCGTAAAGCATATCCTCAGGGTCAAGAGGTTCAAACCGCCTCAGAGGGTCGAGATTACATGCCGCAATTAGCTTGACCACGGCGCCGATAGCAGCTCCTCCGGTAGCCACGTAGGCGCTGCCCGAGCTTGAAGCAGCCTCTGCAATTGTCAAGGCCGTTGTGAGGATGATGTTGTCGGCAAAAGATCTCTGGGGGATGTGGCGGGGGCGAATGAAAGGGTGATAGACTAGGTAGCGATACGTTGGGTCCCTGTAGTTTTGGCCGTAGTGGAAAGCCTGGTCAAGACGCAGATACCCCCATCGTGTACCCGGAGGGAACTTGTCTCTCAGATGGAGGTGTTTGAGATGAGGAGCTCCTTGATATCTCCTTTCGATGAACTCAGCCGCGATGAATAGAGCAGTCTCCCCTGGAGTCTTTGTGAGTAAGGTGACTTTGGATAGGCAATGACTACGAAAACATACCGAATGGCTTCAGCTGCACAACAGGCTCCCATTTTTGTACCGATGAAGCTGTGGATTGAGGAGCTTCAGTTGATGGGGTGGTCGTGATAGGTTCTGTAGGCTTCTCGGGTTCTTTTTCAAGTGGCTTCTCAGGGTCATATTCCACCTCGTCATCAGGAGGTTCGACCTTTAGAAGTTCCGAAATGCTTTGAGGCTTGGGAGGGGGACCGGCTGTGTCAGGAGAGGGCTCGGTAGAGTCGTTGACAAGGCTGCGTTCATACTCAAGAGCGCCAAACCAACAGGTGAGCCTGTAATACCGTGCCGTGTGCGTCGTATTTTCCGAAGTCCAAGCAATGGTGACGACATCACCATTCACCCTGTCCCCCTCGGCATCTTTTGGACCAGGGAGAGGAAAGGTTATCCAGGCACCACGCTTCGGCATCTGATAATCCTGATCCTGAAACTTCTCCTCCGCAAGCTGCCTCGCGAAGCAGGCCACATATTTGTCCTTGAACTCTCTCGTCTTGTTTGCAAACTCGACCCAATCCTTATCCCTTGCCTTTTCAAACCTGTCGGCATGTTTATCCTGATTTTTACGATCCTTCTCAACCTGCTTGAGCATCTTCTTATGCAGTGCAACCCACTTCTTCTCGAACAGGGCATTTCGTTTCGACTCATAGTTCCTGAATTCACGCACCTTGCTCGGCGGTAGGAACGAGTCTTCGGGGTAAAATTCCAGCGGCTGGCCAAGAGGTGGCAGGGGCTGGGGTCTGATGGGCTTTGTCTTGGCCATGATTGAGGCAATGGTGATTTGGCTCTGAGGGAGATGAACAGATGTGAGAGGTGGTGAGGAAGTTTCGAAAGTATAATGAGAAGATCAACTCGACCGAGGGAAGTGCCTAGCAGTCTTGCGTATCTTGCCAGTCTCTATCGACTTATGATACCCGAGCTCAGAATAACCCACCTTAAGGAGACCCCTGTTGATTGTGGAGGTAACCGGGCTAAGCTGAAAAGTCTAGGCTCCGGTTCTAGATCGTGCCCGGCATCTGTTTAGCTGCGTCAATAGTTTGCCAATAAATCGCAGGCTACTTTCACTACACTAGCGCCGCCTGCGGACAGGGAGGTGATTGTCAACGGCTGGCTTACGTGTCAAGCTGGTCTCGATTGTTCCGCCGACCTGCAAGATGCCCGATATGACCAAAACTGGCCCTTCTTGAAGAGGCATTTACATGGTATGAACTGAAGGGTTTCATCGCTTCAATATCTCGCTCGTGGAGCTCCCGCATTGACCCTCGGCCGATACCCTGGCACTTTGGTTCAGCAACTAGACACGGCACAAACGCCAAATGCGATTCCATCCGCGGAAGAGGCTTGCGCTAGGGGATTCAGTGAATTGAGTGGGTGATTAAGGGTAAAACTTGTCATGCGAAATCGACAAGTCTCATAGCAGAAAGAAGAGATACTAAACGATTAGTTGTAAAGTCTCGGTACAAGTCACCGAACCACGAAGGCTCATCTCAACGGCCTGTCTTTCTCTCCATTTGACCTGCCTCATCACCCTCCAACGTAGCCTGTATTGCACGTTTTCGTTTCCCCTCATAGATACAGTGAATATACTCCTTCAGAGTCCTAAAAGGTGTTAAAATAAGCTCCACAACTACACCTCCCTCAACTGCCTTTGAACATTTTGCCACGCTCATTGTGCCTTCGTCTTCAATGCCTAACTCGCTCATCCGCCGTTTGAGCCTTAATTGCAAGTTATTAGAATTATCAATGCATCCTTGGGCCGCAAGCTGAATCTCTTGTGTCGATTTGCCAGCCTGTGCCTGCTTTGAGAGATTGGTGCCGTTTAGTGTATCGTACCCGTAGAATGTGAGATCCATGCTGCATGTCTGCCGGATGTCGGTCGTGGACGTTGAACTTGTATAGCTGATCCAAAGAACTTTGACATTAACTTCAGTTGTCAAGGTTTCGACGGTCCGTTTTGATGATGCTGACGCTGCAAGGCAACCTCCGCTATCTGCGCCGAGGACATAGCCAGAGACGAAGTAATCTCCATATCGCTCTGCAAACAACTTATCTCCATCTTCACGCTGAAGTAAGGTTTTTGCATCGTTGGAGAATGGTGGATCTTCAACGAGAATGATGCGCCCACAGCGAAATCCACTGCTATGTGAGGCCCTCGATGCCTGGAAGATCGGTCAGTCATGATATAGGTACTGACTACCCGAAGGTCACTCACGTTTGTAAGCTCTTGCATCTGTTGGTCATAACTGGCAGTGACGCCGACTTCTACCACTGCGTTGCCAACAGAAACTCCCAAACTACCGCTAAGATGTTCAGAAGTGATGCTGTTGGAAGCACTATGCCCCTCCACATCTCGAGCAGCTCCATTTTCCAGTTTGGTCTGGCATTTTGACTGGTAGACTGCGGACTCCAAAAATGGAGATGCGTCTTTCCAAGGGCCGTCTGGTGACGTGAGGTTGACTGATTGAAAACCACAAGTGATGTGCTTTTGCTCGCGGTGCCAAGGAATGAAGATTGGGAGGCTCGACTGGGCAACTCGGGAGATGCTATATTGTGAAGGATCGTCTATCGCCTCCAAGAGGCCATCATGTCCAACAGCCATCAGTGAGGTATGTTGAATGGCCAATCGGACATGTCACGAAGGGAGAAGCATCGTGTCTTGATACAAACGGGAAGAGAGCAGGGGTATCCTCAACCATCACACAGTACTCCGAAGAATCCCCATGTTTTCCAAGTCTATCCATTGCGCCATTGTCTTGATGCGACTTGTCGATTCTCCCTCAGCTTCTCCGCACTCTGGACCCTGTACGCGCTATTGCCGCGGCTGAAGAACTATTGCATCATGCATGAGCGGGTCGCCGGTCACTAGTTCAGCTTTGACGCTCCAAGCCACTATCACGTCGTATTCAAGAGGACCGGGGTTAATGACGCGTAGCTCTCAACACCACAGCTAATCTTTTCTCCAACGTGACATGCTGAACAAGGGGTGTTCAGGCCTAGAACAGACTATTGTCTCGGCTCGATAGTTAGAGTCTTGACCATAAACTCATGCGGCATGTGAAGACGCTCCCACTTGTTCTTTGACATCGCTCATTATACCCGTCACTTGGTGCGAAGAGCCATCCAAACACTATCTTTGACTCTATCTAACTGGCTCGTTGACTTTGTCAAAGATGGCTCTCCAACTCGCCCCCTACAACAATGCCATGCGCCTTGGCCAAGGCTTCAACAGCTACACGCAGCAGATATGTCTCACCGATGCAGTGATGCGTCCATCCGATGCTCCCGATGGCAAAAAGACTATCAAGGCCGGAAACGACGCCCTCACCAAGCCCGCAGATGGCACAGAGACATCCAAGAAAGGTGTTAGCCAAATTGTTTCGTACTCGTCTCGCTTTGTCGAAAAGCTCAGCGACATTACTGGTAGTTCACACCCTTCTGTCTGTGATGAGCCTATCTAAATGTTATAGATGCCATGAACATATCTGCCTCGTTGTCAATCAAGACTGCGACGATAGGTGGAGGCGCAAGCGGTCAGTTCATTGACAGCGACAAGTTCAAGGAAAGCGACATCAACTTCTTTGTCCAAGTCAAGGTAGTAAACCAGGCCATCATTGGCGAGGACTACACCGAGTTCCAACCAGTCTTGCCTGTTGGCGCCAATTTCAATGAAGTCTATGGTGTGAGTACGCAGTCCTCGCTAGAAGTCCGTTACTGACAAGTCAAGGACACCTATATCTCTGGATTCGAAGAGGGCGGAGAACTCAACGCCTTGATCTCAGTCAAGGTCTCTGACAAGAACAAGACATTTGCTGTGAAAGCAGAGCTTGAAGCCACCTTGGGCACACCTGCTCTCTCTGGTAAAGTCAAGGGTGGAGTTGAGATTGACAAATCCGAGATCAAGAACTCGACCGAAACCACCGTCACCGTCAACTGGAGCGGAGGCGGACAGATCAAGCCCAGCAACTCCATCTGGGATGTGAACACTCTCACTCTAGCCGCTTGTAACTTTCCAGACCTCGTGGCTCAGACTCCACAAAAGACGTATGCCATCCTAAGAAAGTACACAACACTCAAGAGCTTCCTCGCCGTCTACAAGCCTGCTTCCGTCCTCACCTATGAGAACGCAGGTGTGTATACAGGCGCTCTTCTGGATATGTACATGGACTACAAGTCTATCTGGAAACAGATCCAGATCGCCAACTTTGAGCTCCGGAACCGACGTGCCGATATCTCAGTCGCAAGCCCATCCCAGGAAGTCATGGAACTTGCTAAACTGTACAAGGAGGAGAAAGAAAAAGAAGAAGGAACCCGAAGAGCCCTTCCCAATCGACACTACTCTGGGGATCACCGTTGCTGCAGATCCATCACCTTCGCAAGCCGAGGAGGTCGCCCCTAAGGAGCCTGATGCACCGACGGAGAAGCCGACTGCAACGACGGAGACACCCACTGCCGAAGACGGTACTCAGAAAGAGGAACCTCCTGTCAAGGACTCTGCCAAAGATGAGACCGCTACCAAGAAGCCATTGGCACCTATCGAGGCTCCTCAAGCAAAGGCAAACGACCCTAGCAAGACCGAGGTTAACATTCCCAACCTGATTGACTATACGGCCTACAATCCGACTGTTCTTGGTCTGGATAAGGCTAGAAGGCATTGCCGTAACGAGATGATCAAGATAGTTAGCGAGGTATGTAATTCGTGTGTAGGTTCCCTCTCCAATGCTGATCCGAGCTAGGTCGACATCATCACCACATTTCCCAACCTTGCACTTGATTATCGACGGGAGGACAAGTTTGTCAGCCCTCGTGTATTCACTCAGCTACTCCCTGTAAGGACTTCTCCCGCTTTCGAGAGCCTCTCGCTAACCACCCCAGGTCGTCACCTTGCGGGCTGTCGAGACGGACAAGGCCGAGTCTACTCTCAATCCCAAGAATCTCATCATTCTTGGTGAAACTGACGAAGCCCCCAAGCTGCAGCAGTGGCTGTACAACCGACTGAGCAGCCCAGATTCTCGCCCGCCATTCCCGGCCTTGACCAGCTCCCTCGGTCGTCACAAGACCAAGTCCAAGGAGTTTGACATGGGAGACACCTGGAGCGGAGTCGACGATCCCGGAAAGGGGGGCATCTTCTTCAACTGTCTTGACAATATCGACAAGAAGTCCATCCCCAGGGAGGTCGCCGTTTGGGTCAAAGATGATCTTCTTCGTGGTCTCAGGGTCTACTACACCAACGGCACCGAACTTACCCACGGCAAATGCGACGGGGATGCTTCCAAGAGCTTCTACATCATCACTGACAAGTCTCACTCAATCATCCAACTCGCCGTGGAAGCTGCGGAGCCACCAAACTCCAAGGCCAGAGTCATGGGTCTCCAGTTGACTCTCAACAACTGCTACAGCGAGGAGTATCCAAAGCTTGGCCGTTCTGTTGCCACGCTTCAGAACCCCACAACTGTTATTCTCTCCCAGCCAACAAACGGCTTCTGGAGCTTCCGTGGCTTCTGGGGTTCTGCAACTCCTTACGGAGGAGGTTTCTTGGCTCTTGGAGCTGTATGGGGACTTGATGACCCCAAGGCCCATGAGCAGCTAACAACACAGCCATTGCTTCCAACCGGTCCTGCTGGTACGGACTACCAGATGTTCATGGGTCGTCCTCTTCCTGACGATGCCATCGCTACGGCAGATGCCTACCGGAGCAAGGCTGGCAAATACTCCATGTCCACCTTCATTGGCACCACAGAAGTCGATAAGACAAGAGTCAAGTACTTCAACGACCTTGGGCCCCTCAGGGATTACCACAAAGTGGAAAGCATCACCTTTCACAAAGACTCAAAAGACCAGCTGGCAGGATACACCACAAGATACTTTGACGGCCCACCGATCCAGCACGG
This sequence comes from Fusarium oligoseptatum, assembly GCA_003946995.1. Classification (NCBI taxonomy): domain Eukaryota; kingdom Fungi; phylum Ascomycota; class Sordariomycetes; order Hypocreales; family Nectriaceae; genus Fusarium; species Fusarium oligoseptatum. Next base: position 191,222 of record NKCK01000058.1, on the reverse strand, counting down.
CTTTGAAAAGCCAACCAGCCAAGGGTCAGGCAAAGAGGAGCTGTGGACAGATGTTAAGCTTAACTTGGTCCAACGGGAGAACGGAGACAAGGTTGTGAACTTTGTTGGCTTGAACAACATTTTGACAGAAGATTTCAAAGAGTGGGATGGCGAGAATGGCACCAGGGTTGGGACGACTACTCTCTGTCGGCCTGATGCTGGTTGGCACCTGGTCGGATTCTGGGGATACCATTTCATAGACAATTCGGGGTTTAGTCATCTGGGTGCAATCTGGTATAAGAGCGAGTAGGTTACGGCTCTGAAGGGAAGTTAGAAAGACAGCAATGTCACTTCTCGTGGATCGAGGGAATTATCGGAGTAGACACTAGTTTTGAACAGAATTACTTACTGTTTGAAGATCAGGTAGTAGCATGGCCCGATACTTGTAGATTATTCCCTCTTTAGCTCAGCAATACGGATAATGGCTGAGGTATTATTCCTGTACCTTCACCATAACTCGGCCCGTTATCAAGCTTCCGAGATTCTTCAAACCCGCAATCGGAAACACACTCTTACCTTTCCTTGTGTGTGCGTCAGCTCGGGCAAACATCACATCAGGTTGCATCCACAACACACCATGCGAAACTAGCCCTGTCCAATAGCCCCAGCATGGTGCGCCGATAGTGCGACGGGGCATGCAAGTCTTGCCCAAGCAAGCCTCGGCAGGCAGCTCTCAGCTGATCGCCACCTTCCAGGCTCGGTTGGGCTGTTTTTTCTTGGCGGCGGTCGAGACCTCAGCCAGCCACCAAGCTTTGGTTGAGTGACTTGCGGCATTAGTTCTGGCCTCCAAAGCTGATTGACTGTCTTGTTAGCAACTCATCCCTGCATGTGAATGTCTAGATTGGGGCGACAGCCGATATCTAGGGAATAATGTGATAAATTCTCAACATGTCCCTTGTATCTTTTGTGAAGCATTGAATGAATAGGTTCCCGAGCCATCAGAAATTTTTCTTCCCACTACTTTGTCATTGTCTCCTCAAGAGACTTCCTTATCAACACGGCCAGCATGGATATCGAGAAGAGGAAAAAGGCCGTCGGAGAAATGGTCAAGACGATGCTAAACCCAAAGCATAAGCGCGAAGACATTTCTTTCACCCTGGGATGGGACGTTGTCGCCACCTACTCCGAGACTCAGATCAATTCTCTCCTCGAAAAAGAGATACAACGAAAAACAAGACCAAGATCCTCCACACACTGGAGATGGCGGTGGATCTACCGCAATCGTACAAGAAGACGCCAGACCGAACACAGTATGTGCTCAAGATTGGTCCGCCCGTTCTTGAATTTGAGGCCACAGGCGGTGCTCAACCCCTCTGTTCCATCAAGATGCGAGTGATTGAAGGCACAATCACGAAACACGGCGGAAATCCCCGAAAGGCTAAGCCAGGTTGGATGATCCGTCTCGGTCAAATCCCTCTGGCCTCTGCAAAGGGTACCGTCTCTCAAGGAAAGCTGCAAGGCAACCCAACCCTCACTCCAGCACCTGACGCCGTCAAGTTCGATTCAAAAACGGACGAGACGCAACATGTTCTACTGGCCTTTGAACTTAACGAGAACCTAACGGTTGAGGCCTTTCCCGAGGACCCCGGATCCTATAGCGCAGAAGAGACAGCTTTCACCAATCTAGAATTTCAAAAAGCCTTCAGAAAGTACTTTACCAAGCCGGCGAGCTCTCAGGAACGGCTGTCTCTCAGCTACGCCATCGCAAGCGTCAACAACCAGCCCAACGACCAGGCTCCCGGGCTAAGACCGGTCAGGTTCCAATTTGCCACCTTCTCCACCGAGGACAAGAACAGAGACAAGTCACTGTTATCCATCTTTATCGACGTTGCAGGTGGTCTCAACACCGGACAGTCGGATATGCTACAAGACCGATGGGCAAAACAATGGAAAGATGAAGGTATCATGCCAGTTCCAGAAGGGTTCTCTGCCACCCTCATGTTCTCTTCAGCCTTCTTCAACACCGTCATATTGAAGAATGGGATTTCCAAGTCTGGCTGGGCCGTGGAGGACGTGTCTCCAAAGGATCAGGCTTATAGCAAGATTGAATGTAGGCATACCGGGACCTTCGACGTACCCGGGCATGACGAGATTGACGGCGTGGTCACGTTCCACACCGACGGAGCCCAGATTCCTCTATCCAATTTTCCCTTGGCACTCACCATCCGTCAGGATAGTGAGTTTCAAACGCCCAGTATCAGTGGGTTCTGGAGCATTACACAAGACGTGCCCTGGAAAGAGACATTGAGGTTCAACGGGATGAGGAAGTGGCAAGGGGGATGGATCGTGGGTCAATGGTATCTCTGCGATCAAGGAGATTCCTCCCGGCGGCCCCTAAGGCTGAAAGAGACCGAGATGACGCTCACCGACGAGGCTTTGAACCTGGATTTCAAACCAGATATCAAAGAACTCATTTGGTTCAACCCACCTGAGGAGAATCCAACCGGGGGCAAGCTTTGGTCTAAAGAAATGGAGATATTGGGCACCAGGATACCTGATGTCAAGATATCGCCTTTCGGTTTTGGATTTCTCCGGATGACCAATCTGATCTTCCCGGGGGGCAATGTCATTGAGATTGATCGGAATATTGGTGTCCGGGCGCCTAAGGATATCATTTTTATTTGGGGATGTGATGAAAGATTAGGGATTAGACGTGGAGGCCGACGGGAGGGGAGGAATGGGTTTCACTGACTGGAATTAGCGAGCGTAACATCAAGCAGGGGAAGTAGAAGGGTAACCAAAGAATGATCTCTTTGGGTATTCAAGGTTGATGATGTAACTGGACAAGACGAAGAGTTGATGATTCAAAGGGAATCACCAAATTGTATTCCAAACCCTTGTATTAGAACATGTGTCTTTTTATCCGGCTGACTTTATGGGAGTGAATTGCCCCGTAACTTGAGAGTTCACATAAAAATCATGCAGTGATTCTTTCGGCCTCAATATTCAGCTAGGTTTGTCAACTCCCGAGGTAACTTAATAAGATGAATAGCTAAATTAAAAATATTAACCTTTGATTAAACTCTATGACCTGGTTAGAGTAAACTCTCAATAACCGAGCTAGACTCAATGCTGCGCCCCCTGCGGTCCGGTATTCCGAATGAAAGTGAGTGTCTAGGTTAGCAAAAAAAAAAAGTTGCAATTAGTTACTTTCTACCGGTCGCGCGCAGCTTGTGAGACAAAGACTCCCCTTGGTATCTTCCTCTGAGATATTCTCTTTCTCTTTGGGCGACTCGCATTCATTCCTGTTTGTGGCGCCCTTTGTTGGCTGGCTGAAATTAAAGGATAGCCAACCATCCTCGCGAATGCCCTCATAGGGTAGGATACGACCCCCAACGCCGCCACCTGTTTTGAGGTAGGATTGGTTCGCTCGCAAGCGAACGAGCAGGTTTGTGAATCCTTTTTCCGGTCTTATCCAGCGCAACCAATTAATAGAGCTATACTATTTTCGGGGCGGCCGCTGGTTTTTGTATGCAATGCATGGATACTTACTGTGTCTACTGCCATGGATGCTCTGGCCTGCAGATTTGGTGCTGATTTAAGCATGCGTGTCTGACAAAGAGTATTTGTGATGATGTGTGCCTTGAAAGGGTAAAACACACACCATCGCGTCATGTACTGTGTATGCAAGTTCCAGTGAGGCCTTCAACCATGGAAGGAAGCTACCTACAGTATGCAATCTTTTTTGTCAAGAAAAACTCTGTCGATCCCTCAAGATCTGTCCGATCGGCGCTAACTTAACACTTCTGGTGTCCCCCTTTAAGCCAAGATCTTCGCAATTCCAAGTGAGACAAGAATAAAAAGCTCCAGAAGAGCCCGATTACTGAGCCTGTTGAGCTTACGTGTGAAACCCATGCTTCGCTCACAAGGGTCATCTGGACCCCTGAACCATTCGATTTCGCTACGGCTACGTATTAAGCTCGGACTTGATCCATCCTGGTGACAGCACCACACAACCTTGGTCAGAGGGCACCTTGGATTCTTGGTATAACTTGATTCGTGGACGCCGTGCGCCGGCAGTCTTGGCGTTGTCTTTTGTGTGGCACGCCCGGAGAAGCTCTCCTATGAGATGAGCACGATGCTCTGGTGTGATACGAGGGTGAAGAAAAAAAAAAGGCGTAAAAAAAAATAACGCTTTCAGCTCCACCGTTATCCTGGCATGTTTCAGCGGGACCCCCCCCCTTGCTTAGCCCATGTCGCATCCATCGCATCGCAACATGGAGCGCCAATGGGGGAGAGTGATTATGCAGAGTAACAGGCAGCGTAACAGCGAGCATTGTGATCATCGCGGGTGTTGAAGTTAATAATGTTTCAGTCGATGATACATTTAGTAAGAGTCATTAGGCAGTAGATACGCATAGGACAGGGTGTCTCCCGGGCAAAAGGGGCCACGTGTTTTGTATGGAATCACCCTTGTCGGGCGGCGTTATTGGCACATGATGATGGCCACCTGCAAACGCGTACCAACCCCGCTGGGGCGCTATAAGCGATTGGCCATAGGAGGCAATGTGCGAGATAGTGGTGTGCCCGTCGGCCAATCACACTTTGCACCAGTCTATCGGGCCTCGGGCTGAGTGGTATAAGGAGAGGGTGTCTACCGCAAATGAGTTGAGTCATGTTTTTCTTTTCTCATTTTTGGCTTTTGAAGAGTCCAGCTTGTGAGTTCAAGCAGTAAACCTGCCCAGCAAAGACGCTATTCATCGTCGTTGCCATCACCGCCAAGATGCCCCCTAAAAGAAGATTCGCGTCGCGTTCCAGCGCCAGCAATCTCGTTCCGGAGAGGCCGTCCAAAAAGCTCCGCCTCTCATCTCCGCCAATGTCTCCCGCCTCATCAAAGATTTCCCCCAAGAATCTAAAGTTGAAGCGATCGCGAGTTTCGCCAAGCCCTTCGGTGAAATCTGAACAGTCGCAAACAGAAAGGATAGAGGATGTCATTATTTGCGCCCCGATCGAGGTGAGTATGAAAAAAATGTGGATCATGATTGAATTTTGCCTGACATTAGAAATCAGTGGGCGCCCATTATCGATGATGAAGATGAGCTGGACGTGGAGGAACTGACACAACGGACAATACCTTTCGACGAGGTTTTTCAGAATGAAGAGGTTAAGCGCATCATTACTCAGTATCCCAAAGGCCACGGATCCTGGTATATTCTCGGCTGCGAGGAACACGATCTTGACTTTAGAACTCACCCTCTACGGGCGGCCTCCGCGCACTTGAGAAGCCGACAGCACGGTCGCCGGCAAGACACGACCGGACCAGCCGTCATCACGCATTTCGGCATCAAGGTTTTGAACTGCAATGAGAAACTTGCACGGAAGAACAATGCAGCCGCTTTGAAGTTTAAACCCATTAAGCGAGAGGAGAACCAACACTTGGATGAGTTTGTACCGGCGAAGTTTGCACCAAGGGAGTCAGTATCAATGGAGCCGACACCAGAGGCAGTGCCGGAGGAATCAGTGATGGAAGAGTCAATACCGGAAAAGACGGTACCAGTACCGGAAGAGCCGGCATCAGAAGCATTACCGGAAACAATACCGGAAGCAACATCGGAAGCGCTACCGGGAGAATCAGCACCAGAGGAGTCAGCGCTAGAAGAAGCGACACGAAAACAGTCGATTCAAGAAGAGGCAGTGCCGGAAGATAGCCCCCTGCGCCACAAGAAGCGAAAACTGTCATCAACACCATGCGATGCAGAGGATGATGCGCCACCTACGAAGGACGAGCCGATGGAGGAATCGAGCCATGACCCGATAATAAGCCCAACGCCAGGCATCGTGTACCTGGCCTACCGAGAAACGACGAAAACCCGGATTCCCGCCCTTGTTTTGCCCAGAAACAATCTTCACAAAGTCGGCTTGTCAACAACACTCGAATCTCTCGGCCTGGTAGAAAACGTACCCAAATGTTATGTTTACGATCCGGGGACGAAATGTCTGGAATGGAAGGCGCAGTATGAAGATGGTGGTTCTCTTGTCGCTCAACGACAATTTCCCGTGGTTTATTTTGATGCGACGGCTTTCCCGAGTAAGGATGCTGCAGGATGGGTCGGCACTGGTGATTTGCAGGAACTGGACCTTTCTGATTCTTCTGCTTGTCTCGAGCCTCATTTCTCATTGGCTCGAGATTTCGTTGCGAAGCGTTTGGGTACAAGTGCAGACTGCAAGAGTCTGAGTCCTCTTGCAATTCCAGACAGTAAGTTGAAATCCAGGTTCTGATTTTCAAACTGCTAACAACCTTTAGCTGAAGCTGATTCCGAGATGCAATCCTCAACAAAAGCAACGCCAACAAAGGTTGAAAGTCCCGTATTGATCATCCCTCAGAACCTGCCAGCAAAGGAGCCCGTCGTGGTATCTGTTATCCCGGAGAAAGAAGCTACTCCCCCAGCCGAAACACCGACAACAGTGCCCAGCCGTGAAGCTTCTGTGGAATCTGATTCGAAGCCTTCAGTCACTACTGAGTCTTTCTCAGTCTCGGAGCCCGTTGATCCCAAGACTATTGGCAGCCCTGAACTCGTTAATAAGCCGGAACTCGTTAGCAGTTTTGAACCCTTCAGCAACCCCGAACCAGTTGCTAGCCCTCAGCCTATCAACGACCCTGACCCCATTAATGACTCTGGACTTGTTGACGAACCTGAGCTGATCAGCGAATCAGAACCCATCGGCAACTCTGAGCTTATCAGCAAATCCGAACCTGTCGACGACACTGAGGCAACCAACAGTCCTGAGCTTATTAGGAACCCTGAGCCTATCAATATTACTGAAGACACCACCAGTGCTGTGCTCATCAACGAACCCGAGCCGGTTCGCAACTCGGACCCTGTCAACAACTTTGAGCCTATTAGCTACCCAGAGGTCGTCAGGAACCCCGAACCCATCCCCGTGCCTGCAACCGTCTTCCAGCCTGTCAACAGCCCTGAGCCTATGCAAATGCCCAACCGAGGGGTATCCATCGAGATTCAACCAAGCCGGCCCAGCGAGCCTCGGAGCTTCTATACCGAAGATGTTGCCATGGAGAGTAGCTATACTTATTCACCTGCGAGCACCTACATCGACCCCGTCCCAACACCACCAGCATCAGAGATCCAATCTCATCAACACAGCGTCAAACGCGCCTTACTCAACCACATGTCAGCCGATCTTTTCCAACTCAAGACAAAGTCAACAACCCTCATCTTTCCTAAAGCCGTATTCGACCTGGAGGCGCTTCAGTCAACACTTCCACCTATCCAATCACTTCCTAGCATGCAGGGCTATTCTCAGACTCTTCGACCTATTAGTGATCAGATGGGTTCTCCAGCACCTAGCATTCAGACACAATCGTTTTCATCTCAAAGCGCACCTCCTTCTGCGTATAACTCACCAGCACCACAACACGCGCCAGCACCTCAACGAACGCCATTACCACAGCACACGCCAGCGCCCATTCCCCACGCGACTCCTGCTACAACAATCAAAAAGAAGACTGGTCCACGGAAACCAGTCCCTACACACAGACCTATTCCTTGTCAAAGACCTGTCCCCACAGTGCCTACACAGAGGCCTTCTCCTGCACCAAAACCTACCACCACGCAGAGGTCTGCCATTGCAAAGAAACCAGTCGCCCCAAGGAGACCGGTCCCCACACACAGGCCTCTCGCTCCACACCGACCTGCCGCGGTAGAGGAAGCCGAACCTCGATTTGGAGAGACTCTTTATGGTGTTTCCGAGTACATCCTGCAGGGCGTGAGGAGATGGTTGAGAACTACTGAGAAGAACCCCAAGATTTCCGAGTTTTGTTTTTCTGATGGACTTTATCGATGTCCTTGGTGTCACAAACGGTTTGCGCGAGCAGGAATTTTCACGGATCATTTGTCTTTGAAGCATGATGAGCGGCCTAAGCCGCAGGAGATTAGACCAGATCACAGATGATCTGCGACTATCGGAGTTTACGGAGTTCAGGATGGTTATAAATATATTGTAATGAAATTTCATACATGTCCATATTCTCGTTGCTTGTATCGTTGACCTTAGCTGCCAGTGTTTGGTTTGGATGTGACGAACCAGTAGAGAGCCTTATTTTGAATTACCTATTTGCAAGACCACAATGTAGTATCACTTAAAATAGCCTTTCCTAGTGCAAATCTTCGCTCGAAATAGTAAAGAGACATGGACCAGCTTCAACCCCCAAAGTGCAATTCGGGCCTCGGGTTGATGCCTACCGAGATCCACATCACAACAGGTCATAATCCCCGCATAAAGACTGTTGTCCTGGCCACTTCTCTACTTGAAACAATCCTTCTTCATTCACTTTGATAAAAACGCACGATGCTCGAATCTGATCAGCACTGGCCCCTCTGGGGAGAGAGTTCCCTTGAGGGTGCCTTTGAACTCGAAACACCGGGAGATAAGATCGACAATGCAGTCGTCACGAGTGTTGAACGACCTTTTTCTGTTTGGATATCGCCCTGGAAAGCCTAACGGACGAGGTGTGCTTATTCTTGGAGGAGGGGGATATGTTCAGCTTATGGTTGGACGTGAAGGTGTTGCGGTGGCAAAGTGGCTGAACAGTCTTGGCTTCTACGCGTTTGTCCTCGTCCACCGATTTCCGAACGCCGATACTGGCGCTCCAGCACCTTTGGATGACGCAAGACGCGCATTGAAGTTGATCAAGGAGAGTGGCAATGCCCCTCAAGGACTAGGAATATGTGGTCTCTCCTCTGGTGGCCATCTTGGAGCCGCCCTGCTGGCCGATTATCCCAAAGCGTGGACTTCTCCCGACCCCGAGATTCCTCGAGCCGACTTCGCCATTCTTGGATACGGACCAATCTCTACCAACGCAGTCGGCCGCACAATCATCGCCGACAAGCCGCCTCTACCGCCAGCGGAGAAGCAATCTCTCTACGACATTGTACAGCCGGATGCACAGATCAAGTCTCCGGCTCCACCCACGTTTATCGTTTATTCCAACAACGACCCAATCGTGCCAGTTGTCAACGCTTACCGACTAGCTGGGGGCATCACAAGTGGTGGAGGATCTGTGGAGCTTCATATCTTTGCTGATGCGCCTCATGGGTTTGCACTTGATACTCCGGATCTTCCTGTTTCGAAATGGCCTTCTATGTGTGAGGCGTGGCTTAGGCAACACAGTTGGATAGAATAGGCATATGGAATTCATTTTAATTGTGTAAGACGGTGTTTTGCCTGTAATGTCCTCATCCTTCTTGTTTAGTGTGCTCTTGCTCTCGGGACAAGGCCTGGAGACATCTGAGTATCATCTCACTTGGCCTCTTGACTGAACCTTGAAATACCCAAGCCCATGATCTCTAATGCCCCAGCTAAAAACATCCTAGATTGATAAAGCAGCTCCTTCTCTTTATATGACCGCATTGATAGGAATTTATTCGCCTTCGGCCAGTAAATCAAAGTGTTGAGATTATAGGGCTTCGTTAATCATGGGCTTGGTCAACGTGTAACAATCATTTATCTGCGTGCGAGAAGTACACACGCAATTTAAAAATTTAGAGACAATGATAGAAAAAAAATGTTGAAATCAGATACCGTAGTCGGCGGCTTGCGTAATCGTTCCCTATAAATCCCTTGCATGTGGTCCCTGCTTATTCTGCTCTTCGAGTTCCATCAATCGCATCACCGTTTCGAGTTTGGGCCGGGTTTCGGATTGATAGAATAAACAATTGGTTCACCATGCTGAAACGCTAAGGGCGATCCTTTTTAAAAATTCTTTGTAGACATAGGAGAAATAAATTCAGCAGCTCTTTATCGCCATAAATCAGTGGTTTCTCGTCGCATGAGGGATTGGCAGAACTTACCAAGGTGTGTGGCCACTTTCGCGCATAACTATCCAAAATGAAGGTTGCATTTTATCTCGCTATCCCTGCCCTCGCAGTGAATGCGTTGACGACGGGTCGCGTCGCATCATCGCTGGGTCCCCTTCGCCGCGCCAGTGGCCAACCGACTTCAACTTTCTGCGGCGCTCCAAACGAATTCGAGGTCATCTCCGGCAGTCCTTGGATTGTGTTTTCCATGAACTACAATTATCAATCCATCGACGGTTCTTGCTGCACTGGATATTATGACATTTCGGGGTCTGGAGATGCTCAGCAGATCCACTGGAGCAGTATCTGGGACATTAACTCTGCGACAAACCCAGACTTGGTGAAGGGATATTCCTTTGTCGGCCTTACCCAGGGTCTTCAGACGAGACTCAGTGACATTGGAAGTATCCCAACTACGTATGAGTGGACTGTTTCGAACTCTACTGCCTACAAAGGTATTGTTTACTTATAGGGTCAAAACTTGGGAGGCACTGGCTGATTCCGTGAAATAGGCAACGTCGTATATGATTTCATGACTTCCGACACCAAGGGCGATGAAACATCAAGCGCTGCACAAGAACTCATGCTCTGGGTCAAGTACGAGGGTGGACAAGTGCCAATCGGTTTCGACAAGGGCCCCGTTGCGACCATCAACAACCTCTATGGAAAGAGTGGCTGGAAGCTGTACCAAGGCCTAAATGTCGACACTGGTATTACAGTCTCATCCCTGCTTGCCCCCGAGAATGATCAATTCGGCAACCAGGCTGGTGGTTCTTTCACAGGAGATATCAAGGACTGGCTTTTGGCTCTCTCTAAGCAGGGTGTGTTTAGTGAGAGCACTTACGTCAACGTGGGAAACGCTGGCATGGAGCCGTTTTGGGGAACCGTCACATTTGACAACACTCTGTCGCTCAGAATAAACTTGTAGGGATAGGGGTCTAAGGCATTCTGCGTTGTTTTTGTTTCAAGTCAGGCTGTAATTTTATCAACACCACTCTCGCTGGGACGAGAAGCCCCTAAGATACTGGCGCCCCTCTTTTGCATTCGAAAAGTTCCGCCGGTCGTGCCTTTCTTTTGATGTCTCGTCCTTCTTCCAGGCCTCATTGTTGTCAGATCATGCCCGACCGTGTTCAGGTTGCAACGCTCAGATCACTTTCTGACCTGCATGTCCTCTGTTGCATTGCCAACACCACACCTTGGTCAAGGATCATTGCTCTCCAGCCAGTCACGCGACTAGGGCTGCAGAGAAAAGAATGGAGAAGTGATTCTGCAGTGAGATAAAACCGGATTTGCGCAAATTTTTCATTTCTTCCTCTTTCTCTTCCGTATGTATCTGGCCTCACACGCCTGTCTCCGTTCTTGATAGTCAAGAGAGGCTAGGCGCTGACATACAGTATCGATGGGTATGTCGTCGACCTCAAGGTAAGCGTTAAACAGTGTCTTTGTCTTTCGCTGTCTATGATGAAATCGAATCAATTACTTCCATGGCTATGAACATCTGTCATGATTCAGACACATTCCGACTATCAATCTGAGACAGACACTGTTTCATATCACTTCGTTAGATGAAAGTCTTTGAAAACAAGCGCTAACCTTTCAAGTTACATTCAGTGTGGCATGGAAAGTTTGTGATCGTTTGTCACTCCGGGCTCATGATGCCGTTGGGCCTCGCGGGTATTTTTGTTTTATCCATTGATCCAAGTAGTTGGTGAAAGCCACAGTCAATTATTAGACATTAATTTAAACAATGAAGTTTGTTCTACGTCGAGGCTTCTTCAATATTATCTATTGTTGCCGCGATTACAACGAGTTCACTGCTCCCAACGCGAGTCCTGCTGCGATGACCGCCCATGATTCCACATTTTGACTTCTGCCAATACCGTTCGAGTTTTCCGTCGTGACAGTAGCTGCGACGCCAGTCTGGCTGACTCCTATACTATTTGTTGAAGTTGGCACCTGGGTATCTGACGATGTACTCGTTGCATGCGCTTCGACGTAGCAGTTGACAATAGCAAGGGTGTCGTTCAACCACACTTCCCCATAAGGCACCGCCCTCATGGCTCTAAACCAACGGTTGGGGCAGTACGCAGCATTCTCAACAGCCTGAGAACTATGCTCGGCCCACCATGATGAAGCCATGCTTCCAAAATACCAGTACTCGGACAACAGAGTCGATGGGGCATAGTCTGAGAAAGAGCATATTTTTGTCCGGGGAGGGTTGGTGCAGGCAGTATTGCCCATGACGTCGACAAACGTTGACTTGCAGCCTTTGTTCAATTCGCTGCCAAAGGATAGAAAAGCAGAGCCAAGTTCTCCGGTTAGCTTACGAACATCAAAGAAGGACTCGAGGGAGCGGGTTGCGCATTCTGAGGGGTCACTTGTGATTGTTGGTCTTTCCGTAGGCAATATGGTTTCGAAGATGGATGCCACGGATCCGGTGACGTGAAGGAAAAGGACTGCAGTAGTTGCCTTCATCCTGAAGATGGCGTGCGCGTGTTGTTGTGATATGAGATAGGGCGACTGGTGGGTTTTATCTTGACTACTTTTTAAGCAAGAAGAAGTCTCGTATCACCGTTGAGCGTGAGTCGAATTTGAAGTCATCAAAAACTGACCTGATGCTCTCCTTTGGGCATACGCGTGTTTGGCTGCTGCCAGAAGAGGCTCGTCGGCTGAGGCTTGTTAAATTGCGGGCACGGAAACATCCAATGGGAATTGATGGAATGGCACATTGCCCCTTGGTAATGGATTAAGCTCGTGGAGAACTGAACTGGTTCCGAAGACCACCGGAAGTATCGGTCAAATTCAGACCCGGGTCCTTAAATGTTGCCGACGACAAAGTGTTCCACTGCCAGGCAGCGTTTCCACAGAATCTTCAGCATCCCCCACCAGGAAACGCATCCAGTATGAATATCAAAATTCACTGGTATCACCCATCACTCATGGTTGTTCTGTGGCTTGTCGGCTTCGCTCTCGCCGTCGGCCACCATGTTTACTATGTCTCAATGGATGGGAGAGACGCAGGAGACCAACGATGGGTCATCCGCGTGGGCACAGGTTTTGCCTTTCTGGTCAAGGCCTGCTTTGCGGCAAGTCTCGACATCGCCATCAAACAGTTGGTGTGGACAATGCTACGGAGGAGGTCCATGTCACTCGGGGGAATCGACGCCCTCTTCGCTATCACTACCGACCCAACCGCCTTTCTCATCCATGACATCTGGATGGGCATGCCCTGTCTCGTGCTCTTGGCCGTGCTCCTCTGGGGCATCCCACTCGCTGCCATTGTGACTCCAGCGGCTGTCTCGGTGACGACGGTGACGACCCGATTGAATCACAGCAGTGATAGATATCCCGGTCTTGAATTTTGAAAAGAGATTCGACTGGAAGTATAGAACACCACAGTCGTCTCTGGCAAACTACAACGAGACCCTTCTTGGTCTTGGTATCCGGCCGCCCCTGTCCGAATATGGCCCAGATGAAGAGGGCAATGATGTTGCTGATCCATGGCAATACGGTGGGCCAACGCCCGTCGCCGAGAAGCTACTGCGCAAAGTTGTCATCGGCCAAGAGATCCTCCCGTTCCCTTCGGTCTGTGGCCCGAACTGCACCTACATAACTACGACGCCGGGCGTGGGGTATAATTGCTCTCGGATCAGTTTCAACTCGACAGAAGCCGCGTATATCAGCTCCATAGACGCCTACCGAAAGTCGGCCTCTATATACATCGGCGTTCTCTTCAACAATCGCGAGCTCGTAGCGCTGTAGGAGCAGAGGGAGCATTTAGACAAGCCTGTTTCAGACGATGAGTATTTTCAATGCCAGCCATATCGTGTCATTTACAGGCTCAATGTCACCTTTATCAACGACGTGCGTCGCCTTCAGGTCGTCGGCGAAGAGTTCGTGGACCGCGTCCCCTGGCCCATGTTTCCCGGGAACATGTCTCTCTCAGCGACCTATAAGGAAAGCAACTTTTGGGCGTATCAAGCACTGGCCGATCTCGTGGGCCAGCACGTCCAAGGGCATATTTGGTTTCCACGTGGGGGCTGGGGCGGACAGGTGACAACAACGATACTAAGCTACTCCTCGCTGGTTGGTCCGCAAAGAGATTTTAGGAATCTGAACGAGACTTTGTTTACATCTGTGGAGTGGCCTAAGCTAGGCTTCCGACAAGGCATTGTGGACCTTGTGAGGAACGTCTCCATCTCTCTCCTGGCTGACCCAACACTGCACATCTATGATACGAGCCCCGGTATCTGCGAAACGTTTTCAGCGTCCAACATCTGGAGATATGATCCCAAGGCACTGTGGATTGCATACGGGGCTATTTGTCTGGTGTGCACGGTCGGGGTCGTCATTGGAGCGATTGCAATGAGACTGAACGGCTGCTCCAGCGATGTATCATTCTCAAGAATAATGTGTACAACAAGAAACATATCACTGGACCAAGCTGCGGCCGGATCGAGATTCGGGGCCCATCCACTGGGTGAAGAGCTGGAGAAGCTACCGTTGAAGTTTGGGGAGCTTTCGGACCAGGGCCATGTCGGGTTCGGCACAGAGGGACAAGTCGTTGAACTTGCAAGAGGCCAATGCGAGAGAAGACTTGCCTGAGAAGGGAATGTCTCTTGCAGTCACATCCGTTTCTCAATTACCGGCAGAGCTAAGCCAGCTTCCTAATTTTACCCCTAGCTTTAAGGGAGATTACTCTCCGTTTGCATAAACACCTCAATTTGCCCAAGAGCACCTCAACTATCCATGACCCACAAGTGCCAAGACAGACTCCCCTTTCCTTTGAACCGGCCATAGCATCATATGCGACGCCTCTGTCATCAGATGATAGGTCTGAGGCGGGATCCTCAGAAGCCGTAGTCGCGAGGGTTATGGGCGTGAACTCTAGCTCAATGTCAACGACTGCGAGATCATTGAAGATGTCATCAGAGCGGACACTAGAGAGCCAGTTGAAATCGACTACTACTTTGAGAGTCTGAAAGAAGCCTATCGGAAACTAGAGCACATTCCGTGTAGAGGCAGGGTTACCACCGAAGCAGAGGACATCCCCGAGCGTGAGAGCGATATTACGATGGAGGAAGTGCATGCACTGACCGAGAGATAGGGGACTGACTTAGATATTCAGTATGTGAGACAAATCTATCGTCAGCATGGACGGCCAAAGGCATTGCACGAAGAGGAAACCTTCAAGGCGGTTGATGATTAGATGGAAACTCAGAAAGAAGAGCGTGAGGAATGGGAAAAGAGTCCGCCGTGTTGGGATGCCAGTAGATGGCCATGGCCTCTTCTGTCAATGCGAATTGGGAATTTGGTAGAATGCAATATATTGGCTCTGCCTAATTAGGCTGCTGGATTTCAGGTGCTAAGTTGGTGTCCGTAGACTAATAAAGATATCGGAAGTTCAGATTCTGACGGTCCGTCTTGTCAGAAAGCTCAAGCTGCTCCGGTAGCAGGGAGATGCTTGTCTGCTGGAGCTTGTCTCGGCGTTTATTCTCCATGATCAGCGTGAAGCGCAGGACCAGCATCGTCAGTGTGGAGATGCCGAAGCAAATGGTTGTTGCAAGGAAACCGCTCTAAAAGGTAGTTAGTGACGCGGTCTCTCTTGCATGAGGACTGTGTTAAAACTCACTGCGTACTCTGGGGCTTCACGTGGGAAGAAGAGGAAAGGCCCAATAATGTTACCAGCGGCGTAGCAAAAGAACATCATGGCTGAAGCAACACTCTTCTTGGTAAAGCCCGCAACGTTGGAGGCGATCAGCGAGAGGGAGATGGGGAATCCGGCAGCAAAGGCGACGAAAAGCCAGAGCCCGAGGAGTCGGCTGCCTTGGTTGGGGCCGAATCGAACCAAGATTGAGCCCGTCAAACTACGGTCATGTTAGCTCGAGGTGGTGATGGCCAAGTCAGGGTCCGTACTAACCTGATGAGACTCAGAGCTGCTCCAACGATGGTTCTGTAACCGTTGAAGCGACTGCAAAGATAACTCGAACCGATGGCAAAGAAGGCAAGAATAGCACCCATGGGCATATTCAGGAGATACACCTGAAATCGGGTGAATCCAAAGCCAGCCATTACCAAACTGCTGAACTATAGAGGTGTCAGAGATGCACGTCATGTCTTCCGCCGTTCTGCTTACAGTTGTATGGGCGCCATTGGGAATGCTGAAAGTCAGCTGATAGACCATCAACAGTAACACGTTAGGATCCTGGACCACCTCGCGGACTTGATCCCACTTGAAGTGATTATCCTTCATTCCAGTTTGGTTGCTGCGGATTCGATCGACGGCCTGGGTTCGCTGTTGTTCATTGAGGAAGCGTGCTTGGTCGGGCGTATCGGGGAGGAAGATGACGAGAACAATGGCCCAGACGAGCGTGATGAGGCCAAAGATGATAAAAAGCCACTGCGAGCTGAGGGTTAGCTGTGAAACAACAGGGAAGTGATGGTCTTCCATACCCTCCATGCGTCGAGGCTTCCACCGATATGAGCGATACCGTACGCCAAAAGTCCTCCAAACATGGTAGCAATAGCGTTACCAAGGATCCAGATACCGTGTCGAAGAGGTTGCTCCTCTCTTTTGTACCACATGCCAGTAATGAGGGAGAATCCAGGCGAGATGGATGCTTCCGCGGCACCGAGAAAGAAGCGCGCAATAATAAGGCCCTTGAAGTCTTGCACGGCGGCGTGACAGATCAAGACAACAGCCCAGACAAAGCTGTGAGCCAGGTAAGCTTCTGTTCACTCCGTGATGAATTGAACCGACTAACCTTGTACCAGCCAGATACTTACCCAGTGGCAAGCGAACCATCAAGAACGAAGCCGGGTAGCTAAAGGCAAGGTAACCGAAATAAAACACGCTGCTAGACCAGCTATATCTCGATCCAACCAAGTCCTAGTGCTATTAGTTAGGATGAGCTGGAGAGGGTTGTAGATGAACACGGCTTACCAGGTCATCAATAATTCCCATGATGGAAGAAAAATTGAGCGATTGTTTGTCGAGAAACTGGAGCGTATACGAAACGAGGAGCAGCGGCATTAGACTAGATAGCCATCGTCAACAATCGCATCTCAATAATTGAATCTCGGGACGTACCAGAAGTCAATTCTCCTCAAAAGATATTTCCCTTCGTGGTTTCTTGCCGTCCCCTCCTCTGCAATCTCAAGGGAACCTTGCAAGCTGAGCATCTCTCCGACCTTGGGAGTTGGCTCCTCAGGGTGAAACATGGTCTTGTCTGTCTTGTCCTGTTCCATTCTGAGTTTGCAAAGTGATAGTTGTTCTTGTTAGTAGAGTTGTTGATGTGTTTGCTGAGATTTCCACTCTGAAAGGCAGACAATTGCCTGGTTAAGTACGAGAAGTTGTTGCTGAATGGGGAGACCGAGCGTGACAATGACCTGTGACATTATCAATAGTTTCCATAGAGCGGTCCAGGCATTCTCCTCCCCCGCAATCTATAACAAGGGGTAATATCTCCTCCACCGACATCGTCGTCAATTCCAGACGTCAAATTTCGCCTCCCGTGATAACGTGCCGCGGCGTTAGCTTCCGCGGACCAGTAACCAGTCCAACATGATTGGCCACATCGGCAAACCATGCTTCGCCCTCCAACGTCCGAGCAACCGGTACGCCAACTCGAATTAACGGGAGATGCCGATTGGCCCCGTCGGCAACGAAAACCTGAGTCGTGGCCTGGAACCTGAATCATCGAGTGGGAGTTGGTGGCTGATATGCTTCCCGTTCCCCGGATCCGAGACCGTGGGTTGATATCTTGAACGTGGGGTAATTGGGTTTTGATTACATTCTTGGAGATAACGACGTAATCTTTAGTGGAGATGAGGGCATCTAGATTGCCAGAGTTGTCTATGGGGAAAGTCATAGCGGTGGGCGAGATAACGGGGGAGGAAGTCAGCTGTTGTGGTTTACACGTCGGATCTCGGATCCGAACAGCACTGCCAAGATTACAAGTTATGCCAAAAACGAGTCAGGGGGAAGCCCGGAGGACAGATCGATCAGGGAGGAGAGAATGCCGACTTAATGCAACCCTTACATGAGGGATATCCAATATCTTGGCAATTATGTACATTTTTACTCTAATGTGCAGTTTCACATGCTACAATCTATCTATGATCGGCTCCACATCCCGACGAAACTCGTCCCAAGCCTTCGTTGACAACTCCGGTCCCAGAAGGATCTCGCAAGCTGTTGCGGCTAGACCTTTACCACAGTCCAGGGCGCTATCTAATGCCTCCTTTGTACCAGCTGCCGCGGCAAATTCGGGTGTGTGAGGTTGGATAAGGGGGTCCTCTGTTCCTATCGAGAACATGGGATGGATGCCTGGTACGAGATATGTGACGTTGCCTGGAGGTGTTAGAAAGGGTTCTTGGTAGAATTCATCTTAACTTACCCATGTCTGTTGATGCTCCCATTGGCGGTTTCCCTGAGTCTTCGAGATATTCTCTGCCAAATGCCTTCATGTGTCTTGTAAACTCTGTTGAGATGGCCGTGTTAGGGCAAAGCTCCATGTAGTCTTTATCCCTACGACAAAGTTAGCATGGTAAACATTCAGCAATCTCATGTACTCACGAATGCCAGTCGCACTCCAACGTGCAGCCAGTTCCCACTGCTCCAGCCTTGAAACACGCCTCAACCTTTCGAGACAGATCTTGAATCTCCTCAACGGTGCTCTCCCTGAGATAGTACTCAAGACTCGTAGTATCCGGGATGATGTTTGGCTCAGTGCCTCCTGCTCTGATGACACCATGCACCCGTGCAGAAGGAGGCAGCTGCTGACGTAGTAGCGAAATGTTGACATAAGACGAAACCACAGCATCCAAGGCATTCTTCCCATGCCAGGGACTCATCCCCGCATGAGCATTCTGGCCCTTGAACGTCACCTCCAACTGCCTCCGTGCACTTGACTTGGCAGCCGAAATACCATCTACTCTCCTCGTCCCCTCAGGTGAAAGACGTCCTGTGGGGTGCGCCATGAGACACGCATCGACACCTTGATAAGCTCCAGCTTCGATAAGCCGAATCTTGCCTCCACCTCCTTCTTCAGCGGGAGTTCCCAAGAGTCGTACTCGTCCCTTGAACTTGCCATGACGAAGAACTTGGACTGTTGCGAGGAATGCGGCGATTGAACTTGTTGCAATCAAGTTGTGTCCACAGGCATGACCGAGACCGGGAAGGGCGTCATATTCAGCGTTGAACACAACCAGTTTCCCCCCTTGACCGAACTCCACTTCAAAGGATGTCTCGAGATCATATGCATGTCTCGTTACGTTGAAGTCGAGATCCTGCAAGAGATCGCAAATGTTGTCATGGGCTTGAAACTCTTCAAAGTTGTACTCCGGATTTTCGTGGATCTGGAGCTACATTAGCCTTATAAATAGCGGTGGATCATTGACAAATACCTTTTTACATATTGAAGCCAAGTCTTTTGAATGAGTCTCGATCGACTTGGAAATTGTATCGTATATTTGCTCCGTTGACAAGATCATCATGGCTGTTGTCTTCCCAATGAATCGAAAATCAGAAATGCACGATTATTTGATCATTAATACCATCGTGACTTTACTGTTCAAATTCTTTTTATATAACGCATCTACTTCATCATCAGGCCATAACTGCATCTCAACACCAACCAAGGTTTCACGGACCTGAATCGCGTGGATCTCACAGCAGGGGGACAAGCTCGAGTCGGCTAAAACGCCCAATCAAAAACTTTAATCAAGCGGTCTGTGTTGCATCTCCACTTTTGCCTCAGAAGCTATATTGCCGAGGCGGCCACTCACAATCTCACAAGTTGTCGCTCGTGGCTTGAAGCTATTCCCAATCTTGAATGCCGAGCCCCCAAGACACTCTTCGCCACCGCGCTTGAGCCTTCCCGTGATATCCTTATCCGCGCATACTTGCCGAGCTGACCATTCGGATTCGGAATCGCATTAGAAGCTATTTGTACCTTTTTGCCGAGCTGTCCATTTACAATCTCTAACTAGTTTTCTTCCCTCCCCCTTCTCGACCATCCTCCACGACTCGTCAAATGCCGAACGAGGTCTCATCACCGAATCGCCGAAAGGCGCGATCAAAGAACGGTAAGCGGAAAAAGTTGAACCATTTTCCAGTTTAGGCAACTAACGGCAGGTAGGCTGCATAACATGTCGGATCCGAAAAGTCAAATGCGATGAGCGACGGCCCGTCTGTCAGAGATGTGCCAACAGCCCCGTGAAGTGTGAGTGGCTGGAGCCCGGAAAGTCTCTGAGCGTGAGGAGGTCACGGGGGTCCAATAGTGCGTCTAGTCCAGGGAGCTGCCGTAGCTCTCCTCGACCGTTGGCGCCATCGTGTCCAGCCACGCCTTGTGATAGTTCATCCTCCAAGAGCAGCGGTATGCTGCTTCCCACGACACCATCACGATTGAACGAAGACGCCTCGAGTCAGAGCCCGGAAAAGATCAACCGACAGTCAACACTCGCGCTGAACCATGCTCCTCTTGCGAATTCTCTACAGCTCAGCGCCGACGATGAAGCCGCGTTTCTCTACATCCCAGAGTCTATGATGGTGTTGTGTTATGGAAAACTCTGGAAATGGAGCTGCTTCTCGTACATTTACACGCACATCGCAAACCAATACCCCGGTGTGATGAGGAGTCTTATCGCTGTTGCAAGTATGGAATTACGAGCTCGACAAGTGCTTCAGGCTCAAGGTGGTGATGACTCGACCGATGCTCTCGAGGCAGCTCATCGTCTTGGAGCTGCAGCTGCAGTACACTATAGTCTGGCTCTACAAGACTTGTCATCTCTGTTGCATCACATATGTCATTCTGAGGGCCGAGACAACGACATAAACGCACTGTTTACAATGTGGTTTCTCATTCTGCGATACGAGGCCTATGACTCCGAGAGTACAGCAGCATCGCTAGTTCATCTCGATGGTATCCGATCATTCTTAAGGCCGTATCTAGATGGTGACGAATATGTGGATGGAAAAGGGCTGCCGTATCTTTCACAGACGATGCTACTATATACGCTGTAGGCCTTTTTTTCCAAGACGCGAACCTAGGCTGATATTGTTAGATATTTGGACGCCGATTCAGCTACTGGCAATGTACATGGCGGCCAGCTCTGCATGGACTTTTCGTCTCGAGAGGCCTCGGATTACATCTCCCACGAGCGCTTGTTCCTAAGCGTGCGATCCATCCTACCCAAAATATGGGGAGACGACTATCCAGTTAGTGAGATCTTGGATGATCTGGAGAACTACCGACCACTACGCCTATACCACTTGTGTCAGGGCGCAAAGCTAGAGCTCCTGAGGTTAGCAAGGTCAACAACGGGACCCGACAGTTGCAGTCTTCAAAGACTTTGGCGCCACATTCAGAGCTTTGGTGATGTGAGTAACAAGTCTAAACATCCATCTGACATGACTGACATTATGGCTTAGGAATTCGCCGATATTTTGTTACTGGCCAAGCAAGTCACCAGCTCTGGCGGCAAACGACTCATGTGGACAGTCTACTCAGCCTTTTTAGACTTTCACGCTCTACAAGTCCTCTACTCATGTCTACACGTGGACCAAGAGTCTCAATCACGAATAGATTCATCCCTCACTCAAATCCTAAGAATCGCATCAAAAGCTCTCAGAGAGGACTCCAGACAGATCTACCGCTTGATGTGGTCGTTATCAGTAGCTCTCTGCAAGACTCAAGGACACCCTGATCATCCGTGGTTATCATCCCATCTCGCCAAGGCAAGGGTGTTGCTGCCGAACTTTGGGGTTCCGGGGTTGATACTTGGACAGTGTGATGGACTTCAAAGTGGCCATGTACAATGAACCATAGACATATTAAATAGACATCATGTCATAAATCCTCAACACAAATAAGCTTGAGTATCTTAAACAGCCTGCCGAGGTCCAGCCTTTTCCAAACTCACATAAACATACTTCGGCGATCTCGTCAAAGTAACACTCTCATCCTGCCTTCTCAACTCTTGCTTAATAGGATTCATCTTGAACTCCCACAAAATCATGGTGAAGAATATCCTCAGCTCAATATACGCCAACTTCCTCCCAAAGCAACCCCGAGGGCCGAGACCAAAGCCTTGAGCTGGTCCGCTGTTGGGATCAAAGACTGTCTCTTCTTTTCCAGACTCAGTCTTTTGCGTCTTGAGCCAGCGTTCGGGGTAGAATTCGGTAATGTTGGAGTTGTCAAAGGCCGCCACTTTCTTCATGTGTGCTTTAGAGTTTATCGATCGTTTGCTGTAGTCGACCTCGATGCCCGATGTCATCGGTGTCAACATACCCGGTCCACTAGCCAGCATTCCCACAGTCGTACCCTTTGGAATATGAACACCGAGAACCTGAGTGTCAACCGTGGCCTGTCGGAAAGTGACGGGGGCAACACGGGCATGTCTGACAGACTCCTCGATAACAGCGTCAAGATAAGCGACGTGCTGGTTCTTGGTGATCTCGGTAACTGTTGGGAGACGGTTCTGGACCGCTGCTTCGGGGTATGCTTCGTAGATGGACTTTCGGAGGAGGGATTGTACACGTTGATCGTCGGTCAGGTACTTGCATGCCCAGCGTAGAACAGACGAGGTGGTGTCGTGGCCTCCGACTAGGTATCCAAGGAGCTGTACAATGTTAGCCACATATGACAGTGTTGAAGAGCCCAGGCTTACCTCGCAAAGGATGACCTCAGAGTAATAGTTTGGCTTCCTACCTTCCTTCGCAGCGATGGCATCCTCTCGAGCCAGCATATTATCCATCGCGCATCGTTCCGGGTGTCCAGCCTTCATCCGCTCAATGCTCTTGGCAATCTCACGGTTCCTAAGCTTATCACGACCTGCTGCAGCCCTTCTCATCATCGGGGAGAGATTCCGGTACAGAAAGTGAGATAGTAGCGGCAGAGGCGATCTGACAGCAACGAGAATGCTATCCCCCAGCGTGGTGAAGCATTGAAGTTCCTCATCAAGGGGCACGTGCTTGAACTCGAAAGCATCATCTTGTCCGCCTGTCTTGCTGGATTCACTCACTTCAAGCTCTCTAGTTTGCTTGGCAATCTGGGATTGCTCGGGTTCAAGACCAAAGGAAGCAGCCATGACGATGTCAAGGGCGGCATTGTGGATGTCTTCGCAAGCATTAAACGGTCGTCCTTTGGCTAGCCGAAGCTTGCTAGTCCAGAGATCAATGAGAAGGGCAAACTTTTGATAAATCTCGGGAGCAGAAACCTGGGGAAAAAGTCAGAATAGTCAAGCATCAGGGACATCATGCTAACATCTTGTAGAAAATTCACCGACATCAAGTCTCGAATAAGCTCCTTATTCCTCTTAAACTGAGGATTCGAAGAACGCATATTAATGTGATGAGCCGGAGCGACGCCCCCAAAAGTATTGACAGTCTCATCAGATCTATCAAACTCCTTCATCCGACGCGTCATGATGTCTGTAGCCTCCCAGTGATCGGCCACAAACACCAACGGCCGACTAAAAGGGCGGAGAAAGACTTGGATCATAGGTGACTGGTGCTTGATGACCTGGCTTGCCCACCATTCTCTTCGATCTGGGGCGGTTCTGAACTCGGGAATGTCGCCAAGAAGGGACTTGGCTGCTTCGACATTGTACGGGATACCCGGGATGGGCTTGGGACGAGCTAGGCGTAGAAGGGCGAGGAATATACCGATAAAGACGGCGCCCACGGCTAAGCCCAGTCCAGGCGGCGCTCTATAGAGCAAGTCGATCGTATCTTGCAACATCTTTGATGTGCTATATTGCAGTGGAGATGACGAAAAGACAGAGATCAACCTCGTTTATAGTTAGCTAGTCTTTGTTCACCATCTGCCACGTAGTAATCAAACACCGATGAGTGGCTTGCGTCACTGGCGTCAAGACTTGAGCATCTAATTGGTCTGTCAGGAATGGTGGATGGAACAACCCAGTCAAACGTGGCTAACGTGAGATAAGCAGTAGAGTCGATTTGGGTCGGATATTGCGATTAGTTCGAGTAACATGTTTATCCGTATTGAGCCGTCTCACCAACCCTTGGTGATACGCACGTTGTTTACTAAAGTTCCGCCGAAGGATCGTATTGATAAGGGAGTGGTATAAATAGGTGAGGCCAGCCGAGGGCGGATGAAAGGGCTGGGCAATGATTCCATCACCGAAAATATGAGTTGGCGGGGTTTACAACTTACCTTGTAAGATCCACCCGGCGGTTGTTCATCCGAACATGGCCATTCTGTTGGGGAAAAGCGTGTGTGTTGTGTTGTCATCTTGCCCATCACTCGCTGAAAGTCCGAAGAGGGACGCGTGGATGCTTGGCTGAAACCGAGAAAAGGGAGCCCTACAGTGTCTCATGCAGCAAAAAAGCAAGTCCTCACTGAAAAAGATGGGCCGGACTCTTAACCAATAGTTGTGACCGAAATGTCAAGGCTGGCGTGTCGTGGGGTGGATGGTGGGCAACTTCACTCTTCTATCTCTAGGTATCAACCAGGCAGAAACAACAGCCATCAACAGGTCAGCGTATTGTAAGCAGATTCAAGCCTTCTTCTTCCAGTCCCAAGGGACAAAGAGTGCTCTACCTAGTCGAGTGGTTAACTCACAGGACCTACAGCCTAGAAGTTAATTCTCCTTTCATAGAAAACTTAACTGCGCTTTTTTGGATTTTTTTCCAAATTTTCCCGAACAAGAGTCTTATAAGCAAGTTTAATCCTTCCTCTCCTAAACAAAAAGCACAAAAACGTGCTGGCGCCTGGTCAAGTGGTTAATCTCTAAAATATCCGCTCCCAAAACAAACCCAAAACCACTTCTCAAAAATATCCGCACACTTGAAAAATAAAAATCCACCTGACCAGGCGCCGTCTTGAAAATAACAAAAACAAGACACCAAAAAAAAAACTACCTTTTTGTCTTTTTTGTCCTCGTGGTCTTTCTAAAGGGAAGTTCAAGGGATCACAGTGGTCACGAGTCAACACGACACGACAAGTTAGAACCAAACGATCTATTACTCTAGTTTTGACCCCTGCCTATCAAAGATTGAAACTCTCCTTTAGGGGGAGGTTCCTACTGCTGGCACCCACAAAAATAGTGTAGTTGCCACTCTGAAGAGCCCACTCCTGTTTAACAACATCCCACACACTAAAGTCCCGTCGAGTCAGCTCAAACTGAACTTCAGCTGATGATCCCTTCTCGATAGCCAGCTTCTCAAAGCCACGCAGTTGCTTGAGTGGGCTGTTGGGGATGGCTACGTAGAGCTGGGCCACCTCTTCGCCACTGACTGGGCCGACGTTGGTGATGGTGGCCTTGACTGTAGCGATGGTTTGCCACAGATCCTCAGTCGAAGCAGTGCCCCTGATGTTGACCTTGAGGGAGGAATATTCGAACTCGGTGTAGCTGAGGCCAAACCCAAACTCGAATCTCGGAGTAATGTCTCGCGCATCGAATGAACGGTAGTCGAGGTAAACACCCTCGGTAAAGTCGCACTGCGGGTCCGTGCTATCCGCCTCTCGACCACAAGGAGCGTAGGGAGTATAGTCGCTCTCGTTCTTGGCAATTGTGTAAGGAAGCTTTCCAGAGAAACCAGCTTCGCCGTAGAGGAGCTTGACGAGGGACTCTCCGCTGTCTTGGCCAGGAAGATGGGCAATGATAGTTGCCGTGATGTTGGGATGCTCGATCCATTGGTCGACAAGACGGATGCCAGCAGCGTGAATGACAACGACGGTGTTGGCACACTTGGAAGCCACATTCAAGATCAAGCCATCGCTGAAGTCATCGTGGAGACCATCGCGATCCCAGCCTTCTGTGGCCATGGCGTTGATAAAGACCAAGCAAACATCAGAAGCACCGTTGACGTCGGGGTTGAAGGATGAAAGATCCCAGTTAACCCAGCTGCCGTCCTTGGCTGCTCTCTGCTGAATGGCGCTGAGGGGCTACTCAATGTTAGACAATTCAACCATCTGGGTAGACCCAACTTACATCGCTGATATATGGCGGCGAGTTGGCAGCAGCACGTCCACCCGAGACAATAGTCCCTCCTCTAGCCGCCTGATCGAAATGCTCCTCCTTACCAAGGACAGCCTGACCCATTTCAGGCGAAGAAGTATACCCAAGCTCAAAAAGCTTATCCGTGTTCTTTGTATCGGGGACGGTAGCATCGTATCCGAAAACGGAAATCATCTTTGGGTTTTCGCGGAATGGGAGAGCGTTGTCTTCGTTTTTGACCAGGACGTGGCCCGCGATGGCTCCCTCCAAGAGGATCGGTCTAGACTCGGGGACGCGAGCGTCGACTTGTTCGTGTGGGAGGCTGAGGTTCTTCATTCCGATACCAGGGGTAGGGAAATGGAGATCCTGGCCGGTGAGGTACCAAGCTGCGAGGATTCTGTCTGTGGTCAGCAACGAGTCGAAGAAATATGATGTGAACAAACCTAGTAGCCATATCCGTGATACGCTCCTCGCTAATAGTTCCATTTTGAACAGCTTCCGTCAGATTCTCCCCCCAGTTTCCTCCCGAAGGCATCACCATGTCGAGACCAGCATTGGCACTCGAGAGGCTGTGACGAGCATTCCAATCAAGAAGCACAAAGCCATCAAACGACAACTCGGACTTGAGGATGCCGTTCATCAGTTTGCTGTTCTCACATCCGTAAGTGCTGTTTATGCGGTTGTAAGAGCACATGACTGAAGCGACACCAGCTCGGATACTGTCGACAAAGGGCCAGAGGTAGTACTCGTGTAGGGTCTTGTCGTCGACGTTGGAGGAAACAGCCTCGATTCCGAAGTAAGGACGTCGGAAGGTCTCTTGTTCGTTGGCAATAAAGTGCTACAAAAATTAGAATAGGACCATGGGCCGAGCTGGATGATACGTACCTTGACGTTTGCAATGACGCCTGCGTCTTGGTGGCCGATGATGGACTCGGCACTCAACTGACCCGTGAGATATGGATCAACGGAGAAACCTTCCCAGTTACGGCCTCCCAGGGGTGTTCTTCCAAGAGGACCAACATTAGGGCCAAGCAAGACGTTTACTAAAGAATATCAGCAGACATCACCAACCGTAGAAATTTGAACTCACCTCCTTTCGCCTTGAACTCTTTGCCCATGTAATAACCCCTTTGGTACGTCAAGTTCTTATCCCAACTAGCACCAACATGCAAAGCCGAAGGATAAGAATTCACAAGATCGGTAGCCCTAACACCGTTCCCTGCATCATGCAAACACATCCCCGGCCATCCAAGACGAGGCACCGTGCCAGTATTGCCGGCGCAGACATTGTCAGTCTTAACACCCCCTGTGATATTCACCTTTTCCTCCAGCGTCAGCAACGCTACAAAATCTCGAGCGCTCGCGTATGCATTCTTCCAGATGCCCTTGCCAGAGCCGGGGGCTGCGGGTCCTGTGAGTGGAGGTTTGTTATTGTTGGAATCAGGGGGACTCACGTGACGGCAACACCTCAGGCGAGGGGTACTCTGAGCTAGCAGATACGCCAATCGCCTGCACAATCAGACACAAAAGTCCTGAAGACCACATTATGAGCGACGGCATATGTTGGTCATGGACCTAGAAGGTGTCACTTCCATCCCGTATTTATTTGTTGATACCTGATATTGGCTGATCAATCGGACTCGTACAAGTTCCCGAGCATTAACCGCCGTCACACCAGGATGACCAATCGGAAGTGATCAGACTTCACCGCAAAAAGAGCCCCGTCCAACCGGAGGTGATTCCGTGTTGCACTGCAACCCCCACAGACAAGTCAACCCCTGAATGCCTCCAGTCAAGATCAAGCGAGAAGAAGAGCCGATGGGTGAATCTTGACATTTGGAGACGTGATGTTGCATAATTTTTCGCTTCGTGGGGAGAATGGACGAATCGGGTGTCGTTATACATGTGTTACGGATGCAGCGTGCCTATCCCCGTTGATCTTCAGACCTATTGCCTTCCTCGACTGAAGCGGGATCTGACGTCTCACAACGTGTGCTGTCCATGCCCGGTGTCCTTCTGCCACCACATGCTTCAGGCGGTAAAAGAAGGCCACGTGAATGCTCAGTGGAGCGTCCTAATATCTCTCTCAATGTCAATGCTAGCTGCTACATAGATTAACAAAAAGAACATTCCACCAGCAAAAAAAGATACGGTAATTATAGGAAAAGCCCGATGCGGGGGTCGAACCCGCAACCTTGAGATCGCGTACTCGTTGCGCTTAGATGCGCAAGCTAAGAGTCTCACGCTCTACCGATTGAGCTAACCGGGCTCAATCTGTTTGGTGATTGGCTGGAGGCCTGTGGCAGGGTCAAGTTGCTGGCATGTGCCGCTTCCGACATGGCTCTAGGGTAAATGTTCGTGATAACATCAACTGATATAGCATTCACGGTTCCTTGAGATTGATCTCTTGGTCCAACTAAAGAATGCGGCGCTTGAGCTTTTACCTGGCTGGGGCCACTCTTCGCGACTAGAATAGGAAAATTGTTGCGACCTGACGAGCGTGAATCGATGGATCAGGCTTTCGCTTCCGCCAACATGATAGGCTCCTCAATGCTGACATGCAGGAGATGCCTGCTGCCTTGACCTTCAACGCTGAAATCCAATAGACACCGTATGAGTCATCAATAAAGTTACCCAAATCTGTCTTCATCTTGATACCCATTTTCACGATCCTACTCCATCTGTAGCTGCATCATCGACACCAACAATGCCCGCCCATATCGAACGCCTCCCAAATGAGCTATTCGAGCCCATATTACACGACTTGAGCTTGCTCGATGTCGCACACCTCAACCAATCCAGCAAACCCCTCAACAAGTCCTTGGATACCTACCTTCTCAGGCTCCCAACCGCCAAACATAGGCTGATGAGATGGGGATGCCAGAATGGGGAGAGATGGGCCATCGAGAAAGCTCTCGCTCACGGAGCCGACATGACTCTCGTTGAGGTTGGTCCTATTGTGTCGTCTACCATCTGCCTCGCCGCACGACGACATCAGTATGAGACCATCAGGTTTCTTCTGGAATCTGGTGCGCGACTTAGCCCCGGCGGTCTTGACCATCGACAAGAGAGGGCATTAAAAAAGCGGCTGTTTGAGCCTAGAAACCCAAAGCTACTTCGGCTTTTTCTGGAATTTCGGTCAGGAAACCCAATACCCAACCTCCAAGAGGGCCTTGACGATGCACTTCTCAGATGCGTCAGGATGGGCCTAGATCATGAAATCTGTCAGCAATGGATGGATCTTGGAGCCAACCCTGCGAGCTTACCTGGGAAGAGTGATGACCCCCAGTCACCGTTCTCGATGGCTGTTCTCTCTGGATCTCTTCCGTTGATGCGATTACTCCTCCCTCCAGACGTAAACTTGGGTGTCCCCAACGACACTTCACTATTCGAACTGCCTCGGTATGCGTACGCAGATCTACACCCATGGCATTCCATACCCATCTTGGCTGCCGCGCGCTCAATGGCAACAACCGGAAAGACAGACATGATGGACGCACTTCTCGACATGGGCGGAGATATCAACCTCAGCGTCAAATGCTACCTGGCAGCCTTTGGACTACCCAAACATGAACCGCATCCAGTAAACCCACTCCTGACATATGTGTTGTCACTCGACATGAATGAGGACCTGGGAGCCATGAAAGTGACTCCTTCTCAAGGAATCAAGTATCTTCTCGAAAAAGGCGCCAAGTTCGACAAACCGAGGCTAAAAAGAGATGACAAATATTCCTTCCAAACCTCCCAAGACTCCCTGGTTATTCCTCTGATCGCCCTCTTGTGGGAGAAGCACAACGGTCTCAGGTGTCTCCTCAACAACGAGATATTCGCCGTCTTCAAAGTCCTCATCGAGAATGGCGGGGCCAAGGAAGGTGTTTCTGCCATGCTTGTACCGGTTGATCCCGGCTATAGAGGGCCTCGTCACCTTCGTGTGTACGGGCGTCGTCCGCCTGGGGACGACAAAGGACCTCTTACCGACGACGAGTACCGTGTGCTGATGGAAAGATGGGGTACTCTGCTGGACTTGATGCTCAGAGATGAAAACTTTGAGATAAGTCTATTGGTGGAGATCGACACCTTGTTCTTGGAGTTTATCAAAGCCATGTTCTCGAGACAACTGGAACTCATGGCAGACGTGTCAGAAGAGTCTTCAGTCAATGAATTGTATCAATTCATCGATGAGAGTCATCCTACGACGATACAAAAACTCGTGGAGAAAGGCGCAAGCCTGGACAGGAAATCTATAAACGGGCCATCTTACGCCGATATCGTCGACCGCGACAGGACTTCTCTCCTCAAGAACATTTTCGACCAAGCAGATCTGAACCGCGATAGCTACTACCTACCACAATGGCGCCCCTGGGGACGTATGCAATATCCCCTCCAAGAGGCGAGGCAGCGCTCGTTCATCGCCATGTTGGTCGCGATGGGTGCGAGGCCGTTTCTCAACACGCCTGATCCTGAGAAGCATTCCCCTCCTGCGTACGACAAGTTGCGTGCTGCGTTTAGGGGGGAGATTATCGAGGGGGAGAAGTTGCTTTGGAATCCGAGGTGTGGGTTTTTGTGGGATGGGTCTTGGAAGGACAATGATACTGATATGAATGATGTTTGAGGGACGTTGCTTGATTGATGAGGTTGGTGAAGAGAGGGTTATGATACTCTGAAGTACCTGTACTTTGCTTGATGAAGCGATGCGATGAGGGGTGATGGATGAAACTACGGTTGGTTGGAGTAGTGACGACAAATTGACAGAACCCTTCCTCTTTGTTAGGCGGTTAAACTAACCATACTCAATCTAGAGGATAACCTCGTTAGTGTTTTATCCCTGTACTTTTGCCTGTGGGGAGACGAACGATGTGAAACAGTCAAGATGTGAAACGGCTTCTCCCCACAATCCGGCCTCATTTTTGAGTACCCTTTGTCTCTCTTCATGCTCCATCTTTTATTTAAGCACACATTCAATGAGAAGAAAGCTTTGTCTGACCAAATGACAGCTTTATTGATATTAAAGACCTTCTCGTTAACCGTTGCTCGGGTGATGACGATCGACGGACCTTAATCCCAAGCATAAGACTTGCCAATCCCGCTTCAAACCCACGCCTCGCTTGATAAAACCGCCTAATTTAAAGACCAATTATTGCCACTCAAGGCGTGTGCACTCGTGAAAAAAAAAACTCGTATTTTGTCATGACTAGTCTCTGCGTTAGTAGGTACGCAATGTCCACGTACCTCCCTCCCCCCGCCACGTGACGTGTCAGTCTCCAGTTTTGCCCCCTTTCCACCTTGGACCTTTTTCAAAAATTCTCGTATTTCGTAACGTGTTTAGAAATAAACCTTGAAAGATTCCTTTGCAAGAATGAGAATTGCAGATACAAAGCTAGAATGGGCCTTTTTCGGTGTGGCGGTTGCACAATTCGTGCTGGTCACGCTTCTTCAAATGTGAGTATTATCTTTTGATCTTGTTTCTAACGGACGCTAAAGTGTGTTGCATAGAACTATTCTGGTCAGATATCTACGATGGGTTAACCCTGTCGTTTATCAAGTTCCAGTATCTTACGTCATTCCCATGGTCTTTGCAATATCGACATTGGGATGCGTCTTCCAAGCCATCGTGGCTCTTGATTCATGTCGCATCAAGAACAAGATTCAGATATGGGCGCAGTGCGTCATCAATGTCTGTCTCTCTGTTACGGCGGGGATGCAGTTTGTTCAAGCCAAGGAGGCGGCTGAAAGGATTCTCAAGGGGTATGATGGACAGAAGAATCCTTTTGCGGATAGTGAGAAGCCGTTTTGGAAATACACGCAACCGGCTTTGATTGCTTGTATTGCGATTTATTCGGCTTGCAGTCTTTTCATGGTTACGCTCGCATGTTGGCTGCATGTGGAATTCTCGTGGACGCTGTACGAACATGTCAGTCCCGATGTCAAGATGAAGGCTCGACACTTGAGATACCAGGTAAGAAGAAGAGATTGGATCAACTGTGGGCATACTAATCATTCGAAAGGCGTATCTGGTATTTCTCAAAATATCTCTCCTCTTTGTTGTCCTCTTTGTCGTTGTGTACGGCTTTGTCAACGTCCACTACGAAGAGCCCGAGTTTGGATTGACCATGTCGATCCTACCAATCGTTGTCATACATGCCGGCGTGGCAGCCTATTGTGTGACAAACGAACACAAAATGGGCATGTTTGCGGTGATAGTAAGTATTCTCTCTCTGGTGTTGTTCCATTGCTAACCGCATATCAAGGCTCTGCACCTGGGTCTCGTCGGCTACCTCGTTAGCAGGCTAATTGTCCTATTCGGAAAGGGACTTCGAGCTAAGACGTTGATGAAGGAAGAGATGATACTATTTGCCGCCATGGGGCTGTTCTTGAGCGCTGTAGCAGCGGTGGCCGCGGCTATTTGCACGTCGAATTTCCACAAGGGATTGAAGCCGTTGCTGCTGGGTCAGGAACCAAGGAACCTGGCGCCACCGGAGGAGTATGAATTGAGGAGACCACGACCTATAAGCGGTGTATTTTCTCGTCCTGAACGGATGTCTCGTCGGTTTGATATCGATTAGCTTCTGTTGTCTTTGAGGACTGAGGTGGGATAACTCTTGGAATTAGGCGCTGTCAATGATGAAATGCTTGCATACTTCACAGTCTAAGCTACTCTCCTTTGTTGACCATTTTGAAAGAAATTGTTCGTCCCTGGCATGACTCGTGAGTCCATGGACGTGCACGTTGACTTTGTGCTTATTGGGTGGTCTTTACGAGTGGATCACGAGAGCCGTAAGCCGTAAGAGTCACAAGACAGCTGCCTAACAAGGCTCTGGTAGTCAAGCCTCCTCCTCTTCCCATTCTCATTATCAATATCAACTAGACTTCCTACGAATCATTCCTTGGAAATATCTTGAGCCAAAGACGCCGTGTTCACAGCATGGGAGGTCGCAAAGGATCCAAGTCACAGAAAGTTAGCCAGAGTAAGGCCACCGCCGCAGTACTGGTGTTTCCACCATTTCTCTTCCTTGGGCCATGTTCAGCTGCATCATCTTCTTCATTTCTGAAAACCAACGGCATTACTTCCGTTATTAGCATCGGATCAACACCATCAGAAAAGATCGACGGAGTCACTTACCACCGAATCTCAATGGTGGACTCCCCATCTGCACCAATATCCGAGTCGATTGAGTTAGCAAGCAAAATAATCAATCAAGTCGCTGAAGCAGGCGGAAAGGTGTTGGTTCATTGCTCTGCCGGGATATCAAGATCTCCCACAGTCATTGCTGGTTATCTCATGATCCGACAGGGCATGTCACTCAAGACGGCATTGGCAGCTATCATTTCGGCGCGGCCGACAGTTTGCCCTAATACCGGATTCATTGCTCAGCTGCGATCGCTAGATCAAGAGCTATATGGGAATGACTCTTTGGGGGTAGATGAGCTTCCTAGAAGGACGGAGGATCGCGTTGCTCTCCTGACCGAGGTGGAAAAGGAAACAGCGGGATGATGTATAGAAGCCTGGATACGAGTGAGATAAATCTATAATTAGAATGACCTGAACAATAGTTTGTTAGCTTTAGGAGGACGGTGGAAGTACGTTGCACTGCAAATTTAACCCCCCTCAAGAGGTCATAACGCCCACTCACGCATATGTAGTCAGTCATGTGACAGTATCTACTCATTTAATCTATCTACCTACCTAGGGTCAGCCTCCTGTCGATATCAAATAGAAAGTCAAAGATTAATATGATCGAGGAGAGACGATTTATCTCATAGAGATGTGCCTTGAACAGGCAAAGATTCGACCAACAGCCCTTACAGCCTGGATACAAAATGGCCCAGTTAAGTTAATATCTGCTTGCCATTTGAGTCATAACCATGGTTATTTAAGTGCTAGTTTCATTGTGTAGACTAAAGCGCTATTGACATGTGACTAGAGATCTCTCTGATTCACTAAGCGACGTGGTCTTGCCTTTTCCATAGGTAGGTAGGTAGGTAATCCAAGCCCTTTCGATATTTCCAGCTTCACGACAGAGGCAGACGCAAGAGCGCCAACTCCGGCCAATGCTCAGAAACATCCCAAGAAGAAATGTAATTAGAGTGAGATTCACTTTCCGAGCCATCATCGAATGCATCCACCGGGAAAAGCCAAAAGCCAAAAGTAGGCCGCACAGCCTTGTCGAGATCTTCATCTCGGAATTTCGGAAGCGAAGAACCTGCAGTGGTTTTCCAGTCTATTTTAGAAAAGGGCCCGTTGGATACGTATGTGTCATTCCAGATTTCGTCTTCTTTTTGGACCCATTTTCTGGCGTCTTCTTCGTTGTATACGCGATCCCATGGTCGAAAAGTAAGTAGGATTCGGTATTTCGTCTTGAACGGTTTGATGCCCATCGCTTCCATTGTCTCTAACCACGCAGTGTACAGGTATCGAGGACTGACCATAATAGTGAGGCTTTTAAAGTCCTCCTCAGCACGTCTCGGGTCTCGGGATATGCGATCAAAGTTGAGTGCCATGGCCGTAATGGGAAAGGAGCGGTTGAATGAAGTTTCGTAGAGAGCCAGTGCGCCCGTGTCACGACCCAAGACCATGCGGGCGATATTTTGAACGGACACAAAAAATACTTCGTCAAGCTGAGACATGATGTCTTTGAATGCTTCCTTGGCTTCGGGGTTGTCGCTTGAAGGTGGCAAAGGAGCGAGGCGGCCGTGATTATCTAGCGTCCTACGGCAGAGAGCCAAATTCCGGATGCCAATGTGCTGTGGATCATATTTGAACTTTAAATCGTAGAAGAAATCCATCATATCCATGCTTTCCTGCTTAATATGTAGAAAATCGTACTCTGGGTTAAAGTAGATGGTGCCAGAGACGAGGTCGTCACTTCTGGAAGCTCCCTTTGTGAGCCAGCAGGGAAGGTGGACTCTGTAAAAGGACAAGGCTGCGCCTCGGGCTTCTTTGTTGACTCTTAGAAGCTTGCTCAGCATCTGATATCCTTCGACCACTGGACGATAGGTCTGGCTTTGGTGCGAAGCTGGTTTTGTCTGACCATCATGGGCCAATTTTTAAATCGAATGCGGAAGGATACCGTAGATGAACTTTGAGAATGCGATGATGCTCCAGGGAATGTTTCCAGATTTTTAAGCGTAGCTCAGCTGGTAGTTTGGAGAAGAGAGGAAACTCTTTCAGGTCTCCATTGGAGCGAGGGCCCTCAAGTGTGAAGATCTGGAGATGTGATTTGGAAGTCATGATTCATTTGAGAGGAGGGCTGAATTCATGCAATGTGAGGTATTGTAGAAGGCCTGGAAGATTGCGGATGTGCACAAGACCCTTTGATGTGGTGGTAATGGCTGCTGCCTACCTATGCTGACGTGTGCGAGTGGCGCAGCCAAACCGGAGGATGCACCATCCGCTATGCCAAAGCAAAGTGATCGACGTTCAATCTGACAGACGGATGAAATACTCTATTCTAGTCCTGAGAATATACACACGCTAACTGTGTGTCAGGGACCAAAAAAGGCCCCTAGGGCTACCTGTTTTAGTTCACAAGTGAATATGGATAACAGTTGGAGGTAGTAAATTTGGGCAAGATGCATTTCAGTGTTGAACCAGCAACAGTCTATCTCTATATCAGGGAAAAGCCTATTTAGAAGCAGCAGGAAGTGGCTTCTTGGCAAATCCTATCCTTGAATTCCCCCCATCAAAGACAACAAAAGCAGCCTTCAACGCAATATCCCCAAAAATATTGATACCCGCAGAATCACTCGACTGAAGACCACCAAAGCACATGCCCGAGGCCTGACCAACTGCCTCAATCCTGAGCCCTTCAAACCTCTGTCCGTACCTCCTCTTGTTGAGACCTTGAGATGAACTTCCTGGGATGGGGGCAAAGTTCATGAAAGCGCCGGGGATGGTGATGGCTGCTTTTCCGACGCCGAAGGAAAAGTCGGGGAGGTCCGAGTCGCAGGGGAAAGTGAAGCCGCCTGCCGCTTGATCTAGTTGGGCTCCTTTGACTTGGGAGTAGTAAGCCTCGTTGACTTCGCCGGGGAGCAGAAGAAGCGAGGTTCCAGTATCGGCGATGCCAGTCAGGGGTGTTTGAGAAAGTGCATCCTTGCCGACAGAGAAGCCCGTAGAGGTAAATGTCCACAGACCAGAGGAAGAGTCGATATCAGTGAAAGCGATGTCGCCGGTGAAAGCTGACTTGTCAATGAAGCCAAAGTTGTACTTTCCGGGTGCATCTTGTTGCAAGTCGGCAGTGAAGAGTGTGTTTCCATGCTGAGCGTTGGTACCGGCAAAGAAAGTTTTCTGCTGCTCTGGCTGAACAGTGTTGATGGAACTGAAGCCCAAGCCAACCAGACCATCGAGGTCCTGTTGTTGAAGGAAGGATTGGGTCACTTCATCTGCCACTTCAACAGCCTGGTTTTGTACAGCAAGACCTCCGATAGAGACAGTATCCATCACGACGTGTCCGGCAGCAGCACTTCCATCTCCGTATTGGATCTGGAATGATGCACCGTCCAACTGCTTGGACGTGTTGCTCTCCGCAGCGACATACTGAGTTTGACCACCTCCAGCAGCAGCAGCCTGAGGACCATAAACCCAAAGATCCGAAGATCCAGTATCAAAGTCCATCTGAAAAGT
Organism: Fusarium oligoseptatum; assembly: GCA_003946995.1. NCBI lineage: Eukaryota > Fungi > Ascomycota > Sordariomycetes > Hypocreales > Nectriaceae > Fusarium > Fusarium oligoseptatum. Next base: position 154,778 of record NKCK01000058.1, on the reverse strand, counting down.
TTTGGGAGGAGACCCGATTTGAACCGGAGTCAACCACTCGGCGTCATTCTGGACAGGCACAGTCACAGCGCTACCAGTATCGGCGCGGCCATGGATCCCCTTTGCAGCAGCAGCGAGGTTTTCAGGAAGTGTAATGCCATACTTTCTGTAGGCTTTGATGAGAGCGCGAGTGCCATCTCTTTTAAAGTTGGAGTTCTTGACCTGCTGAACCGAACAATGATTTCCGGAAGAGACAGCAGGAAGGGCAGAAACGAGGGTAAAGGCCCAAAAGCTTGTGAAGAAGAGAGAAGACTTCATGTTGACGGGTATAAGAATTAAAGGGGGTAAAAGACAATGAGAGAAGAAAGGAAAGGGTGTTCGCAGAACAGGGAATGGAATGGATTGGCCTGCAACCTTGGTGAATACATCTCTTGGCAGCGAAAGAAGGCCATTATTATACACCACCAAAATTCATCCCTTGAGGATCCTTTGTTCGGCCTTCACCTCGGAGGCCACCAACGAGTGAAACAATAGCTTGACAGAGATATCCGCGTCATCGGTGAAATACGATCATGCTGCGGAACCCCGAGTTTCACCCCCTTAAACATACCCGTCTCTAGTAACTGAAAGGCATTTTGCAGTGGATGCCATAGTGAAGCGGTGTTGATTAGTTGACGCCGTCGGAAAACCGGCAGTTTTGAGACCGTTCGCTCATCCAATTCGAGAACCAATAGAAACGTTTCCAAACGCGCTTCGAGTAGAGACGAAAAGGAGTGGGCGGCTAGTACGGCAAATGGAGACGGGGCGATTGGTGGAAGATGGTGGCTACGGGTATAACGGAATTGTGAGACGAGGCTAGTGGTGGCGCCTGGGACACTTGATGAGTTTCAGATGATTTTTGTAAGGGGAGAGGTTTCAAGTCGGGAGTCAGGTGACATTTTTGTTTATATAAAAAGTAAAGTAGTGCTCTTTGGAATGAGTGAGCGTGGTTGGGTTGTGGGAGGGAGACAACTTCAAGGTGGTGAACATGGAAGTGGTCCATAGCAATGTAGCCATCTAGTGCCATTGTCGCTTTTAATGCAATTGGCATGTCACAAGGCTCCTAGTCTCTTCACTCAAACTGTCATTAAGTTAAGGCCGAGAACTGCTTTATCTTCAACGTCTCGTGGAAACAAGGTTATAAACAAGTGGCTGATGAATATGAAGAGAGAGTGCCAAGTCAATCCGAGAGTAGACAGCCCATCGTAGACAGGCATCGCAATTTATCAGAGTCAAAAAGATAGGTACAGGTCAGCAGAGTAGATTGGCAAAAAAAAAAAAAAAAGAAGCCATGCTAGCAATCGTTTAATAGGAACAGCCCGATGCGGGGGTCGAACCCGCAACCTTGAGATCGCGTACTCGTACTAAGAGTCTCACGCTCTACCGATTGAGCTAACCGGGCGTGGCTCTGATTGGTGGACGGCAGCCTCGAAATTGGACTCCATGCAGTTGAGCAGCCACAGAGACACTGAGGACTGGGAACTACCTATGCTAGCATCCATAACGACTCATACCTATATGTTTTATAAGTATATCGAACTCAGCTAATTTCTTTGTATCTATTCTGGATTTTCCAACTGTGGTAGAGCTTTGTTCGGCGTTGCTAGACTTGGGAGTTTATATAAGACTCCACATCATGGAAGTCTTTACACGCTCGATGGCTCCTCATAGAAACGTAATCGATACTAATAAGAAGAATAATCTCGTCAGTATATGGTCTTATTGAAGATATTTAACCTCGGATCTACCTTTGGGTATGCTATGAGGTTAAATATCTTAATGGTCTTATTGGCATAGAAAATCCTAGATATTTGGCGTGAACGTTAGTATGATGTCGTTCTGGTACACTTGGCCATGTTTTAAACACAAAGCAACATGACTACACTGCTTAAATGAGACGTCTCTGTTACTCAACTGCAAGCGCATCAGAAACCATGAGAGCTGCCCAAAACCTCTCACAGCATGTTTCCCTTAATAATCCATCTTCTATGTCTTCTTACTCCTCCAAACTCCCCTAATAAACACACCTCTTGTATCAACCAATAACACACTACCCGCAGTAATCCGGCACAGGAAGCAACGCAGCCTCACACATCTCCTTACTACAGCTACACCAACAACCACAAATCTGATTTACCTGAGTATGACACTCGGCATCAGGCATAGGGAAAGTCCCAACGCTGGGACCTGGCATCGAGCAGTAGGTACCCCCAAGCCAGGGGACACAGAATCCAAAGTCCTTGCCGCCGGGACAGCCTTCGTCTTTGGGAGTTTTGTCTTCGCCTCGCTTGGCAAGGTAGGCACGGGTGTTGACGGATTCGGAGATGGATCGGGCGGCTTCTTTGGAAGGGGATGGAGCGGCGAGGCTGAGACAGGTGAGGAGGAGAGTTGTGGTGATGGTGAAGACCTTCATGGTTGTGATGTTGAGGTGAAAGGAAGATTGAAAGAAGAGGTTTAGTGGAGTAGTGGTTTGTTTGTCTGTTTTGCTTATGTCTTGGGTTGATGGTGATTCAGAAAGATAGGCTCTTGGCGAGGGAGATATCTTTGCTTTTATACTTGGGAAAGAGATCAGGCCTTGAGTCTTCCTTGTGCCGATGATGCCTCATAGGCGTTCCTACACGACGTTAGTAAGATTGCCACAATCCTTCCTTCAAACATTCTAGCATGAGCATCAAGGAGGCTCAGTAGATGAAACAATAGGAAAATGACGTAGTCAGCCTGCATATGGATGCCACAGCCCAGTTGATCCTCAAGACAGGGGGTGCCTCAACTCATGCAACAAGGGACCTTGTGTTTGCCATGTCTGGCAGGCCTGACAGGCTCATGCAGGCGGTCGATGACCCGGCTCTCGGACCTTTAGGGACTGTTGGTTAAGCCGATCATCCGGCCCGAGCCTTGCAAGCTTACTAGACAAGTTTGTGTCGTTCAAGTCTTGATTAGTGCATTTCATCGAAGGCCTCGAATATTCTTTGGGCTTTGGAGCGGGGGTGGAGTGTCGGATGAAAACAGTGCTTTGAGGCAACCAGTCGACATGTAGCTTCGGGCTCTCGAGAAAACAAACAAGGTCAAAAGTTCTTCTCTTTTACGATATTAATTTTCATGACAGAGTATTCACATTGGTGTTGGGAAGCTTGAATAGTGATGAAGGCATTGCTAGATCCCTGGGAATGACGGCATGCTGAAGAGCGAGTGAGCCGAACTAGGCTGAAACAAACCCTTGAAGGTTTTAATAAACCCGATTCACGTCATGCATATTTTGTCAGCTCTTTCCAATGACGTAAAGGTGCCCATGAGATCCAGCCAAGTGCCGAGGCCCTTTTCAAAAAGGGCCACCTCGTTTGATGCATCGAGAGTCTGGAGATCAAAAGGTCCTCCCTCATACCACAGTTGCGTATGTGGCTTGGCGAAGGAATGCATGCATGCATGGCAACAGTCCGTGATTTCTAAACGATGTCTGCATCGACCCCTGTACGAGGCTGAGGTGTGGTGCATGCATGGGCTGAACTTGTTTATCAAAAGGATCAGCTACGGCATATGCACGGATTGTTATAGGATTGGCAGATTCGACTTGCAATGTCGTCACCCTCAGCTCGGGAATTTGTAAGTACCGAGGTGGGTGGTGGAACTTCTATCATAGACGGCACCTCGGTATTTAGAATACCGAACTGCAGGGAACGTGCATATGAAATGCAAGAGAGAACAGAACTTTAATCACCGGATAAGATAAACGGCGAACACTTATTAAATAGCAAAACAGCGCGAAACATGGCTTGCTCCAGTAAATTCAGAAATATTATAAAGATGCATCCAAGGTAAGGCCAGCCTCAACCATGGTGTTCACCTCGACACGGGACAACCATGCCTTTACACCATCCTCTCCTCAAGACGCATCTGAGTCAAAGACACAGCATCAACAACACCAGATGGCAACCCCAATTCATAAACAGCATCACCATGACAAAGTATCAAACCACTACTTAAAGATCGAACATCAACATGAAGCTGACAACCTGTGCGCGACAAGAGAATCTCCCCCCAAAGTTCCTCAACGATTGGAAGAAGCTGACACTTCCAGGTACTTCGTATTGTGAGTGATGCGTTTCGACGGTTGTATCTGAACATGCATGCGTGTCCTTTTCCTCCGTTCCAGAGAACCATTTCTTGGAGTCTAGGCATGTTCGCCGCTACGAGCGCGGCGACATATAGGTAGTAGAGTCCATAGAACGATCTTGTCTTTCCTCGGTTTTAGGATTTCTGAAGTTAACGAGAGGAATTCTAGGTGTTGCCAGATCCAATGTCGCTGTTCCGGTCGGAAGAAGTGGCAAGCATCGATTAAGAATGATATTGAGAGGTGTGTGAGCTGTAGACTTCGGTCTCCTATTGTTTCGGCGAGCCCGCGGAACCCGAGTCTGGTAAGACTGAAAGGTGGTCGGGGCCATATGGTTCTTCGTATCGGTGTCATATGAATCTCGTCGAAATCTTCAAAGATGGATAGTCTCTTGAGTGTCCTCGGTAGACCAACTTCAAGTGTCCTTTTGTATTCTATATCCTCAACGTTAGCTATCAAGGCATTGCTTAACTCTTAGTCACCCTCACCTCGGTCCAATAATGATTGTAATGAGGGAACCCACTCACGCCATGGCTCAAAGAGCAGACATTCTAGTCGTGGAAGTTTGTCCAGCAGCGTTCGCATACTAGAACCCGGGAGCCGTCGACGAAGATGCCGACGTATCACGAGCCTTGTAACGGCATCCACCCTAAGCATACGTTGCCTAGAAATCAGATCGATGGGTTCGAACAGGCGTCCTATCGCGGAACTCCTAGGAGACCTCGTTCGAGTTCCATTATTCCAGCCGTGGTCCGAACCACCCCAATTCCTCGCCTCATGCCTCCCGTCTCCAAAGCAGTAGTTCTTGAAGTAATGCTGGGTGTCGCTAGGTGAATTAACACTCAGCTCCAGAGTGAGACCGCCTGCGGTCGAGCCCCAGGTACTCAGCACAGCAAAGAGCTTTAAGAGGGCGCCCCTGATCAAGCGGTTGTTGCGTATCCAGGCAGATTGCGATTCTCGACGATTGCATATTAGACAGGTGTATTGGGGGAGTTCGACATGAAGCCAGATATATTGCACTAGGGGTCTCGTTCGGTCGGTAATCATGGTTCCAAGGCCTTCGATGCGTGTTGATCGGAGTTTTTAGTTGTCGAAACATCCGGGGTTCGATTATTTCCTGCCATTTTTTGCATACCGCGGCACAGACAGACAGGTGACCTGGACCGCCTGCTGCGAGGTAGTCGAATATCATGAAGCGGAGTTCCATAGGCAAGGAGTCCCAGGAGGTCATGATACATGGTGTAGGTGTTTGGCGGCGCGGCGATTTCGGTGCTTGGTGTTTTTCGTGTTGTATGCATGATGATGACTGTGACAAAACGGACACCTGGCTTATTTATCTTGAAATTTTTTTTCCAGAAGTTTAAGATTTCGTTGAGATGTTGAGATCGGGCCGGGGGGAAAACCTGATGCTGCCTAAAGTTGTTAATGTTCTCATTATGTATGTTTTATCAAATTGATTTAGATGCCTTATTTCGACTCCATTTGGCGATGTTGCCTTAAACAGACAATATGATAAGTAAGAAAAATAATCGTCAACTCACTTAATATACTTTCAAAGTAATAGAGGTTATGAATTTCACGATATTACAAGTCGTCAAGTCCTGCATGAAAAAAACTTAGCTATGCCCTCATGACATGAACTTTCCCACGGCCTCCGCGGAAAAGACGTTTAAACTCTGACGTTTTTTTTATTTGCATTAAGCATATAAACTTTGTTCAATCTCGTATTCCCGAATCCACGTTTTAGTCCCTGTCAATCCGTAAAACTACAAGGTGTATCTACATGAAACGCCGAGCGGTTGCCAAGATCTGGGCCTGGTCAGCGAAAGGTTTTAATACTGACCGCGTGATGAAAATTCCTAAATAAATACTCGAAATTATTCTTCGGCATTTAAATTTTTCCTTGAACCCGTATTCACTAATGTTGCCACCCTATCTGGGTGGTTATGGCACCTTTGTCTTCTGGGTCGTCGCCTCACTTACACCGTATCTCTCCAAAAGTCATCAAATACGACCATAAACTCGCGACTTTTTGTAAAACAGCATGGGGAACAAACTACCCCTATATACCCCATTGGTCCGCCTATTCCCCAACTACCGTAGTATTCCATTCCTTCAAACAGGGCTGTCGAAAGAAGGGTGTGTCATGTCCACTTTTTAAACCTTCCGTCTATTAAGGGGTCGTCCCTTTACTTGTCCAATACGACGGGGGTTACCTTCCTATCTAGGCCAAGCGAAGTAGTCTCTGAGACCCCGGAGCGTGGGTTCCGTTGATCCTGATTTAGATGGATTGACGGCTTTCACGGGGTGAGTCTTTACACCAATCAGGTTACAGGGAACCCGCGGGAATGGGATGGTAGATGCGGGTTTCCATGGGTCGATGGAGTCCGAGGAATTAAAGCTTAAAAACTGCCGGTAGGGCATATAAGTCGAGTTGTTTGGACTTGACAAGACAGCCTTTTTAGCATTGCAGATCAACTCTTTTACATTCTTTCACTTCTCTAAACACAAAATGGCTATCTCTAAGCAACTTCTTCTCGCCCTTTCCCTTCAAGCCATCACTGGCTGGGCTGCTCCCGAGGGCATGCTCGTGGAGCGACAATCTGGATCAAGCTACGAGGCGAACCCCAACATTGGACCCGGTGGAAGCCAGTTCAAGGACTCGAACCATTTCCGCGTCTATGGAAACAGTGGCCAGGCTGACAAGGCCCTTTCCATGCTTGAGGCTGCTTATGACTGCTTCGTCGGCACCCTGGGCTTCCGAACTTCCGGGCTCTCTTTCAACGATGCTTCCAACAATGGAAAGAAGACCAAGACCAATGTTTACTCGGTTGCCAGTCTGCCTGGAGCAGCTGGTGTCATGCACTCTGATTTCTCAACCGGTATGGGTTGGCTCGAGGTCCAAAACTCTTACCTCACCGCGTCGGGCGTGACGGTCCACGAGTACGGACACGTTTTGCACTACCATCAGAAGACTTGGGTTGACCAGGGCCGAACTGGAGCTTGGTGGGAGACTTTTGCCAACTGGGTCGCCGACACTTACCGCACTTCTGATCTCTGTGCTGCTGCTCGTCGGGCTCATAGTCAACCCACTGAGAACACCGAGATCGAGTTGCACAAGACCATTGGCGACTCTTTCCAGCCCATTGTTGACGGTTCGGTCGACACTGGAAACTATTACCAGGCTTGGCCCTTCCTCACTTACCTGACCAACAACCCCGACAAGTACGCCAAGCTGGGCACTGATACCCTTCACCAAATGATGGTCCAGTACAAGGCCAACAGCAACGAGACGCCTCTCCACACCCTGCAGCGTGTGGCTGGTAGCACCACTGTTGCCCAGATCGTGGGTAGCTACTGGGCTCGCATGGCCTACGTTGACATTGGTCACACCTCTGCCCACCAGACCTTCCTCGACCAACGTCGATCTCTCAACTACGCCAACGTCGACTCTAACGGTAACGGAAAGTACACTGTCAAGTCTGCCCGACGACCTCAGTACATGGGCGCCAACATCATCCCCCTCAAGACCTCAAGCACCAGCGTCAAGGTTCAAATCACCGCTAACGGCGCTTACACTGCTACCCTTGCTCTCTTCCGCAACGGTGCTACCCGCTACGTCAAGGTCGACGGCTCTGCCACCGTCACTGTTGCTTCTGGCGAGGAGGTTAGCCTTGTTGTTGCCAACACCCCCAGTCTTATTCTCTATGACCCCTTTAACCTGTCTGCTGAGGCTAAGAAGGGTCTCGAGTACTCTTTCACTCTCACTGGTGCTACTGTTGCTTGAAGTTACAGTGTTTGCGAGGAGTAGCTTTTTGGTTTCATGTATATATTGAGTGAGCTTTGATAGCCCTTTTGTTGTCTGCTTGCAAAGCGCTTGTTTCATAGTCTTGTTTCTGTACATAGCTTCAAGAACATTCTCATCATTGTCCAAGTAACATCATAACTTTGTGCCCCCTCAAACGTTGGAACCTCTCAACCTCTTTAAGCAGCCTCGGGCTTCCTCGCATAAACGGAGCAACTGTCTACGATTAGTATTGCAATACCAGGACCAACAACGGGGACTTACATCGGCCAGTAAGCATGGATCTTGGGATCATTAAAGTCCTTCCGAAGCTTAACGAGAAACAATTCCACCTCCTCGACACTCCAACCTAGACCTCGAGTAAACGGCGCTAAAGTGAGACCTTCGAGCAGGATATTCGAGTTCTCATTGTTCCACGCTCCAAGTTCCTTGTACTTGGGGTCTTTAGGCCATCGGTTAGTAGGCCATTTGAAGCGTGTTTCAACAATATCGACGAAGCCTGCATCGGCTAGGTAACCCTTGAACGAAGGGGTCTTGGCAAACTTCCGTTCTAACTTTTCGGCTGCCTCCTCGAGGAGCTTGCACCATTTGGCTAGAATGTCGTCTTCGGAGAGAGTACCGTCATCACAGCCCATGATGACATCCACCTCTTGAAGCTCGACCCATCCCCCAGGAGTCAGGTTGCTGACAGTATTAGTAAAAAGAGACTGGGGTCGGCTGGGAAAACTCACTCGTAGATCTTTTGCAGATAAACTGGCCAATCCTGCACGCTAAAGTTCATCATCCTGCTATGAATATAGTCAAAGGGCTTTCTATAGGTCCAGTCCTCGTCAATATCATCGATGAGAAATTGAACGTTCGGAGGGACCCTAAACGAATGTTAGCAATACCATATCAAGCATACGAAGTCCATGCATACATGTTGGGCTGGCTAGGTGAGAGGTCTACTCCCACGACCTGTGCATTGTCAGTCTAACTCCAGCGCGAAACGGTGCCACTCACTTCAGCCTGGGGATGTTCATCACCAAAGTCAATAGCCCAGATACCGGTACCCGTTCCGAGATCGAGCACGCGCTGGACATTTGAGCCGGGCAAGTTGGGTGGGCAGAGACCAAGCTTGTTATCAAACGTGAGAAGACACAGATGGTGTTGAAGGTCTATAAAGCATAAGTAAAACTCTTATTTATACGTAACAGAAAGCTTACCTAGTCTCTCATTCTCCTCGTTGTCGTTGGGAAGATTGTATTCTAGGTACAGCTGTCAGAACTGGACAATGGCGCGGTGCTTGCGACTTACTGCCGTCCTTGTATCGATGGTATGTTCTCCCATTCTCATGTCGATAGTCAAGAATAGAGCTCCTCAAGCTCTCGGTGGAAGTTGCGGCGTCCTATTGGCATCAGTACTGTTTGCACCCAATACAGCGAGATCGTCCATACACCACCGAGCGACGAATCGCTATCATTAAGCTAGTCAATATCAGCTGGAGTAACTCCATCGGGGCAATAAGCCTACACCGTCATCGGCAGCAATCACGGGATCCGCGTCAATAGTGGCCATTGTTAGTGTTCGTCGAGGTTATTCGTCTCACCACCAGATGAGGGGATTGAAGTCGGTGTCCTTGAGGGAATAAAAGTCACTCAAATATCGCAGTTTGCTTATGAACAAGGCCAAATGGCCAATCGTTATCCGCTCGACTTGCATTGTTGTCTCTTCTCTCGTGTGATTGTTTGCAGGGATGGGGCATACAATGAGCTGTTGGTTCTGCGATTGTTGTTTGTAAGTGGAAACGATGAGCATAAAGGGACTGGGATTAAATAATGCAACATTATGTGCATACTTGATCCACGGCCAAGGGTTTTGATGAAGTTGGTGATGCCTACTTATCCACGATCTTCTAGGTCGGTTATCCCGCCTTCAACTACGATTGAGTCGAAGTAATCCTCTTCAGGAATGTATTCCATGAACCTTGTAGCGTTATTTAATCAGAGTGATCAGAAATTGATACTGGAACTTGCAAACATGAAAAAGATACGTGATTCGACGTGAAGAGAACAAAGCTCCATTGGCTACAAATATATGTTCCAGGCAGCCATTTGGGAGGTTTCTCAGCCTGTCAGCTTGATTGATTTTCCGACCCGACGAGAGGGGTCAATCAGCCTCACGTCTCACCTGCATACGTCAGTCATACCATCATTCTTCAGTATTAATTGACTCCATCGACAAAGATAATCATGGATATGTCAAGTCCTGAAGGTACCTCCATGTTTGTGGAAGCGGGAAAAGGCTACCTCACTACCATGAGCACATCGTCATCAGACTCATCATCAGATTCTCCCAGCGCCAACACGCCCGATGACTTCGACTTTGACGATTTGGTAGCCTACAATATCAAGGCATGTGCTGCTTTGGCACCCACTCTAGGCACGGCGACACCCACTGTGAGCCGAAGCGATCAACGCCGGATGCTCCTTGAGCTTGGGGCTATTAGTTCTTGGGGAAACGAGGAAGAACGATGGTACACTCTAAGACCAATCGTCGAGGACCGACTTGATGCATATCTCGGAACATTCATCGGTCCCAAGGACACACCATACGAAGGCGGCATCTTTCACATCCGGTTCAACCTCAAGGAAGGGTATCCCTTTTCACCCCCAGAAATGTGGTTCCTAACCAAAATCTTGCATCCAAACGTTGATACCAGAGGCACAATCTGCATGGACCTAGACTGGTCCCCATCTTTGACTCTAGAAGTGTTATTAGCCTCTGCAGCATCACTTCTAGACACTCCAGACTGGTGGGATCCCATGCCAGATGGTCTTGTTGCCACGTTAGGCAATGATGCAAAAAGGTTTGATGAGATGGCGAGAAAATGGACAAAGGATTTTGCAACGGGAGAGCTCATTCGTCCTGGAGATAGAGTTGATGGATTTTGTAATACGACTGATGAAGTGCCGGGATGGGCAAAGCCGATTATGTGGGCGAGGAAGAGACTTAACCCCAGTGCTTTTGGGTTGTTCAAGAGATAGGGTTTGAGTGGATAGGTGTTTCAGTTGCGTGATTCTGGGAGAGTATATGTATTATTGTTTGGAACAGGGTTAGCTGAGCTGTTGTATTTAAAGTCAGAGCAACTATCAGCCAAGAAATGACATTTCATCAAGACAGCTTACGGATTCAGTAACCGTAATTATTATATTATGTATAACAATCTGATAACTTCCACGCTCAATTATACTTGAGTGTCGCTACCTCCAGAGTGTGATAGCGCTCTTGGGAACCGTCCATTGAGAGCACGACGTTCTCGCACGACCTCTAAATCAACACCCATACAAAGACGCGCCTTGTCTGGTTGCCTGAACGGTGCCCAGACGTCAGTCAGTCTCAAGGAGCAAAGGGATGTAACAAATTTGCAAACCGTCCAATCAGACACTTATTAGAACCACGCTTTTCAGGTTCAATGTAACCCGAGCGGCCCTCTTAGTGGTCGTTTTGCACATTAACAGAAGCGAGACGAATCAGGCAAAGGCCGACTACGCGCCAGGCAATCCTCCTCAAGCCAGACTGGGCGAACCGACTGCATGGATACGACATGGCACGACCCTGAATCTATTAATGTCTTCTGGGATAATTCAGCCCTGCAGGGATTCCCATCCCATGTTTCGGTTCAGTCGGGTATCCCCAAGTTTCTGGGCTTTGAACTCTAGACAACAATTATTTTCCTTGAACCCATTGCATTACTGCTCATCAGGCATCATGTCGCGCGATTACTCTGATCTCCAAGTGGTTCCCGACAGGTCTTATCCAGAGGTGGTACCGCAGTTCGAAAAAGGAGCTGACAGACAAGGTCCCATTCGAACCGCCTCAGCAGACCACGCCTCCAAAGAGGATCTGTGGTCTACCCCCGAAGCGATTCTGGATTATAGTTGTCGTGGTTGTACTCATCACGGGTGCTGTGATAGGAGGTGCGGTAGGAGGAACACAAGCCAACAAATCCAAGTCCAACGACGATACCCCGAGCAGTCCAGCTTCCACCGAAGCCGAGCAAGCCACGACTGAGCAAGCCACGACCGAACCTACCAAGACTTCAACGTCTACAACAGCTAGCCTCTCCACAAGAACACTCATCGGCCCAACCCAAACGCTCTACCGCGACTGTCCCTCCTCCAACGACACCATCTACTCAGCCCTCGGCTCATCCAACTACCTATTCCGCAAACGCTGCAACGTCGGTTTCGCAGGGTCCCCCGACAACGTTGTCAACATACCCGCCACAAGTCTCGACGATTGCATCGACAAGTGCGCCACGTACAATGAGAACAACAAGACCGAGATTGCCTCAAGAGAAAGCAACGTTTGTAATTCTGTGTGTTGGAGGCATAGGGTTACGGGGGATGATTGGCCTGGACAGTGTTTTGGGTCTACGATACAGAATTCTACGAGTAGTGGGTTTCCTGTTGATGAGGATCAGATTGAGTGTGACTCGGGGGCTTGGATAAATCAGGAGATTCCGGGCAGGGGTGAATAGAAGTATTAATAGTGGTCACGCGGTTACTTGTTCAGACAATAGCTTCCCAGTCAGGTTGAGTGTCGGGCTACTCAGATACCCCTGGGGGCCTGGAGCGTGGTCTTTCGCAATGGATGACCATCGCTATTAGAGGATATAATTTATCAAGGAGCTTAGCCCCAACATATATCTCTTAACAGTGAGAATATCTTCCTTAGTTGGGGTTCAGACCCTTTCCACGCTCATGCGGGATCTTGATAAATCCGAATATAGCTAAACCATGATTTATTCTCCCTTTCGGTGCTTCTCCATGGTTACCCGTTATACCGTTTCCTGTTATTGAAAGCACTACTTTGTACGTTATTAGGCTCCCATTAGGTCTCTCTGAGCCAAGCAGTTGAAAGTCCATAGTAAATGTAAGAATAAACACAGAATACCGCAGTTAGAAACTGTTTTTTCTTTTTCATTATTATCTGCAATGATGACAAAAGCTATCAGCCAGAAGAGCAAAAAGCATAGTCATTCATGATGATCTTCTGGCTCAGTTATCCCATCTCGGGCCGGGCTCGAGGGGTATTTGACTGCTTTAACCTCCGTATGAGAAATGAATAGTCACTAATATATGATGGTATTAAAACTCAATACCTTGAAACACCGTAACCTAAGTATTTTTGACTTACATCGCAATAGCCACAAAGAATCATATGGAACGGTGCGCCTTTTATACAAGATGATACCTTTCTTTATCCGTTGATGGATAAGCAGGTGTAAACTTGAAAGGAGCAACTGCCAAAACATAATCACATTCCAGCTTTCCCTCTCGTCGTAGGTACTAAATATGGACGGGAAAAAGAAATATGCTATGTACTTGGTCTCTTCGTGCAGCGTTAAAACAAGTCCCCTATATAAGCTGAATGACCTTCCTCACGGGCTTACATCTATCCCAAATGTCCCGGTCAAATACAATATGCCCAACCCTCTGATACTGAGTAAATCCATCCTCACCCATCCTCTCTCGACGCAAGATAAGGGCTCTTGCATACCAGTATGATGAATCTGCCCTCAGCCGGAGACAGATATGGTCGCCATGAACTTCTCCCTCCTCCAAAGGAACTCGATCCCAGTGTACCCCCTTCGCATGTGGGTCTTCGCTCTTTTCATTGTGCCATTGATTGTCCCAGGTGGGATGTTTCTCGTAGCCTAATTCTATCAAGTTCAGCATGCCGAGCTCACCGGCGACGGTGATGACACCCGAAGTTGTCACACCATCAACGCCATGGCCGTAATCCCGGGTGCTGATACTAAGGATCCGAAGGTCTATGATTTCATCATCTTTGCGTGGCTTGAAGAGATTTCCCCACGACATCGGTTGGCAAATCAACCACCCCGTTAACATTGTCGACTTTATCCAGGACCACGAAGGTACAATGGGGGCTTGGCTGTCGGGAAGGCCCCGTTGGTGGTGAATATACCAGTCCAGCCCTTCAATAATGTGGTTCTCCCACAGGCCAGCGTAGAACTCCAGCCCGTTATGGCTTTGAATACGCTGTACCACGCCAGACAGAGCCGGAAGCCTGTCGGACAGCCTTGTGAATCCTTTCTGCACATATAAACCACAAAAAGTACCCCATCCACCTTGTGAACGCTCTAGCGTCGTGCTAGATTCTAACAAAGCGCGCCGTAATTCACCAATCGAGTCGTCGAACATTATTATCTCTTGGCCTGGAGAGCGTTCCGAAGCGAGTAGCTCGGCGCATTCCCATATGACGCAGCGCCTGGTGAAGTGAACAATCCGAGGAGATAGTATTCTCTCTTGAACGGCCCATCCACGCGCAGACAGTGGCCCGCTGGACGCAAGCCAAGGCGCATCATGGAAACCTGGGGTCCAGGTATAGTATAGCGATTCTTTAGAATTCCGATGCAACCGTGTGCAAAAGTACGTAGGGTACATTCTATCAAGACTTGGAAGAAAGAGCCCTTCGCTGGAATCGCCGGATCCAGACGCGGCCAACGTGCAGAGGGCATTTTGATAGTAAGTACCGAACCGAGCCGCTTCAACTTGCCAGTCACTAGGGTTCGAATTATCGTTTTGGATGATACAAAGCGCATCGACCCATAGGTACCTAACCTGAAGCCGCCTGGTAAACACAATGGCGTCTTGTATTGTCTTTGGCAAGGCCGGGAAGGGGATGTGCTTTCGCAGATCATCCACAGTCGCTGTCGTTGTCTCGAACTTGAGAACTCCCGTCCCCCAGCAATAGCTGAGACATGTGTATTCTTCCCTTTCCCCAATCCCCGCGACGTGAAGACGAAGGTGAGGTTGTTCGAGGGTCCCAACATCCAAGACACGAGTTGGTAACGGGGGAAGACCCTGGTGTCGGTCCTGTAGTCCTCCACACCGCTTGTGAAGAGTGCAGCATCTCTCTAACCATTGATGCTTCACTAGTTCAGCAATCTCTTGCTGCCCTGCCTCGGTGGTAAGGTCGCATATCTTTGGTGGCATGCTTGCCCCATCGCGTTGAGTAGCATGTATCTCCCATTGGATAGTATGGTCTACTTGACCAAACATTGAGCTATCGAACCAGGGACTATCATACTCAAGTTCGTGGCGTATCAGAGATGCATCTCGCAAAATATCACTACCAAGGAGCTCTTCAACCGGCGCCCGAGTGATGTACGTTCGTACCCAGCCTAAATCCTTTCCACCGGCCGACATAACGTCGACGCGAGACGGGTCATCCAGTTCGCCCAGATCGTCCAGCACCGGGAAAACTTGGAGCGCCAGCGGGGAGGGTTCAACCCTCAAGCGCCTCGATGAGAAGTGTCGTTGACTCGCAATACTACCCACGATAATACCACACAGAGGGCAACCATTCTGGGCCGATGTTTCCAGGTCAGAAAAGCATCCGATTTGGTGTTCAATTTCCAGCCCTGGCGCACGGGAGTATTTGTCGACAAAGGAATGGCAGGAAGAGCAGAGGCTATCGATCGATCGATCCATGACTAGATTTCTCGGCCAAGTTTATACCTCTGACGGTGAACTCGGAAGCGCCTTGACAAGTGGGTGTTGACAAACTGATTTGTGCATGCAGAAAGGATAACTCGCGCAAGACTAGAGTATGCCTTGGAATGAACGCACCAGCTTTGTACAAAGCTAGAAGGTTGGTTGGGGGGGGGAGGGGTCTCGGACAAGATCAACCTCTGGGAAGAGTTGCAAGCCCAGAATTCCGTGATGATGCCTGACCGTAATCACGTGCATGACACAGCCTCATTTTCTTTGTGGCATGCGGATGTCTGACATAACCAGGGCTTGGCGTACATGTAAAGGAAATGCCATGGGATATCAGTCACAAAAGGAAGCCGATAGTCTGAGAGCCGAGGCCAATATTTCAGTCTAGAAAAGCAGGCCCTTCGATCATTGCTTAGATGCCATACCCTTCTGAACAAATCAGATTAGTAAACCAAGTCAGTTGGGAGAAGCATGCTAGGTTGGGGGAGACCGAAACCGATCAAGATGATCAAAAGAGGAAATCGGCACGAAAACACCAAAGCATGAGCATCGGGTATCTATCACAAAAGCATAAGGATTGTTTTAAAAAGACAAAAAAAACACCGACAACGGCAGGATTCGAACCTACGCGTGCGAACACAATGCCTAGATATGCAGGATAGCAGGGCATCGCCTTAACCACTCGGCCACGTTGTCCTGTGATTGGTTGGAGATCGGACCTGGAATTGGCGCTTATATCCGGGAGAGCCTTCCACCGTACCTTAATCATTCACCTAGGGTAGTCGTTTCTACTTGTTAATATAATAAAGTACAGCTTTCACGGCGCAGATGTGAGTAATATAAGACTAGAATAATACTCTCCGTTTAGGTATAATTAGTAGAGAGAGCATAAAAAAGCTTTAGACTCTTTAATTAGCTCTTATTTGCCCCGTTGATTATCTCGCATGTATTGTCCGTATAATCTTATTGAAAATAACTTGTTTCCATTGACATTGTTTTTTAGGCTTTAAGGAATGCTGTCACTCGGAACACATTAACCCACACCATAGTAGCACTACTATCCCGACGCATGCCGGCCTTCGATTCATTCTATATCTTTTCTAGTTTTGCAATCTTTCCCCTTCCACATTATGTATTACAAGTCACATAGTCCCGGACGGCGACTACTCTTACTTCACAAAAATGTTTACTTATCCTCTCGCCTTTTTAGAAAGGATGAGATTCCTAACCGTTATTCCTCTCTGGTTGAGCCTCACTAATCATATCATCTCATCTTACTATCACCAGCCCTCTAGTTCGCATCTTATGCCCGAAAGGATTCCGCTTTGTAAACAAAATCTCCGCAACTCCGCTCAACTCAGTGGAACCTTCGCTTACCAACCAATCCTTCAACTACGGCTAGGAACCTAGACGGCGGGAATCCTGCGGCTTTCGTTGTAAGAGTTGATCTTTAACGTTATCGATTTCCCGCTCGTTTTCCGCAGACAACTCCTCAACGTTATTCTCGATTTTGTCGGATGAAACGATGATGGGATCTGATAGGTTTAAATACGATGAAGGATTCGTGCTCGAAAAACTGTAGGAATATATAAGTCAAGTCAATCTCGCAGTTGATTCATCACAGCCACATGTCGAAGCAAGACCCAGTAGCTGAACATGAAGCTTTCGACAAATCTACTTTTCGCCCAGGCTCTCTGGGGCCTATCTTCCCAAGCCCAACAGATCCCTCCAGCCGTCCCCTTCTCAACAGACTTCAACTCTTCCTTCGCTTTGACTCCTGACCAGATCAAGGCTGCTGGACTTTCCGATACAGTGGCATCCAGCGTCAATGCCATCATCAACTTTGATCGATCAAACCTTGCAAATGGCGGACCCAGACAAGATGACTTTTACGCTCTTCCCCCAAAGAAAGCCAATCTGCGACCTGGTCAGGTGCTCAAGGTTCAGGAAGTGACGGACCCGACACCTTTCAACATCGCGTCCGGATCTTCTCTTAGCAGAATTCTGTACACGACTCGGGACATCAACGGCACTGTCATTCCTGCGAGTGCTTACATTCTGTGGCCCTTTATCCCCCGCCAATTCGACGGTGAGCCCAAAGACAGGGCCCCCGCCGTGCTCTGGGCCCACGGTACATCTGGATACTTTGCCGACGCAGGGCCATCCTCGTTCCGTACTCTGCAATACGACGACAAGATGCCCAACCATCTCGTGCAGGCTGGTTACGCTGTTGTTGCACCAGACTATGCTGGCCTCGGACTGGAAAAGTCATGGGATGGAAGCACAATTCCTCACCAGTACTTTGCCATGCCCGCAGCCGGTCAAGACACTCTGTATGCCATGGAGGCCGCACTTGAGGCATTTGGCAAGCGAATTAGTGGCAAGTTCGCTGTCGCTGGACACAGCCAAGGCGGCGGTGTAGCATGGAGTGTCGCTGAACTACTTGCTTCCGGCAAAAACGACACGTTCAAGGACCTCATCAAAGGATATGTCGGAACCATTTCGTTTGCCCCCATCACTGAAATGCTGCCAAGTGCAAACTTTGCCAGCATTGCTGCCATGCGCGTGTCAAGCATCTTTCCTGATTTCACTCTCGATCAATGGCTTCAGCCACTGGCAATCGCCAGAATCAAGCTGTTGACTCAAATCCAAGGAGGAGCTTCCGTGTTTCAACAACTCTTCCTTACAGAATCGGGCGATGCTCTTGCCAAGCCAGACTGGTATAACTCGTCATACCATGCTCAGGCATTTGAGAAAATTGGCAACGTTGGAAAGAAGCCGTTTGCAGGGCCCATGTTGGTGGTACAGGGTCCTGAGGATGTTTTCGTTTTAGAGGCAGTCACCAATAAGACTGTAACGGAAACGTGCAAAATGTATCCGGACGATGCTCTTGAGTACATGGTTGTGGATGAGCTTGGTCACACGCCGATTATCACGGCGGCCAGGCTGTTATGGATGGACTGGTTGGAAGAGAGGTTTACTGGCAAGAAGGCTGCTGGCTGTAAGAGGACTTTGGTTAAAGGATGGCTTGGCAGTGGGAAGCATTTTACGGGAAGTAACTCTTACTCTCAGTGGGCTGGGGCGCCAGAGTATCGGTACCAGAACGCTGGTTCTGTGTGATCTAAATATTGAGTTGCGATTAACTGTTCACTGACTAGAGGGACTTTGAACCAGCTGCGGAGAAGTCACTCGTCTGAAACCAGCTTGCGGTCTAAGCTTAGCAAAGGTGTAACATATAGCTATTAGGACAAATCTAGACTCGAGTTACAAAGAAAACAAACGCGTACTTGTGCAAGCTACGGCGATGCCACAGTCCACAAGAACAAAGAAACGACCCTTCTACGGGCTGTAAAGGAACACCCGGCTCTACACATCACACCCCCCTAGTGCCTGGCATGCGACAGCAAAGTCCACACTCCACAAACAGTGAACTACCAGGGCTAACGAGATCCTCCATAACCCAGAGCAGCTTCCATGTCTCGGTCACTATATCTACGGTACGCACTAAAGTCAAGATCCAGCCTGTGCCAGTCCCACTCATTCGAAAGGTAGATAAAGAGAACGGCAAAGACTGGCAGGAGCAAAACGTCCAAGACCCCAAAGATGATGGATCCCACTGTTCTGCTGACCACATGGCCACCGTCGCTGATGCCAAAGGCGATAGGGTAGAGGAACCAAAGGAAGTTGACGTATCTAGACAGAAACTTGTAGTCTCGTCCGATACCTCGACGCTCTGCCTCTTCATAGCTCTCGTTGAGGGTGCTCATGGCAAGAATGATGTATGACACGGTGCCGAAAGCAAAAAAACCCCACTTGTAGGAGGTCAAGGTCAAGGCGGCGGTAAGGTATGGGAGAATCCAGAGCCAGCTGATGGCCATGTTGCAGGCGATGGTAGTCCAGGAGACGCCACTGGCTAAGCCAAGGGCGAGGGCGAGAGAGGGAAAGGTGACGAGCCAATTGGCGTATCTGGCAAAGAAGAGGGTGGTGGTCGCAGCTTGGCCGTAGTAGCTGACGGAACCGACGAGAACGGCGACGGTGAAGAGGTAATTAAAGACTCGCTTGTTTGATGGGATGAAGAAGCAGAGGGCCAAAATAGTCAACTGTGAAACTGTTAGTGGAGGGCGTTGGAACGAGTCTTGTCGAGAACGTACAAAGGTGACAATGTGGATGCCAGTGACAGCCCAGAGCCAGTTAATCCCATGCTTAAACAGGGCTCTGTTTTCTTCCCTGTTGGGGTTGATGGCGAAAACTTCGTTGAGAATAGGTAGGATATCCATGTTGTCGTTGGTGAAGCGTTTTCAGCTAGTGGAGGGATGGTGATGTGGGAATGATCGTTGAGGTACACCATTTCAAAGGGACAAGAGGCCTCTTATAGGCATGCAGGCAAGCCGTTGAGGTCATGTTCTGCCGAAAAGTTGAAAACTTTACGGAAAATAGTTTTTTGGTGAGGTATCATCTTGTCACTCGATATCGGAAAAAGGTTTTGGGTGCAAGGGTCTTGACGCGGAAATAAGTTTTGATCCTTGCAGGGATCATCAGAGAAGACCCCATCCTCTGTTCCTATTGGGTATAACCGTTCGTAGGCACGATGACATAGACGCGAATACAGCCGTTGACGCCTTGCAGAGAGAATTGACGGGCAGACATTGTCATCGTGCATGCGGTTCTCCTTTAGAGAGTAAGATCAAGAAGAAACAACATGATGGTGAGCCACAGTAGGCGCCATGCAATCTCAAAAGTGAGATGAATCAATGCCATCATTACCCATCCTAGAGAAGAATGGCATTTTATTACTGCTTTTGTGTTCCCTTTTCTCCGGATGGGAGCCTGTTGTCTTCCCGTGTCATCGATGCCTTGATCATTCGGGCCGTGAATGATGATAAATCTTTGTATGAGAAAGTTGCGTAGAGACGAAAAGTTAAATGCAAGGAACACGTTGCACATCACGGACCGGTTCAGTGGCGACACTCATGTGACGGCACTCCATAGCCAGCCTTGAAGCAATCGTATTCTGAGCCAGTGAATAGAGGAGAGATATCCACGGGGACCCAGCTATTTTAGTGATGAACATCACCTGACCCAATCGAGTTGCACGATTGGTCTTGGCTTGCATTGAACTGAGACACGGCACAGTAGCACGCCACTGTCGCTGGTCTGCCAAGGTATTGTCATCGAAGATGGTGGTAAATGACGATATGGGCTCAACGAAAGGCCTATCACTGGATCAAGCTGCTTCTTTTCAGCTTGTCTGTGTGCGTTATAAAGAGCTGGAATAAAACTAGTGATTGTGGTCGATCCAGCAGCATTCACTGTAGCCAGCAGTGACTATTTAACTCACCACAGTCCTCGACCATCCCCTGCTCCTGTATGTGATCCATGAAACCCATTGAACCCGAATCTTTCCATGTCGCTTGGGAACTTTTCTTCATTGGCCCTGGA
This sequence comes from Fusarium oligoseptatum, assembly GCA_003946995.1. NCBI lineage: Eukaryota > Fungi > Ascomycota > Sordariomycetes > Hypocreales > Nectriaceae > Fusarium > Fusarium oligoseptatum. The sequence continues at coordinate 133,897 of NKCK01000058.1, read as the reverse complement.
TGTGGGTGGCGTACTATTGTTCTACTCAGCCAGCAACATCAAGACCCTCACACCTCGCCAAATTAGCAACGCATTAGACTCTCCCATCTGGCACGACTATGAACGAGGCAAAATCTCTAAAAAGATTTGTTACGACAGAATATGTCGACAGTTTGGATTTGATCCAAATACCTGGATCGAGGCGCTGGATACAATGAGAAAGTCGCTTCACCCAAACGTTGAACTCATTGACGAGATCAAACGGTTAAAGTTGGCTAACCCTCAGCTAAAGGTCGTTGGGCTCTCAAATATCCCAGCGGAAGATTTTCAGCAGCTTAAGCCCTTGGTTGACACTTGCGGAATCTTTGACGAGTTTTACGCGTCTTGCTTGACAAGTCAGCGCAAGCCCGACGTAGCCTGCTACGAGAGGTTTCTGGAGGACGGCAAAATATCCCCAGAAACATGTGTCTTTGTCGATGGCCGAATCGAAAACGTTGTCGTAGCGCAATCTCTAGGCTTTCGTAGCCTTCATTTCAACGACACGCCATCAGCGGTGACAACCTTACGGAACCTCTTTGGCGATCCTGTCTCCCGAGGGCTCGACTTTCTTAGTCGGAATGCCAAGAAGCTCTTCTGTGAGACGGATACAGGGGAGATACAGCCAGATAATTATTCTCAACTCACAATACTCGAGCATACTGGTAACAGGTGAGTGGGATGGTGCACCCCAACACAGTGACTAAGGCCTTGCAGAGATTTGGTGACACTGGAAAAGACGGGACCAACCTGGAATTACTTTATCGGTGAACCTGTGTTCTTAGATACAGTGTATCCTGACGACTCGGACACTACATCATTGGCAATGCTTGTTCTTGATGACATTACACCTGAGGAGGAGGCATTCGCTGTTGAACAGATTCTATCACATCTCAGTCCCGATGGCCTACCATATGTGAGTAACATACAATGAATAAGCTCCCATCTAACGTGATACATACAGTGCTGGCTGCAGACCTGTCGTCCTCGGTTTTGCCACGTCATCTGTGCCAACGTCTTTCGCTACTTTACCTCAGTAACCAGATCGATAAGCTCCCCAAGGTTTACCAGTATCTGTGCCGTCTTTTTACAAACTGAGGCGTATCTTCTGGGAACGCGATACTACGACAATCCGGGTTGGTTTCTATTCCTCCTTAGTGATGTCTGTGGGAAGCGCTCAAGCGATAAGGTACTGAGTGAAATGCGAAGTCTACTCACCTCGCAGATTCAGGATCGAATGGGTTGTGATAGGAACATTTTTGGTGCGGCCCTACGATCACTAGCTGCGCAGGCGCTTGGAATTGAGAATAAGAGGGATGTCAAGACTTTGCTTGAAACACAGCAGATTGATGGAGGCTGGGAGAGACAGTGGTTGTGGAAGTATGGCAAGGAGGCTGTGAAGATTGGAAGTAGGGGGGTTGTCACTGCCATGGCTGTCAGGGCGATAAAACAGGCTCGAGAAGATGGGTGAATTTGAGAGTTCGACAATGCAGGTAGTATTGGATTGTAGATGAATGTATTGACATTGTTAGTAACTGGTATTCTATGAATCATGTGCCTCTCATAATCGCTCGTTTAAGTTTAATTTCGCAGATGACTCCTCTTTGATGCCAATTAAAATATGCAAGGCTTAACTTTAAGTCGATTCTTTAGTAACGTCGTGATTGGTGATGTTTTGCTGCATATTGTGACGTGATTATCATTTTTTAGGCATGAAACTTAAATAATAACATCAAGTCACACCTTGATCCCAAGTTGGTCAAATATGTAGGATGGAACTCTATCCTGCTCTGATTAGAAGATATGTCATGCGTCTTAACAAGACTCCTGAGTGACCTGAACAGTGGTACACTCTCTAAGACGAGGTTGTGAACGTGTTACAAGATTTGAAATTAAAAGTTAAGATAACTCAACCAATTGGCCTTGACCAAATGATCTTCTAGCTCAGTCATCCCATCGAGGGCCAGTCTTCAACTACAACAAAGAACACATTTCCAATACATCATAGCATCATATCCCAATGGTAAAACAGCGGTACCTTGACCAAATGTGAATCGAATCCTATGAGGTCCCAGAAAGTTCAACTGCACAGTGAAACTCTGTGATCCTCATCCAGTTATAGTTATCCAATGCATCAACTCCAGTCATTTCCCGAGACCCTATGAGCACTTGACCACATCTTTTGATTTATATAATGCTTCCTACCTCACCTCGTCTAGACATAGTAAAGTCAAGACAATCAACTCTGAGTATTACTCTCACCTTACCAACTACCACTATACTACAAGTGCTCATTATCAACTTCTCTTTCACCATGTTTGACATCATTCTCAACTCCTCTTTCACCATGCTTGACATTATTCTTCTGACAATCTTCCTTGTCCGTCTTCTCTTTTGGGGTACTCGACCAGCCAAAACAATGGAAAGCCATGCTTCCGTGTTGGGCAAGAAAGCACTACCCCTTGTTCCCAGGCCCAGCAACCCGTTCAAAGTCCTCCCGAACGAGCTCATTCTTGAGCTCGCCGACGTTCTCGACCCTGCCGATAGAGCCTCCTTCGCCTACACCGACCGCCGAGCCTACCACTGCATCGGTGGAGCGTTCAAGTTCGCCTCTGCAACGGACAGGCTAGAGTTTCTCACTCGCCTGGACCGGGACGGATTCTTCCCCTTCGACATTCTCTGCCATGAGTGCAGCATGTTTCACCCCCCAAGAAGCTATAGCCACTGGGACGAGGTTGAAGGTCGAAGGGCATGTATCCGTCATGGTGACTCGGACGTCATCCGGCAGGGATACCTTGACTCCCCGTTTCTCCCCTACCATGTCTTTTTTGACATTGTCGCTGCTGTTTGTCGGTCATTTAGACTCAAGACGGATAATTACCCTGTCGATTGTCTTGCTGATCGACAAGTGTACAAGGCAGAAGGGGTCAAGATCTCGAGCAGAACGTCGGCACGCATCTGCGAAGGTCGACTCATTCTCAAGACGGAGAATGTGCTGCTTCTCCAACCTGGCCCTGATCTCTTGCTCAACGTGAAGATGCTCAATGAGATTCTCTATGAGAAGTGGTGGTTGACCGGGGTGTGTGGACACGTCAGCTGGGACATGATTTGGCCCTATATCCTGAACCCAGAGGAAGAGCCTGACCTGAAGATTTACGACCGCGTTTTGAGTAAGGATACCTCGACTCTTCCGGTTCTCGACGGTTGGGATCTTTGCAATTGTATCTCGCGTGATGGCATGACATGTTGGACCGATAACGACATAAACCCGTGGTTCATCGAGTGGCATTCGGACGAACTCTGGGGATGCGAAAAATGTTCCACCGACTTCAAGATCAGCGTCGTTCAAAGACCGCCAGATCATCCACGAGCCAACGCCATCGTGTTTACGTCGTGGAAGGACCTGGGTAAAGGTGTGAGCTTGTCGGATGAGCATTGGAGGGAGCACATGGATACCTTGGATGTCCGTGATTACGACGAAAAGGATCATCGGATGACGTGGGCGAGCTATGCGGCACAGTTGTTTGAGGGGATCGAGTATTTGGGTACACGTGTTACGTATGTACCAGATTTGGACGAGGTATTGGAAGAGTTGGACGAGGTCGGCGATGACTGATCTGAGATACGGTTTGAAGGAATTCTTGTTTTATTCTTGCGGGAGCCATTAGGATAGGGAAAAAACATTCTATTTTAATAAATTGGTTCATCTAATTGTGAAATCTATGTCTACGCTAATGAGTGATCTTGAGAATTACCTATCCAACACCGAACAACGCTCAATCAAAAGTCAACTTTGTTTTCAAATCCATTCCCACAAAAACCACATGTCGATCCTCCAGACCTTAAACACACAACTCCAGAGCTATGTTTCCCACCCAGTTACAAGACTTGATGCTACTTCACAGGTCCGACGTGGACCGATCCTCTGTGCTTTTTGGATCCTCACCGTCATCTCCCGTCTCAGAGCTGTCATCTTCCACCGTTTGTTCATCTGCGTCGGCCTCTGAGCCCACCTTTTGAGGATAGTAGTGGCCCAATGTAAATTTATCACTCCTCCCATTGGGTGTTTTCCCCGCATTGGCATTGTGATAGACCACATCGATAATTTGGCGGTTGTTGTTGTTGAAGACTGCTCGCCACGTTCCTGCCCCGCGGTTATCGGTGTGCGTCGTCGTCTGACCGGGTATAAGCGGAATATGCTGAAGAGGTGCGGACGACTGCAGTGGGAGTTTCTCCCTGTTGCCAAAAGTGCTGGGGTAGCCCTTCTTGTGACGTCCGACGGGCTGTGGAGCGTTGGCTACCTGATCTCTCACGTCTCGACCGTACATCCATGTTGCCTTCTTGACGCTATCACTTTGTCCGTCGGCGTTGTTTTCCGTGCCGTCGAATGTGACCTATGGGTGGGCAGCGTGAGTGACATGAATAATGAATACAAATTGTGAGGATGGACATACGAATGATGAATCGGTTGGACGGCGGACAAGCCCTCCCCCGCAACAGACTAGACAGGGCGACGGCCTGGTGTAGCCTCCGGTGCCACTACACTTCGAGCAATCAGGCGCCCTAGGACGCTTTCCCGAGCTGCGGCAGCTTCCACAGGCATTGCCGTTGTGTGTTCCAGGTTCGGCGCAGCTGAGGGTCGATGCGGTTCCAGTCCCCGAACAATCATCACAGGAGACCCGCTGAGAGATGAACTGTGTACCCGAACAAGTAGAGCACGGTGTCGTGTTGGAGTTCATTTCTATAAAAGGTAATAGAATAGAACGTGATGAGAAGGATGGCCTCTAAGAGAGCAGCTCGGATGGCCAGCCTTGTTATATCGCCATACTTCCCATCATCTGGACCGACCAGAGATGCCAGCACATATTGTTTGCTCAAATATCACTTTTTCGTATTTGTTAGGGCGTTTTACATGCTAGGCTGACACACGGTGGCCGTCAGCCACAACGGAGTCCCTTGCCGAACGCTGTTTCGTCACAATTCAAGAAACAGGAACCCCTAAGGTGTTCTTTGTTATATTTTTAAGCCCGGCCCTCAATGGGATAGCTGAGCCAAAAGGCTGAAACAGCCCCCCCCCCCCCGAGCTGACAGTTTGCTCTTCGTATTCTCGTATTGGCTCATCAAGAGGCTGCGTCACGCGCTTAACTTGAGCCAATTAGGCTGTGACGAAACCCTCCATCACTGTCGGCTGTTGGTCCGTGGCCCTATTCAAGACTATTCTGGATTGGAGGCTTTGTTTCGGCTAGGGGACTGCCAGTCTAGCGAGAGGTCAGCCCACGCTATAAAATCAAGGCTTTGGACTTGCTTTTTTCATCTCAGCCTCACACTCTTCCAGAAACATAGCATTTTCACCACCGAATTTCACTTTCACCCCGTTTACTGCACACCAAAATGAGCTATCACATCGACTTTAACCGCGACCGCCCTGCGGATGAGCCTGATTTTGTACAACACCTCTTTGAGGTCATCAAAGACGGCCTTGACGGGCCAGGTGATGTATCAACAAACGCCGCCGCGCTAGCTGATACCATCCGAGCAGAGGGCGCCGCCGCGCTAGCTGATGCCATCCGAGAAGGGTCTAAAAACGGGGCCCATTGGTTCATTGAGGCGCTTTGTATCCTAGTTGTGGAGATTGCCCATTTTCTTCCTCCGGATCACCCGTGGCAGGACACTTTTGTTCAGGCCATGCAGAATGTGCAGCAGACTGACGGACATGTTGAGCAACTTGACGAGGTTAGTATGCTATTCAGTTTATTATTATGCCACACTAACACATCTCAAGGACGAAGGACTGGACTGGAAACACTTGCCCGAGTTGAGAATCTTCATCCGAGACTTCTGGATTGGTACGTCCCCACCCTGCCCCCATGCTTACAGGTGTAATGAAGCTAACAGTCACAGATCCCACCGATCCCACCGATCTCGACGACTGCACACCCAAAGCAGTGTCCGAATGGGAAAATTTTTAACTCCTTCGTTGCCCGCTTCAAGACCGAGACTTTTACACGCTGGCTCACTTTCCCAATCTGGCAGCTCAGAGATGGCTTGGAAGAGAAGCTTGATAGGGGGCCAATCCTTAACAGCAGGTTGTGGGTTGCGACAGAGTGGATTCTACACTACGGGGAGATTATCTTCGAGGACCAGGTGTCAAAGCTGGAGTTGGATGCGGACTTGGCTAGAGCTTTGCAGGGAGGACCCCTATGCGCGGGTATTGCACCTCTGAGTTGGGAGAGGATGGCGTTTTGGAAGAAGCGACTTGCCGAGATGTTGAGTGAGAGGGAGGCTTTGGGACTGTCTAATAAGTTGGCCGACAGAGTGGTCAAGGCGGCAGAGAAGATTGACGAGTTTGAGAGCACTCACCCACACTAAGCATGCATCGCTGCCAGGCGTTGGCGGTGGTGGATAGGACTGGCTTGAGGAATGGCTGAGCAGCACGGGAAGGTTGCAGGTAGGCGTTGTGATTTGTTCAACACTATCAGGTGAAACGAGTGATTTTAATGTAGTTCTATTTAACTTGGTCATTCTTTTATGTCCGATAGCTTAATTTTACACAGCCATGGGTACGCACTCCTTGTGCCTGTCTTCCTCGTCGTTGTTGCTAATGGCTTCTTTTGAGGCTGTCACCCGCGCTCACTGGGAGGTACTTGGTAAATATATTAGGCTACTAGGCGAATTAGAGTGCAATATTGATGATGAGAGTGCAGATGTGATGTTTCCATTTGTGGTGGCTCACGAGCCGAGACGCAGGGCTACGCTCAAGTCAATCGCAACCAATTCAAGTTCAGTTCAATCCAATTCAAAGTGGGATTTTTTTCAGTTTGAGGATTCGAGTACAACTATCCGAATCGATTAAATCAATTCAATCCAAGACATTATGTTGGTGATGCCTCTTTTATGGTGTGTTGTTGATATTTTAGGGTAGGAAGCTGTCGGGCTCTCAGGTGGTCACGTGGCTACCATGTCGCTTAGTCATCATAGATGAATCGGGGAAGGCCAGGTGCAAATACGTCATGTCGGCCCACAGCCCCAATTAAGCTGACAACCGGCTTGGAAAGGCGGCTTGCAACAGCTTGCAAGGGGAGAGACAGCGCCCTTTATCCATCTTGGAAGAAGCTTTGTTGAGGCTATCACGGCGTAGCTGTGAGTGTGGCGAAGTGGCTAATTTCAAGTCAGCCTCTGATTAGCTCTGTGCGGCAAGGCGTATGCACCGATGGCGGTGCAAATAAGATCACGTGATGATTGCACGGCTGGCGGTGCAGACTGAAAATTGCTGACTAAAACCCCATCTAGCTAATTAAAAGCTAGCATGCAGCCTAGCCACCGCAGCCACACTTAGCCACTCTTGCACCGCCAATTGTGCAAACGTCACGTGATCGTATTTGCACTGCCGGCAGTGCATGTATGACTTGCCGCTTTATGCTGCTAGCTTACGTAACATAACTCATTTGCACTGGCGCTGGTGCGCTTGTCACGTGACCTATCTGCACCATTTCAATCGGGTATAGTGCCCCCTCATATGTCAGAGGAGAAAATCGGGACTGTGAGGAGTCGTTGACAAAAATATTCGAACCGTCCTTGCACACATGTTGCAGGTATATGACCTACTATTTTTGCCATCTAGATACTTTGTCCCCTTGAGTCCTGTTTCTTTCGCCCACCATTTGCCCTTAAACCGCCATCACTTTAATCAAATCAGTTGGATTCAGACTGCTGAATAGCCTCATGAACTCAACCATGGTAGGTAGTTCACAATTCAATCCCCTCAAAAAGGCGATTGAACTTGAATTGAGCGCAGCCCTTTCTAGCCGCCCCCCACATGCACACGTGACCTGACATGTCACGTGGTACCCATGATGTCTCTTTGACGCATCAGTGCTTCATCACCCACCCTGTACAACATGGTATCAAAGGATTCATCGAGGCTGAAGAAGGTAAGTGGAACTAATTCTTTATCAGATTCTAATCAATTTAGAAACATCTCCTGACTACGTCTTTACATGTACCCTGAGTCAAGAGATCTTCCTCTCTTCACACCAACAGACGCTTTGTCGAACACACATGCATGAGCAATAAACTTTTCCATGCATGCCAAGATGTTGCAACGGGTGCCTTAAAAACCGCGTGAGGGAAAATATGCTTAAATTACATAATTGACATGGGTTCACACACAAGGTTGAGATGGGATTCGGAAGAAGAGTGATCATCGTACTGAGATCGACACTGTTCCTACCACATCATGTCATTCAGTGTCCAGCCTTGATCCGATTCAAACAACTCCAACTCAGACAATCCCTCCACGTTTGCATCTTTACACGAGGAACACCACGTGGTCAAAATGTCATTCCAGCAAGTCTCGAGACCAGAGAGCGTGGAGATCTACCCTTGCCTTGAAATTACGGAGCCGCAAACACAACTAATCCAAGACAAGCACATGGCCTGGGAATGTCGAGTCATATACTCGGCCTTATTCACACGTTTATCCCCCTTGAATGCGTGGCCTGTGGGGAAGAGTAAAACACCACAAGGATCCAAACCAACCAATCGTATACCACCCATATCTGCAACAAAAGCTACCCCAAGCAGTTCACCCAGATGAAAATCCAACAAAAAAGGTCAATGGGCCGGTGATCGGATCATACCAACCTTTAAAAATCCTCTCACCAACCGCCGCCAAGCTTCTCACAACTCCAATTTCATCATCACCGCCCACTCCGACACCGGTACATGGCGCCTGCACAAAGGGCCGAATACCTAAAGCCATCAAGCAAACCCCCCGGCACATACAATAGACGCACCCAACAGTGTACTATCCTCCACGGGGGATCGCCCTTAAATGCCGCCGCCAACTATTCATGAACGGGCGTCGTGTCGGACCGACTTGTCTCCAACCTCCCCACAACGGTTGTCCCCTTGGGGAAAGGTTCACTCGGCGTTACCAGGTTGGTGTGGCGGGGGACGACTCTTACTGGGTAACGGCCCGTTGTAGCTTGTTTTTATGGTTCTTCCCCGGACGACCTTGAGGTCGGTCTCGATTTACCTAGTGGGGGACGGTGAAGCCGTGAGAAGTTTTTTTCCTTTTTCGCTCTTTTTTTTTCTTGGAGAAGCGGAGGAGACCAAGCGGAGGAGGGTCTCCTCCTCCACATCAAGGGATGAGTCTGGGGATGGGGTCTTGTGGTTGGGGAAGTGGAGGTTATCGGGGCGACAGGATCCGCCACGACAAGAGATATAAAGAAGGGTAATGATCATGGTCAATTCTTGCTTGAATCATCTCAATCATCCTCCTTCATCTTCAATCATCAACAATGGCCGGTGCTATTCCTACTGCTGCCCCTCAGCTGGCTGGCGGCTACCTCACAGGTCGAGCCCTCATCTTTCCCCTGTCGCTCATCATCTCCCTCTTCTTCCTGTGGGGTTTCTCCTACGGTCTCCTCGATGTCCTCAACAAGCATTTCCAAGAGGTCCTCGGCATCACACGTCTCGAGTCCACTGGCCTTCAGGTCATGTACTTTGGCGGTGGTTACCTCCTCTTCTCTCCTGTTGCCGCCGAAGTCTTGAAGCGAAGGGGTTACAAGCTCACTATTCTTATGGGTTTGGCTCTGTACTCTCTTGGTGCCATTCTCTTCTGGCCTGTTGCCAAATCTGCCGACTCCAACAGCAACGGTCGCGCTGTCTTTGGTGGCTTCTGCGCCTGCACCCTGGTCATCGCCTGCGGTCTCGCCACGCTAGAGACAGCTGCCAACTCGTACGCCGTCGTTATTGGCAAGCCTGAATCTGCTTCAGCTCGACTCCAATTCTGCCAGTCCTGGAACGGGGTTGCCTCTTTCATCGGTCCCCTCATCGCCTCCAAGTACTTTTTCCAGGGCGAGAACCAGAACAGCCTCAAGAATGTGCAGTTTGTCTACCTCGCTGTGGCTTGCGCCGGTGCTGCTGTCGCCGTGCTCTTCCTGTTTGCCAAGCTCCCTGAAGTCTCTGAGGCTATCATTGAAGATGAGGCTCATGGACAGGCTGCTCAGGGATCTTTCTGGAAGCAGTACAACATGTGGTTCGCCTTTGGTGCTCAGATGTGCTACGTCGGTGCCCAGGTTACCATTGCCACATTCTTCATCAACTACGCCCACGAGAATGGTGGCTTCACCACCAGCAAGGCCAGTACCATGCTTAGCTATGCTCTCATCACCTTTACCGTTGGTCGATTCGTCGCCACAGGCCTGGCTGTCTTCTTGCGCTCCGACTTTATCATGGTCATCTACTCTGTCATCGCCATTGCCCTCACTGCCTACGTCAGCGCCGGCAAGGGTGCTGCTAGCGTCGGAGTCCTGATCGCCATCTTCTTCTTCGAAGCTCCCATGTACCCTACCATCTTTGCCATGGGTACCAAGAACCTCGGTCGCCACACTCGACGCGCTGCAGGTGTTCTGGTCATGGGTGTTTCAGGTGGTGCCATCTTCCCTCCTATCCAGGGTGCCATTGCCGACGCCAAGGGAACTCGCATCAGCTACCTGGTCCCCATGGTTGGCTTTGTCTACGTCCTTGGCTACGTCACTGTTCATTGGGTTCGCAATGGCATGGGCATCAAGGCCCCCAAGGCTGAGCCTACTCTTGAGGAGATTATTGACAAGGAGAAGAGTGGTGCTATTGTTGAGGAGCACGAGAAGCGAAAGGAGGATGATATGGCTTGAGCGGTTTACTTGATGAAGTAGTAACGATAAATTATGAGCGATAATGCATCAGTCTGAAGTTAAACAGCGATTGAAGATATAAACAAGTTCACATAACCTACTGGTGTCTCATTCTACCTGTGACCATGTCAACATCTCCAAACCCCTCAAACGACATGAACGGATCCGCAACAGAACCTTGGCAAACGCCCGGGCACGTCAACAAACCCCATCTCGATGCCCAAAGCCAAGATGCCGTGCCACCCACATCAACTACCCCATGGGCTTGGCTTCCGGGTCTAGCATTAGCTCCCGTTGTGGATCATCTCCGACGCCCGAGACCTCTCTCTGTGTATCCACATCGCCTGTGGGCCAGATAGTGAAGCCATTTCTCGTACATCCCACTTGACGCGCAAAAAAGGGCCGAAAACACGGTTCACTTGGCTGCCTTGGTTGATATCCACAAGAATGGCGTCGGCGCCACCATCGATATGGTGAAATCGTCGGTGAGGGGCTGGATTCACATTGATGGTCAAGCGAGTCATGACTCCTATCCCTTGTAGACGTGGCAGTGACACCTCTCTTCTCCCTTGAGAACTGCAAGTGTCAGGCTAGGATATGAAAGTGAGACGGCTGCCAATTACCCTCACTGAGGGGCCAGCTCTTGTCACTACGCATAAGTAGTCTTCAGCTTCTTAATGTGACATGAAGGTGGATCAAGATGGTCAAGCCAAGTTGAGGCAAGACATAGAATCATCCAAGTCACCTTTTGAGGTATAGACATTAGTACGCAACACGATCTTCTAGTTGAGTTATGTCGGCTTTAACTATAACAAAGAACACAATTCAGTATGCAACACGTTGATTTCAAGCAAAGCATCACTCGGGGGACACTTGACGGGAAGATTGCCACTTATCCTCGTTATCAGTTCACCATGTACCAGGAATTCAGCCTAGAAGTCTTATCGATCGCCTAGTTCTGACCCGTCATACATGTCACCAAGACCCTTGCCATATCCGGGCTAGTAGTTCTGACTTGGCGCTTAGTGTCAGTTCGGGGTGTAGTTGAAGTTCGGTGGCTGATAGTAGATTTGTTCTGTAGTTTGGCTGGTAATGCAACCCAAGCGTGAAACCGCATCTCTTGAGACTCTGCTGGGTCGTATCTAGACATATGAACGGCATGACAAGGTTGAGGGTATATGGGGCAGCATTGTAGCTAGTAGATGGACATATAAAAACACTTGTGCAATATAAATGATAGCCCTGGACCTCTCAGCCATATCAACTATCCTTAGTGATTTTGAAAGCTCCTCTTTCGCCCCCTTCAGAATATTCCCATACCCTATCAATGCTATTAGATCATGTGAACTCCCCCAGATCCAATGTTTCAGACAAGAATAGTTAGGACACTCCTGCAGCCTGACCTTCAAGCGCTTTAACTTGCTATTTCCGAATTGGGAGCCGGGAGGCCCAGAGTTCTGGTGCCTCGATAGGATGCTGCTTCTTGATCTCTTCAATGTCTTCGGGATGAATAGCGCTAGACACTAGTTAGCAAAGGCTGATATGAAATACCATCGCAGCTCACAGTTTGTCTATGGTGTTGCTGATTGCATCCCTCTGGGCTTCCAACATCTTTCGCGCCTTGAGCAGCTCTCCCATCCCGGTACCAACAGCATTGTCAACTGCTCTGGCAACATAAGCGCCCGGATCCTCTAGGATAGTTCGGATCTGACTTGTGCAACCACAGTACTCCATGTACATGTCCAGCAGGTCGCTAGCGTAGGCTTGGGCTGTTTCAAACTGAGCCAGCTGGATGCCATGATTTTTGGCCCACGTGACAAAGTTCTTCGTTTGATCGTAAGGGGTTAGGATGGCCCATGTTGGCTTGGGATATTGAGCCACTTTTGATGGAAACGCAGTTGCCGCAGCATAGAGGGACTCAAGAGTCCACGGTCTTCCGTCTGTCATGATATTAGGAAAAACATGCTTTAGAGAAAGGACACACTCACCTGGATTGATCCCACCTCCTCCCAACCAACAAACTGTGATGGCTGTGTTCGTCTGTTTCATTGCCGACTCGGTTTCAGAAGTGGAATCATTCCCATCCAGCGCAACGTCCATCTTGCGACCCGACTTGGTACAACAGCTACTAATGTGACTTTTGATGCTTGAGAATGTCAGGACCTTGAGTACCTTATTGCTAGAGAAATCTAGATACTCACGCCTTTTCCACTGCAGTCTTGTTTTCCACATTCAGGACTTTGGCAGACACCATGCCAGTGAGTTCTCCTCCCTCAACGAAACCTTTACTTATTAGTCACGTCTCAAGAGAACGTCAGCGGTGGGCATACCCGAGATGAAGCAGTCTCCGTAGATTTTGACAAACGACTCGCTATCCAAGTTGTGACCATCCCTGGGCTCGAACTTTGCTGTTCCGAGAAACTCGGTGGTCTGGGTGATCACTTTGACTGAGACCATGGCATTGACGTCGCTTGCCATGAATTTTGTCTCTTTCAGTTCGACCGAATAGCCCGTACCAATGAGGCCTCCCTTCTTGATGGAAAGGCCCGCACTCACGTTGAGTCTCTTAGCGACATCCGATATCTTGTCAACGAACCTTGATGAGTAGTCGACATTCTGAGAGATAGACCCATCGCTGCTGGTGGGCTCTTGGCGAGTATAAACATCTTTAAACCTGACGGCGTTCTCTATGCATGGAGCGTGTAGAAAGGAGTTGTAGCCCTGACCAAGGCGCATAGAGTCATCGAACGGGATGAGAATTCTGGACATTGTGGTGACGGTTGCTGCCGTTAGAGTCGGTAATGGGAACAACAATGTTGATGAACTACCAAGTAAGACCAAAACCTTTAAGAGATCGCTTGATGAAGAGTCGCTTGCGGGGTCTATCGATGGATTTAAAACACGACGCGTACTCCTCCACATTTCCAGAAACGATCTTTCAGCTCTGAGCCAAGTTGAACTATTGATAGGCTAAACGGGTTTTGTTGATCTCATTGGCTCACGTCTTTCAGCTGAACCCTCTACGACCCTGTTAGTCTCCTCTTTACACGGCTGATGATTGGTCACCCTGCGGCAAGTCTAGTTCAACGAGTGGGTGTGTGCTGGTAACGGTCCAGACCAACCTGTGTATTCATTGCTGCGAGAGAAAGAGATTGATTGCCTCACTTTGCTACCGCATGATGAGCCCATGTGATGGGTCAGAGATGAAAAGTGATCATGTGCTAAGCATGTCCAGCAGGAACGTCCATGAGCTAAGCGCGATAGAGCGGGACATGATCTTGAAGAAGAATGGGAATGCCTTGCACAAGTCAAACCGTAAACGGTCGTCCAAGGTCTAACCAGATGCAATGATTCAACCTTCCAGTATCAGGATGTAAAGAGACCATGTCCCAGACGTATCCACTTGGCGTATAGCGGCCCGAGGCACCCCTCAATGATCTGACCCGTCCGCAGCCACGATGGCGGAGAAGTCAGATCTGACAATCACACAAAGCCACCAAGGTCCAACTTATTTCATCACAAATCCCACTTCTTCTCCCTTATCAGCTACTCACAATTGATGCTATCGCCAGGTGAGGGGATCTTTGTAATCGTTACTTGGCAAAACACGTGCAATTTGCAAGGAAACAGTGGAGAAGAATGTTGCATTGGGCACATCGCACAACCAACATGTCGACCATTGTCGAATCATGAGACAGCAGATGGGTTTATGGCCTGACATAACCGCCCACATGAAGAGCGGGGGAAATTCCTGAGTTGAAAATTCTCTTCTTCATCCTCATCTCGAGCCAGTCCTGTTTTGCCCCCACACAGAGCGCCGCCATCATCACCATGGCTCAAGAACCGGGACAAGATCCTCCGATGGTCGAATTGCGACAGGCTCTCGCCGAAGACCTGTTGCAAGCAGATGTTAGCAACCCCTTCTACACGAACGCAGACCGTTCCTCTGTTAACACACCGCTATTTCAGGATGATCTGGGCGATACCGACTCCTCTTATAGTAACTTGTGAGTCCATCGCAGACATGCCAACTACTTGCATCTAATTCGTTGCAGCATTTCGTCGACCAGTGAACAGACCTCTCTGACGTCGAGCATTTTGAACTACAAGTGAGTATCGAAAAGGAAGCTCTAATCTAAGTCAATTCTGACTCGGCGACTCAGATATGAGGTCAGCTTTACATAGGTGGGCTCACCCAATTTGCTAACACTCATCAAGAACGGTCGCCGCTATCATGCATTCCGTGAAGGCACTTATCTAGTGGTATTTCATGCACTCCCGCCTTACGATCACGGGAGACGCTAAGATTGAATGACAGCCAAATGACGAAGAAGAGCAAGACAGGATGGACTTGGTCCACCATCTGTATTGCATGGCCCTTGGAGGCGAACTATACCTTGCGCCCATCTCTGAGAATCCCCAGTGGGTTCTTGATCTCGGGACTGGCACTGGGATCTGGGCCATCGACTTTGCCGAGTATGAACTCTTTTTTATAGACTATTTGAGCCACAACTAATGAGTGTCGATGCAGTCAATTCCCCTCGGCAGAAGTGATTGGTACTGACCTGAGCCCTATCCAGCCCGCATGGTACGTGGTCCCTTGGAAGTAAAGGCCAGGCTCTGATATTTCTAGGACTCCAACAAACTGCGCCTTTGAAGTAGATGATTACGAGTCAGAGTGGTCCTACCATAAGAAATTCGACTTTATTCACGCCCGCGAATTGGAAGGATGCATCAGCAACGACGACGAGTTGTTTCGTCAAGCGTACAAGCACTTGATTCCAAACGGGCACATTGAAATACAGGCGACGTACCCCCAATTCCTCTCTGACGATGATACCGCGAAAAGGGCAGAGAATGCGCAGTTCTGGCTCAAGACCCTGATTGACGGGCTGGCTCGGTTTGGCAAGCCCCTCGACAACGCCATTCAGTGGAAGAGCAAACTCGAAGACGCTGGATTTAAGAATGTTCGCCAAGAGATCCGCAAGGTCTGTAGCGCTCTATCTTGTGAGTGCTTGATATTAACCAATTGATCCAGATAC
Organism: Fusarium oligoseptatum; assembly: GCA_003946995.1. Lineage (NCBI taxonomy): Eukaryota > Fungi > Ascomycota > Sordariomycetes > Hypocreales > Nectriaceae > Fusarium > Fusarium oligoseptatum. The sequence continues at coordinate 118,161 of NKCK01000058.1, read as the reverse complement.
CGGTTGGCGCATGGCCCAAGGACCCCAGACTCAAGGAGATTGGCAGGTTTCAAGGCATCCAGCAGATGAAGGCTGTCGAGTCGTACACGCCTGCAGTATTTGATCGGGTTCTTGGTTGGAGCAGTGAAGAGATACAGATCTTGGTGGCCAAGGTTCGCAAGGAGCTGACCGATCCATCGATTCATTTGTATATTCCTGTGTATTTTGTCTGGGGGCAGAAACCTCGGTCTGACGACGATGCGTGAACCCCGTGGGGGGCGATCATCCAGTTCGATAGCGACAGTGGAGCCCGGTTTGTAGTTAAACTGACGTCGATCTTGAGATCCTTGTGTGAATACGTAAGTCTTTTGTTGTGTGATGCTCAAAATCATGCAGGTGTCGGACCGGGGAAGTTGAGTGGATCATTTCGGTGGTCGGACTGTCGCTCAGACTCATCGGTTATCATCGCCTGGAGATTGAAAACCTTATCTACACTTTACCGTAAATCACCCAAGCGAATATTCCTTCAAAACAAGGAATGGTATGATACCGGTCGATTTACGAGAAGAAACCCCAATTGCCGCGGTTGATGCAGGGTAGATCAGACTCGCCTGTAACGTTGCATCGGCGTGTCCATGTCCAATCAGCAGAACCCAATCGCCAAGACATTGCCAAGAGCCCAAGACGGATCGAGTAATTGCTCTCGTGCTCATTCAACGTCGGGGCAATCATGTGTTGAAAAAGCGCATTAATATGAATGCGAATAGCCTCGGCTTTATAGCTTTTACGCTATGAGAAATTTGGTAGGTATAAAGCTTTGACATTAACAGCTTCATCACATGTTTTGGAAGAGTCCGTTAGTGTGGATCATGTAATTAACACATCCACAGTCTCAATCCTTACAGTTCCTGTTAGTGCCGTGTTACCCGGCCACCAATTATCACCAGAATCCACACCGCGTAATACCACCTGCCACAAGGGTCACGTTCGGGGAGTCCGTGGTGAGACAGGCGAGGCCGATGAAAGGAGGAAAGTTCCTTGACGATCATCTCAGTTGTAGGTGAATCGTCCACTGATTGTTTCCCTGCTTGGGACGTTGGAGCCGACAAAGACAATCATCATAAATGCAATCAATAATTTATATAAAAATATAATAAAAATTAAGCAGATATTTTAGAATTATATGAATATTTTGTGATATTATTTACTTATTTTTAATCTATATTATTGGTTATTTTTATAGGAGAATAATCTAAGAGCGTTGTTCAGATGTCTCGTTTTTTGCCTGACCCAGCTGCCGAGTACGTAGTAGACAAAGCCTTTTGTGCGCCACAGCATCAAATCAACACCAAACCCGAGATCCGTTGTGATTACGTATCACCTCCAAAAGCCAATCACATTGGCTCTTTCCCGCACGTAGCTATCCATTGGGAAAGCATGCCCCGATCATGAAGGAACTTCTGCTCTTCGCAAGTGGAGACGCGCGCGCTGTTGGTTTGACGGATTTGACCCTTGTGTTGTCCTCAATCCTTTCCCCTCTCCACGAGCTTTTTCTTCGAGCCCATTTCCTTCTTTTCACACCGAGGGGACTTGTGATTTTTTTTTTAATCTCGGGTGATTTTTCGTGTCGGCCTTGTGAGACGGTTGTGTCACTCTGCAAGCCTATAACTTTATCTCGCTGCCCACCATTTGGAGGACTTCTGCTCATCTTTAGAGCATTATCTGCTCATCTTTACCGCATTATCACGATGTTTGGGTTCGGGAAGAAGAGCGAGAACTCTGCTGAGCCTCACAGCGACAATGCAGATGTTGAGCCACGCCCTCAAAGGCCGTGGCTAGAGACTGCTCTACCTGTATTTGCTTGTGGAGCTGGTCTATTTTTCTGATGGATATATTAACAACGTGAGTATTACTGGTTTACTGACTCTAATGTTATAATGGATCTCATGCCTCACTCACGTTACTAATGCGATAACTAGGTCATCGGCTCAGTCAACACCACGTTGAAATTCCAGTACAAAGACGTCTACATCAACTCAAACGCCTTCAAATACGTTGCAGATATCGCTTTCGCCGGTACTGTTGTTGGCCAATTGGTCTTCGGCTTCTTGGCCGACCATTGGTCGCGGACCAACACCCTAATGGTCTCTACGGTTATCCTAATCATCTTCACCGCATTGGCCGCCGGATCGTACTGGCACGGCGAGCCTGTGGGTATGTTCAACATGCTTACGGCTTGGAGGTTCTTTGTGGGAATCGGTATCGGAGGTATGATATCATCTACCCAGGGGGTTAGGCATGATGTGCGCAACCACAAGAGGAATTGCGTAATTCACTTGCCTAACCCTACGGGTATTTTTATTTGGCGTGGCAGTGAATTGACTTCTATAGGTGAATATCCTGCTGGTAGCGTCGGGTGTGCCGAGTCAAGCAGTCAGATGAAGAAGGGCACCCGAAACCGATGGTTCATTCTCTTCACCAACTCGATGATTGACTTTGGATTCGTCATTGGCGCATTTGTTCCTTGTGAGTATGTGGAATTTTGGCTGGAAATCTTGCTCATATTTCCCAGACGTGGTTGCAGCCGCCTGCCACAATGGCCACCTTAGCACGATATGGCGAACTAGTTTGGGCATCGGCGTCGTATTTCCTCTCGTTCTCTTTATCATGCGTCTCGGACTCAAGGAGCCTGAAGAATTTACCCATAACTCTATGAGACACCAGACTCCTTACTGGCTGGTTCTGCGCTACTACTGGTTCAGACTGCTGTGTGTTAGCCTGGTCTGGTTCCTCTACAACGTGAGTATCCGAGACCAACCTCTTGAGTCACATTCATCAAACTAACAAATTAGTTCTCATCCTATGCCTTTGGCATCTATTCGTCGTCGATTCTCTCTGGAATCTATGGCGAGGATGCACCGCTGACCACAGTATTTGGCTGGAACACAGTTGTCAACATGTTTTACCTGCCTGGTACTCTGATTGGTGCTTTTGTCAGTGACTGGCTTGGTCCTCGATACACATTGGCCCTCGGCGTTACGCTTCAAGCTATCGTCGGCTTCATCATGGCTGGAGTGTACGACAAGATCTCAAATCACATCGCTGCGTTTGCTGTTGTTTTTGGCATCTTCCAAGCCCTCGGCGAGTTGGGACCCGGAAACAACATTGGACTGTTGGCTGCCAAGACCTCGGCGACGGGTGTTAGAGGACGATACTACGGCATTGCGGCTGCTACCGGAAAGATTGGCGCCTTCGTTGGTACTTGGGTGTTTCCCTACATCCAAAAGGCTGGCGGCAACGACACCGAGTCCGCACAGTATCCCTTCTGGGTATCCTCCAGTTTGTGCATCTTATCCGCGGCTATTGTCCTGATCTGCATCCCCCATGTCGGCCAAGACACCATCGCCATCGAAGACCAGAAGTTCCGCGAGTATCTCCAGGAACATGGATGGGACACTGCTCAGCTTGGTGTCAAGCAGCCTGGTGTTGAGGAAGGTGCTGTTGTAAATGACAAGGCGGTTGAGCAGTGACGAGGATGTAGGGCCCATGAGCAGTGATTAGGGCAAAAACGACTAGACGTAAGGTGTAAGAATTGTAGGAAAATCACCATAAGTAATATAATAGTATTAGAAAATAATCATACTATTATTTCTCTTTCTCATCCTTTGGTTTACTCATGTTTAGACTGCAAAGTTAGGCCCTTTTGCCATCGGAGCTGGGGCCGCTGATGGGAGAATTTGCATTGTATAAGCTTGTATATAAAAAAATCGAAATCTAATGAGAGTGACTCGTGAGAATGAATCTCGTCTATCTAATAGTCAAGGACCGGCGTTGGTGAGCAAAATCTCTTGCACGGCCATTACAAGTATATATCCTAATCATCATGATAAAACAGGGTCGTGATCATTACAGTAGAGGCCGTGTGCACTCTACTCGCAAGAGAGGAGGTAGCTACCGTACTGCTCCGCGCCGGTGTGGCAGCTTCCAACAGAAACCTCCTGGCGGTCCTCCTTGCAAGAAACATCGCTAAAGGTGTAGACTGAAGACTCGTTAGCAATAGACTGGATGGTTTCGCGGTATCTACTTACGTGTGCATCCCTTGGCATTATCGGTGAGCTGCTCAATGTTCAAGGACTTGATTGTGTAGGTGCCGTCAAGCTGACCACACTTGTTGATGGCGGATCGTCGGATGCTCACGTAGCCAACATTGGGCTGCTCGCAGTCGGACTGAGGGTAAAGACGGACTTGGGCAAAGGGGTCGTAGGGGCCTGAAGCTGGGGCGGCAGAGGCGCCCATGGCGAGGGCAGTGACGGAGGCGACGAAGGTGGTGAAGTGCATGTTGATGATGGATGGTTGAGTCGAAAGGTTGGAGTTGAAGTTGGAGTTGAAGGTGAGACTGTGTTGTTGACTTGTTTGATGATGAGTGAGTGCTGAGTGAGTTGATCAGATGAAGGCGAATGCGTCTCTTTATATCCTTTGGATAATGGCTGTGTAGACTTCGATGCACATCATCTATATCAACGGGCCACTACGTCATCGTCAACCCCAGCACGAAGCTCACACATGTAAGACTACTCTGGGTGGACAATGAGACACGGCTTCTGGATACGAGACCTCGTGTCAGCACTGGGGTCACGTCGAACCCACTGATCAACCGTCTACGATGTTGAATGCACGACTCTCTATTCAAAGACATTCATTGCTGTATCTCCTGATTTTTTTTAGCCTCGTATTTCATGCCTGTACAACTGGTTGGATCATGACCACTGTTTATGCTGGGTCGCATGATCCACACCGCTACCTACGTGCAGGAAGATTATTCGTGGCGGAGGATTTATGGCACTGCCTCTCTCCAATGTTTCACAGAGAAGTGCCGGGACCTCGGTGGAGGACGCAGATTTTTGCACTATTGGGAATGGTGAATTGAGCTGTTCACGACGATAGGTTCAGAGGTCAAGTTGATAGCAGCTTGAAGTCATTTGTGAAGTTCCCTACGTTCATCTTGTCAACTTGGGAACGTCCATAAACCGCCCAAAGAGACGACTAGGCTGCGTGACAATGCACCTGCAACGGCTGCCCCGGCCTCAATCGTAGATCCAATAATAGATCATCATGTACCGACGACTCGTGGCCATGCAATTGGAACGTCGGCCCCATAACCCCCGATGTTCCGCTCCTACCAAATCGCAGATCTCAAAGATTCCAGAAAAACCCCCATGTCCGAATCGAGAGATTCATCGTATTTTTGCGAGATCCCTCAGTGATCGAGTGGCAAGTCGGTCAGTTAGGTGCATAGTAGTGTAGCACCTAAAAAAACGTCACCGGATACCCACAGGTTTTTTCCTCAACACGTTAAATCGTACGTAATTATTGTAGGTGGGCCGTTTTTAAACGGTCAATTGTTTGCAAGCATACACGTATGTGTATTGCGTAGTGTGGGGAGGATGATCTGCACTGCCCAGGAGACCCCTTTTGCCCTGCAGCAGAGTGCAGCTTTGCGGGAGCGGACGAGGAGGTTTATTTGTCGCCGTGTTTTTTTTTATGTCGATCAATGGGGTCTTATTGCGAGGCATGGTCTATTATTAGGTGCTGCGGGGACAAGGGATGCTTACATGGGTTGGGCAAGGCGTCGCAATTCTTTCAAGTCGTGCCAGCTCAGAGGCAGAGCCTCAGGATTTGTGACATGTTGTGATGAGTTCATCTTGTACTTTGCCCTTGGGATATCCCAGTAGAGATGGCTACGGCTCGGGGGCATTAGACAAGACCATGGTTCATTTCGTGATCACAAGACCTACGAAGCTTCAGTCATCATAGCCTAAGCAACTGGCTGGCATGATCTACCCGCTCCGGCGGCCGCTCTGCAGATCCTGGAACGCTGACATCGTATTCAGGTGCATCGTGACGGCGTATTGAGCCTCCAGAGTCAAAGATACAATATGCGTTTAAGTAAGACGGTAAGTGATAAAGTCTTTGCACACCTCAAGTGGTAGCAGTACATTTCAAGCTTAGGGAGCGAAACGGAAGTGAACTATGACGTGGCTTAGAAAGGAGGCCATTCAAGTATATACGGCGCGGTTAACATCTCGCAAAGATACACGTTCGGAAACCTTCCAGAGCCATTTTTTAATATGAGAGAAATTTCATCAAGTCCGTAGCCGTTATAACCTCGCCCCTAGAGGCCCTACAGAGCTTTTACGTACCTATTTACCTTGACCACAATCTCCAGCAAGAACAGGGGTACAATGGTTGCCATAAATCCAGCCGTGCCATATCCAAGAATACGTAGGCCTAAGGTGATATTCCGAGTCATGCCCAGGCAGAAAGATGTCACAACGACCGCCCCAAAACAACATGAAATAAACACCTTCATTGCTCGCCATTTGGATCGCATAACCAATATTTTCAAGCCGCAGACGGCTCCCACCAACAGTTGTATAACTCGCAGGTCGGCATCCCTCCCCCAGTCGGCTGTGCGCACACTGTCCTGGAGCAATATGCAAAGGTATAGCAACGCCACCAGGGCCATGATAATCAGAGCGAGCCCGAAATAGTCGTACCACAGTGGACCAAGGTCGGCGGCCCTGACATTCATGCTGAGAAGACTCGACGCAAGACCGACGGGTAGAAATATCGCCGCTAGGAGCGTCAGACGATTGACGCTCTGAGCTTTTCTTTCGCCGGCCGATGCGGAACTGATATCGGCCATTCTATCGACCATGCTGAGCCAGTGTTGGACATGGATCTGAAGCCCGCGAAGTTTTGTGTCAATCTCTAGCTCGAGCCATTTCAGTTTTACCACATCCACGTCATCTCTGTCTTGAACCTTCAAGAGAAACGATGCGTATGTGTATCGCAGCATGAGCTCTAGGTGGGAGATATCGGGCTGTATGCTCTCAATGTTGTAGCTTGGTTGTGAACGTGAGGACTCCAGTTGCCTTCGGTTCTTATATAAATCCCGGATTAGGGATACAAGGAACTGAGTCCAACACAAAAACGCTTGCCCTCAAAACATCTAATGTCACTGCCATAGATGCTATCTCGGCGGTGGGCAGAAGAATTTTGGTTGCAGATTCCTGAGAGAAGAGTAGTCGCAAGAAGTGACGCTTCAGAGGCGACGGTGTCCCCGTAGTAGGATCCACGTACACCTCGAGTCTATCCGAATCTTGATTCTGATATTGATCCGGGATTATTGGGAATCTACAGGTGACTTGAGAACGAGTCAGCCATCCGCCCGGAAAGCCTGTGTGTGATAGGGAGTGCATCACTCACTTTGAACCCTGTTATCCTGGAGAAATTCTACGTGTATTGAAGACATGCAAATCCACATGTAGATCGTCAACCACTCGCGCCGGCCATATTGTATGTAGCCCCTCTGCAAGTATGGGGACAAATCCATCGGAGTTTCACTGGAGTTGAACGTCTTCTTCTCCCGCATAAGATAGTCGCTAACCCAGAATGCCATTGTTGGATCGTTAGACCCAAGTCCGGACCATAGGTCTTCCAAGGGCTCATGACTGAAGGGGCGGGGGGGCTGTGTCTCTTTGAACTGGTCGAACCAGTTTGACGGGTCGAACCAGTTTGGCATGTTCTCCTCTACCCCTGGATTCTTGACCGAAAATGGTGACTCTAGGACCAAGACACGCGCTGTCGAAGGCTCCTGCGGCGGCAGACTGTCCCGCAGCCTTGAATCACCAAATCGCTCCTCGCGTCCGCGGATAATGACATCGCCGCTCTGAGTAATGTCCAAAGCAGAGATGGAAAAGGCGGCCTGCAACGGTACAAAGTCAACGTTGGGAGACATTTTGCATCGAATACTGAGGATTTAGAGAAGACGGGCGGAAGTGCACAGAGTTACTGAGGCTCAATGCTATTTATTAGGCACGAAATGCATGGCTGCCTGAATTTTTGCACCTTGGCGCCTTCAAGCCACAATTCAGGGGGCGGCTGACTATAGAGGGCGTACGCGTCTTCATCAAAGAGGGGATAAGACTCGTTATAACTGCATGACTTGAGAAGTACTATAAATTCATTGGTAAAAAACTAATTTAGTTCTAAAACTAATACTATACATTATATAAGCTAACAATATTTCTGGGAGTAATATAGTGATAGTGACTGTGAGCCTCTAGCTAAGAAAGAAATCGAGCGGCGTTGTTATGTGTTGCCCTCTGGGTAGTTGTTACTTTTGAAGATTTAATCCCATAACTCCAAGTCAATGTCCTCTGAGTAATAAACAGATAATAGTTGTGATCCTGTAGGCAGCGCATGTTCTAGAACCTCAGGCCGTGAGCCTCTGTTATGTTCACCTTGTCTCTGGGAAGCTCACATGATATCTATATTACGGGTGCACGGAGCCAAATGAGAATGCCAACACGGGGTGTTCTAGGGTCGTAATTTGGGTCTACGTAGGAGAGCTAGGTGACATGAGAAAGTCGGCAAGGGAATCCACCTGTAAACTATGCCCGAGTCGAAGCAATCTTAGACCATCTGCCGTCCTCTTCCTCCATTGTTAAGACCCCTGTCCATCTTCCGACCCTAGCCAAGAGAAAGCCTGTTCCTATGAGCACAGGCGATCAACGTTGCCAATCACAAATATGAAGTGTTGACCAGAGATAGCTAGTCAGCATTGGCCCGACGACGACGGGAAGGAGGTCGAGAGGTTCCGGTAGAGCGAGTAGAGGATCGACGCTTGGCTGGTCGATGCTCGCCAGGTGCGGTGACGTTGGTAGTCGGCACATTGTGACTTCCCTCGGGCTCTATGCGAGGGATCGCCGCCGCACGAGCCGCGGCTTGGTCAGCAGCAGTGTACGGAGAAACGTATGCCAGAGATGAAGATGCCCGAGGGGCGTGAGCGTGGGTGTATTGGGAGGAACCTCCATCTTCGTCAGCGTCCAGGGTGATGGGGTTGGATGCAGTCCCGGCTTGGGAGGCAGAGATGCTATCTACGCCTTCTCCAGAGCCTTGGGTTGGCTGGGTGCGAACAGTCGCCGTCTGGGATGGAGTCGCTGGTTGAGTCTGGGCCGCTGAAGTTGCAGCTTGGATGGTGCGCTGCGATGGAGCGGAACTGTTGTTCATAGTGAGAGAAGATCTAGCTCTGGCGAGCTGCGCCAGAGCCGTTCGCTGTCGATGAAGCAGATCCTCTTCGGCGCGCTTGGTCTCGATGTACTTCTTCGCACTCTCGACAGTCGCCATGTCGTTGAAGATGAAGCCGACTTTCCACTGGAAGAGGTTCTCGTCTTTGCCATTTTCCACTTTGAAGATGGCATCCCACGCGATCAAATCCGAAAGAACCCCCTTGGCTTGGGCCTCTAAGCCACCTGGACGAGGTCAGTAAGTTCGTCGACAATTGTGATGCACAGCTGAAGACTTACGATAAACCACGAGGCGATTCTCAGGCGAGTAGCTACATTGCAACCGGAGGTCGGCCACCAAGCGATTGATCATGCAATTCTGGTCAATCAGGTTGGGATCGAAATACGTCATAGCATCATCTCTCAGGCGTTTAGAGATGATTATCATCAGTTTAGCCTCGAGGTCGGAGCAAAGCTTGAAGGTCCATGGCTTCTTGGCGGCCTCTGCTTTGACATAGGTGGAGAGCCTGACGCCGGCTATCATCTGCAGGTAAAAAGTTGGTCAAGTCCGTGGTCGCACAAGGGCAAAGGAAGGCTTACCGTGGGGCCATTCTTCGCACAATGTCGGCACATGGCGGAAACGGCGCTGCGCCAGGCAGGCTCGGGGATGGCGGAGTGGCGTGTGGTGAGTGAGAAGGATCGCGGAGGAGGAGGAGAGGGACGAAAGGTTCCCAGCCGAGTTGGATCAATCCACGAGGGGAGTGTTGGTGGAAAGATCTGCAGGTCGGGAGAAGAGTTGAGTGAGGTCGCACAGTTGAAGTCTTTGATGCGAAGGAAAAGTGCATCAAAATCCTTTCAGTCTGTCCAAACAGGTTAAAGAACCGAAGAAGGAGAAATGGTTTCGATTGTGAGGTTGTTTGCGCGAAGGGTATCTCAAAAACATTCGCTCCGATTGCCATGTCCAACAATGCTCGCAAAACTTTTTAGGATAGCTCGAATCCCGTTCGATAAGAGGACAATGAAAAAAAAAAAAGAATCCCGTCTTCCCGTTTGCACAGTATTAATTCAGTATTTTTCAGTGTCAAACGGATGAGTGCATAAAAATGTAATGTTTGGCGATAAACTGCGGTTTCGGAGATAGATTAGGCGGCGGATATTTGTTTGCTCGCCCAAAAAAAAGATAATCAGGCCAGCATTATCGTCAGCAGTTCAGCACATAATTGTGCAATCGTAAACGAGCCCGACACGGTATCGTTGTGGCATATCAGCCTGCTGCGTTATGCTGAACAAGATGAATAGAAATGAAAGTGGTAAATTGTCCCCCCGAGGATATTTCGAGGCAAAAAGCGGTAGCATGATTCTTTGTCCTGCACGTTTTTGGTGTGACAAACAATAGCAAACGCCACCACTGGCATCTCCCAATAAATGACCCGGAAAATCTTGGTGCCCGATTTTTGAGGAGCCAATTATCATTCTTCGAGTTAACAAAGGATGCGTCAGGTGGGCGCAGTGCAGATGAGGGGGCTGTGCTTGCAGGAGCTGAACATTTACCGCGATAGCCTAGACAAGGCTTCAATAGTCAAAGGTTGGTAGGAGCGTCGTATTTATTTGTATGCGAGATCAGGTGGTGAATAATACTCTCGAAGAATCATCTGTTATTGTTGACTTGGTGCCGGTATATGTCGAGAACCTTATTTATGAATATCGCCAATTACGTCTTTATTGACCAGCTACATAATCTTGATAAGCCCAAATGCCTCCTTGATGTCACGCGACCTTGTCAAATCGACGGGGTTTTCATAAAGTTATCCTCATCAGGCCAGTTTATCTGCATGCAGTCTTTACATTCTTTGCTGAGATCCTCCCCGTCGCCGCGCAATTCTTCGATAGATGGTAGTGAGTTGCACGAGTCTACTAAAGTGTTAGGCGGCGGTCCTCGCCTAGACGATACTATCTATCGGCGTGGTTATGGAAGCTCAACGCTGGAAATGGGTTCCAGGCTCATCTAACCAGCCAATAGCCATCGCCGATTGGCGTGGCTGGGTGGGTGCAGCACCATGCATGCATGCATGGGCGTAAGCACAAAGTGCGGCATTTCAACCTTGCACATTACATTACCTATCGACAACTTCGCCGCGATACCTTCAACATGTCGTCAACCACTGAAACACGCACCTGGACCGACTTACCTCCAGAAGTATGGAGCGAGATATGCAAACACCTGCCAAAGCCGACACTACTTCGACTACGGCTTGTGTCGAGCAAGATGGGCATCATCGCCTTACCATGGGCTTACAGAAACCTACGCCTAGAAGCCTCTGACGACTCATCCGAAAGATTCATCCTCATTGCAAAGAATCCTAAGCTCCGCGCTCTCGTACGAGAGATCACGGTAGAAGCCTGGGGGGATCACAGCGACTCCCAAGACCCAAACGGACCCTGGAAGATATCCTGGCCTTTTGCTAGAGCCCTACCTTATTTACGCTGCTTCACCAACGTCACTACACTTCACGTGCGCTTTCACGAGTTACTGGGAGTGTCATACTACGGCCCGGTGATTGATGATCTTGAATACATAGGCCTTTTCCGGTTCAGAGTCATGGAAACGATATGTCACTGTGTGATGGGCATGTGGACACCAGAAATACAAGCCAAGATTGATGAAACAGTGGATTTCAATCGATATTTCATCGACGAACACCCCTTCAAATATCCCGATGACCAGGATATCCCCTTCGGCCACGTCATGCCACTCCGAGAGCTCACCGTATCCAACCTCTCACCCTACAAAGATAATCTGGCCGAGGACTCGGGGGTGTTGAAAAAGATGTTATCAATACCCACTATCGTCAACCTCAAACTTCTAATCACTATCGGGGGTCGTCTCGATCGTGGTAGGACCCGAACACTTCTCGAACACGGGATGCTCCAGACCTTGCCCGAGACATGGATGTTCCCCAGCATCGCCGAAAACCTACAGAAGCTTTCGCTCTTCTATTGCGATTACTGGGGTCTGTATCCCAAAGTCGATTTTCGCAAACTGGGTGAATCGCCGCTCCCAAGACTTAAAGTCCTCGCTCTCGGGAATTACGTTTTTGGTCAACAGTGGCAGGTTGACTGGATTGCCTCGTTAGGCCGGGAAAATGGTGGACTGCAAGAGTTGTATCTCGACAAATGCCCCATTATAGTCAGGGCTTGGCGTCGATATCCCTTTGATGATGGAGATAGTGATCCTTCCGTCGTTGAGACTTTCGATGGACCCGAGCCTGGCCTCGGAGTCCGTGAATATTCTCTCCGGTGGCATAATATGCTTTCCCAATGGGCAGAGTCTATGAAAGGGCTAAGGGTATTTTGCATGGGCGAGGGACCGGATCGAGATTCTTCCAAACTCATCCTTCAACGTGGTCACGACGAGGCTTACTCGAATGTTGATGGTCGCGTACTTTCTCGTCGCTACAAGGACAGGATACATCGAGATTTTGCGTCCGAGATTCGCGCAGACAAGGTGAAGCGGCTAAAAATACGCTAGACTCAACATTAACATGTTCCACGGTCATACAGGTTGGAAGCCGGCTCTTCAGGTGAAAAGTCCAGGGGATGCTTCTGAGGGCGATACGAATATCAGGGACGAAGCCGCGTATCAGCAGCTCATGTCGACGGTCAATGCGAGGGCGTTGACGCAAGGTTCTCCATCATGAGTGAGACGAAGTATTCTTTAGCGGGGGGTATTTTCGGAATTAGCTCTAATGAAGGCGTAATTGTGCTCAAGGTGGTTTTCTATGAAGTGTAGTGTCTATCAAGCTTGCAGAGACTCTTACGAATCTACCCCATGTCTCTAGCCGAAACACATTACTACCTATCTTGACGAGGTACTTCAAAGTACTCTAACAACCCTGAGCTTTACAGGACATATCGGCTATTCATATGTTAGTAATGTTCAACGACCTTCGTTCATTGCGACTTACAAGGCAAGGTTCTCTCGATCCGTCAGGTCCAGCTGCCTGGTATTCACCACTTCTTCTGTCGTCTCCCCGCTCTCATCGACATGCTCAATAACACCAACCTCTCTGATGAGGCCCTGTCGGTCAATCTCATCTCGTCTCTTATTTTCTCTCGCCAGATACCATCTTAGGTAGAGCACGATGCAAGTTGGAAGAATACATGCCACACCGAGGATGACACCCCAAGTCACGAGGTATCGAGGTGCATATTGCGGTTGGAATAACTGAGGTGAGAGAATGTTGCCCAGACCGTACCCAACGTGGTACAGGGCGATTACCGCAGTCTTCTTAGTATGTCCAGCAGAGCAGTTGGCGGCCCAGATCATGACAACAGCGTAGGGAATTCCGCCAGTTGCACGTATCCAAATAGCCGTCAGTAGGCCCCAGCGGTTACCCCAAGGAAGAGTTAGTAGCATGATGCAGGAAACGATGGGAGGTATGTATGCCGCCGCAGACACCCACGCCCGGCAATTATGTGTCTTTGCCAAGATCCAAGCAGCCGCACCAAGAGACACAAGGGCGGTAACACCATTGATGCAGCCCAACAGCGTCGTCTGAAGAGTCGTAAAGCCAAACGACTTGATGATTAACGAGTATTGATTCGTCAGACCGTTGGCCATTTCCTGAGACCACGCGTGAAGGAAGAACAGCCAAGTCTTGGGATCCTTGATGGCTTCGATGAATTGGTACTTTTTAAAGTGCTTTTGTTCAATTCCTGAATGGTTTGACTCAATGCGGAGAATGGCTTGTGCTCGTTCCTCGGGTGTGAGGAAATGAGCTGTGATGGGACTTCCGGGGAAGAAGATCCAAACGGCGATGCCGTAGATGACCGTCAAAGTACCGGTGATGACTGTGAAATGCGTTAGCGAACATCAACGGCTTGGACTGATAACTTGCCCATGAACCATCTCCACGGCGCGAAACTGCCCGTGTCAATAAAGAGAACACCATAAGAGAGCAGGCCTGAGGTGATGGGACTCGAGTTCCCGATAGCCCACATTATGGGCATCAATACGGATTGTTCATCGTATGTAAAGAACATGGATAGAATGACGAGGAAAGATGGCACGATGCTTGCTTCAGCGACACCGAGGAAGAAGCGGACAACGAAGAAGGAAGCAAAGTTGTTGCATGGGATGTGAAGCAGCAAGATGCATCCCCTAGAAGCCTGTTAGAGAAGCGATGGGAGAGGGGGGGCTGTCATACCAAATGGTCAAGTTGATGGCCAGCCATCGCGCAACGGGAAATCTCTGAATAGCCAGGTTCTGCGGCCATTCCGCCAGCAGATATCCCAGGTAAAAGATTGAAGATAGCCAGTTATACTGAGTAGCGTTCAAGTGGCCATCTTCAAGAATGCCAAGGATCGCAGAGCTGCCGAGCTTTGTAGTCAAGTCAGCCTGTGACATCGAAAAAGCGAATAGGGGACAGTACTTACAGTCTGCTTGTCCACATACATGAGATGGTACCCGACACATAAGAAAGGCAGAATCCAGCGGATACACTTATTCCGGATTCTTTGAGCCTCTTCGGGCGTTGGAGGATCGACTTTGACTTGGGAGAACAACTTGTAGCTCTCGTCTGCATAGCGATCGGGCAACTTTGGTGTATCGACTTGGACCTCTCTCGACGAGGTTCGAGCGATGCTTTTCTGAGGTTGCGCCATGTTTCTTGACAGACCAATAGATCGCACGACGTACTTCCTTGGCGCCAGTCAAGTCGCAACGGATAGTTTCTGTTAAATATGTCTTGTATATCTCGTGAGCGTATTCCTCATTCCCCACCGTAATCACGAACACCTCTGCTTGTTGCATCAGAGGATGGCGCAACGATCGACATGGGCGATGATTGGTTCAACCATCAGCATCTTGAGCTCGATATGGGAATAGTCGGCTTTTGTCCGACATGTGAACGGTAAATCGGCACAATTCGCATAATCCTATGCCGTCGTCATCTTTTCAAAGCCTTGCATCACTAGAAGATCAGAGTCCTATTCGCCTATAGACCCCCGAATGGGAACTATCCCGTGTATGTATAACCCAGCTTTCTAATCCCAGTTAGACCTGCTTGATCCTTTTGCCTTGTCCCCATAAACGCCAAAGTTGCAACCCATTCCCTTGCCTCATAGGCTGAACATACCACCCATCCGAGTGGCGCAAAACTCCCGAGTCTGATCCATCGCTCCCATAAGAAACTTGTCGAGGTCCATATCAACATCAACAAAGTACTGACCAAAGTCTTCACCCGGAACCAACTCCTCCAAACCCTCTCCTTGACCGAGACAAAGCTGAACCTTCTTCCCGAGCCACACCCCAATCTTCTCATTGTGTCTTCTGACCCGAGTCTCCATGTGAATTCTAATCTTTCGGCGATACTGCAGAGTCCAATCCTTGGGCTGGAAGTGGTTGATGTTGCCGGCGGCTGCGTAGGTATTGAGGAGAGCGTAGTTATCGTCGCGATCAAAGTACGATTCAACCGTGACGTTTTCGATGGCAAAGTTCTGGGGCCCGGGTTTGTCGGTGGTGTCGGCGATGTAAGCGCAGACGGACGTGCAGAGACCTGAGTCGGCGCAAGTGTGTTCGATATCTTGAAGGTAGCCTGGAGTCGGTTAGTCCGTATCAACGCGAGGTCGGACTACTTACAGTCGTGTCCAAGCAGCACCTTGGCGCGCGGAAGACCATAGCTTTGCAGCATCGGCATAGGGCCTGTTGGATCGGTACATTCGTTGATTCGACGAGACAACTGTTTGAATGTAATCTTGGAACCTCGTGCCTTGAGCGCATCGACAATGTGAGACCAGGCGTGGAAAGTAGCGCCCTTTGCGATGGAAGCGACGATTGCCTTGGCTGGACCAGATTCAGCTTTGGGGCTGTTCTTGATGATAGGCGTGTACAGCGACATGCTAACAACGCATGTGCGCAGAAGTGAGTCGCCGCATGTCTGTCGCATCAGGTCTCCGATGGGAATAGAACCACAAGGGTCGCTGGTCGGATCTTGCTCCATGGCTTTGAACGTCCTGAGGTATCGGGGTTCCACGTCCACAAAGTTCGAGTCCTTGTGGTCAGCTTTCCCATACCAGGTTGGTGATGATGGTGCTGAGAGTTTCATGTTCACCAAGACACGGGAAGCGATTAGATTGAACTTGAATGCTTCGCTTAGAGGCAAATGGCGCTGAGTTCACAATCGGAAGAATGAATAAAGACTCGTTCACGTTTGTATGGCCTTGGAAGGTATTGTGAGAGTCGTTTGGCGATTGAAAGACAATGGAGTGAGGTTAGGCTGAGATTTCGAGTGCAGTCCGCGATCGGAACAATTGCTGCGTTTACCTAAAGTCACTCAAGTCTCTTCCCAGTTTTATTTTATACATGTATATGCTTCAAACGCCGTCACCCGAACAATGGGCTCATCAGCCGAACGGCAACAAACGCAACGCCCGCCACGGTAAGCGGCAGCGCAGCAGCCTGAGCATCAAAGAACACGTGAAATCCGATTGAAGAAACGTCAGAAAAAAAAGATTCACTTGAATGCAGTCCCCCGTCGCCGACCCATGAAAAACGGCCATTGGTTGAATGAAACGGTTACCTGTCATGTCGGATGCCTTCCCGAAGAGGTGAAATATGACATAAAACAGATTTGACTGCTCCAACAGCGGTCAACGTGAATTCTAATGAGTGACAGGGAGTACAATAAGTTGATAGCCGGTTGTGGCGTTGAGATGGAGTGTGGATGAAGCGAGCAAGGCAGTGATGATAGAATCAAGACGGAAATCTAATGCACGAATTGCGAGCCTCCCCTCGATCTAAAAACAAGACCTTTATCTATCTGTCGGCTCCTGGGTAGTCAATAACAAGTAGCAATCAATTCGACGCAGGAACTTGGCTGTGTGCACGCCCCTGGAGACATTTGGCCAACTGCTTGGGCGAGGCCACTCGTTGCAGCGTCTATTGGCCACTCCCTCCACGCTGTTAACTGTCTCAAGATGCGCATGTACCCGCTTGTACTTACTACCTAGCCTCCTAGGCACTCAAGCCCTGGAAATGGTGGTTGCACAGCGTGACACTAGTGTACCGTGTCTTGGTGATGGCACTAGGCTGAAGATGATAGTGGTCAGGGTGAAGCAAACACTTAGATGACTGAGCGAGGGCTTTTTTCTTTTATTCTAAGGCGTGTCCTTCGCAAAAGGGGTTTCAGCCAGGAAGCGAAACACCAAGAAATGGGGATATAAAGTGAATGATGCCCTCGAGAGCACAGTGAGTGTTGGTTGAGGGTTACACGTGGCTCTCGACTTCTGTGCCTTTCTCTCACAAGTACGGAGCGTCATTAACAGCTCCGTGTCTCTCCCCAGCCATCTCTAAGCGCCCATCAGCCGTCTCCATAGCCCCCCAGACACTGTATCGTCCTCGGATGAGACGCGTTTAGACGCGTGAAGCGGCTTCGGGATCGGTATGCTGCGGCTCCACTCGGAGCACAGACAGTGAAGGTAGAGGTGCATGTCCTGTTCCCGGATGTAAAGAGACAGGAACCTGATCGTGTTTATTATCACTAGTACAGGAAGTGCTAAGATGAAAGTTATGCTGTGGTTGGGGTTTCGATTTATGCAAATACCAGTGCTATGTTCCAGCATAAATTGCGCTTGAGAATTTGTCTGGTCAATCTGTTATCAATCCAAGTGAAACCTGCATAAGTTATGCCCCATATTATGAAAGTTTCCCTCAGGAAAAAACACTGTGGCCACATTGGGTTTTTATGCTGCTATGTGGTTCTCGTCAAAGAGAATAGGACAAACAGTCTGTAAATGCAACACACAGATAATTGAATGAATCAAGCGCCGTGGCCGGTTTTTTCCCCTCAATGCCTTTGCCCCTTGTTTGCCTGTGTCGTACAGAGCGCCTGCGGTCACCTTGAAGCATGAGAAACGGTATTTGAAAGAGCCTTGTTTTTGTGAAAATGAGGGCACCGCCTAAAACGGTGATATACCAGCGCACAGCCCCTATAGTGGGGCTGCTCTGACCAATCAAAGAGCGCTATTGCTCAACAGCCTGGGTGTACAACCAACAACTCCAGCACCATGCATGCATTAGACAACTGTGGGTCATGGTGCCTATAAAGAGTCAGCGAGCGAACCAAGATGTTGGTTTTCAACCCCATAAGTTATACACGCTTTGATCAAGCAATGCATCCACGCTCCAAACTCGAGTCTCTTCCCCGTGAGCTTCTAGACGACATCACATCCTACCTAGAACCTCACCATCTTGCGCAACTCTCATACACTTGCAAGTATCTTAGTCAGTATGTCGAGCCTCTTCTCTGGGAGAGCGTTGAACTTCATAAGCCCGGCTACCATGCATCATCTATTGAACCAAACTCAGCGCCCCCAATCAGACCCGCGTCCTACTTTCGATGGCTTTATGAATGGACACATTTTTTAAGAGCAAGCCATAGGGCGGAGGCTTTCTTTACCATGCTGCAGCGGCTACACAGAGATGATCCGGAACACTTCCAGCGACTAGCTAGTCGTGTCAAGAGTCTCTGCGCTGTTATTCAACCGGATTGGAAACCTCGCAACGCCACGGTTAATGAACCTGTCCAAGGCGCCATGATCCGATTTTGGCAGCTATTGCCATTCTTCAACAACCTAGAAAAACTCGAACTTCACGGAGACATCTCGGAATCAGAAGACTATGAAGGCGCCCCCGAAATCACTGCTCCGCCTCTGCAAGTTCGAGTTGCCAAGCTGTTTGGTTACATCCCTCGCGGCGTTGCAGCGTGGCTTCTCAAGTCGGGAAACACTCTCGAGTGGCTGGAACTAGGGCTTCTCCATTGGTCAAATTTCCCAACGGACGGAGATGAGGAGCTTTTCCCGCCTCCGGGGGACACAAGCGAAGACTACGATATTGACCCCAACGACGAATACTTCGAGACCGTTATTCCACAGCCTCTGGTCAACTTTCTCCCAAGCTCTCGCGACTTCAAGTTCCCCTCGGAGATGACCCTGCCACGGTTGAAGCATCTGCATCTATGCCAGCCATGCAAAGGAAGCTATGGCACACATGAAGTGAGCTGGTCGATTAGTGCTCAGGCTCAGTGTCTCTCAGATTGGCGAGAGATTCTTCTGGCCTGTAGCGATACCCTTGCGGTGTTGGTTTTGGAGCAACGACCGTCCATTGACTTGAGGGGCGTCGATGAGCAAGGTGCAGACGAGGTCATGGTTCTAGAGAACGATGAAGATGGAGGAAGACACAGGGCACTGATCAAGATGGTCCAGGGGCTCTTTACCTCAGAAGAGGCTCTAAAAAGGGTGAAGCAAGTATACCTGTACGGAATGGTTGTCGGGCAGGATGAGCTAGGGAATCCGACAGACCGCTTTGCCTCTGGTCGACTCATGCGTCTTCTCGAGTCAGGAGGTGTCAAGTGCGAGGCGAGGCAAGGTCATTGGTTTGTGTACGACGAGGACTATACTGAGTATGCCAAGTTTATGGATGAGGTGCATGGGACTGAGGAGACGGAAGATAACGGCGAGTTTGACTTTATGTGCAAGCAGACTCCATTTTTGGCGAGGGTTTGAGATGAAATTGGATAAACGATGAGGTTTTTCTTCTCTACTTCAATACAGCCAATCTTATAGTAGACCAGTGCAGACGTCATGCCTGGCTCTGTTGAGGCTTCTTAACCTCCAGATCTATAGATAGTCCAACAAACCGAGCTTAACTTACCCATTCAAGCGATATACGACCAACTTTTCCAAGACCCATGTTTTAGCAATGAAGCGATCCATTCCTCTGGATTCCTATTATACAATCCTTGATTTCTTAGTGGCTCGTTTACTCGATCCTTCTAGCGAGTGCAACACGTCGTCCGCGGAATCTTCCCAATCGAGCTAGTGCTGACGGCGACATCAACAACCCCAGACGTGTCTCAACTCGACATCGTCCGCGGGCCCCGAGTTTGGATTGTCGTCAGTTAATAAAGGCCTCCAAATCAGTGTGTCTACTTATCGCCTTCCAGGGTCTACTTAGAGGCCGGACGTGCGCCAACGATGGAGAGCCCAACCCCCGATCCCTCAAGTGGGGATACCCTCGCCAACATGCCTAAGCTCAACATCGTCATCATGGGCTTCGGCAGTCGTGGCGACCTTGAACCAACTTTAGAAATCGCCAAAGTCTTGCAGTTTCATCACGGCCACCGCGTAAGATACGTCACCCATGAACGTCATCGGCCTCTAGTCCAGGCTACCGGCATCGAGTTCTACTCTCTGGGACGAACCGACCCGAGGGAGATGATCTTCCGGAGAAGTCTTGGCACAGCAGGGATGCGCAAGTTGTTGCCCCAGATTCAGGAGGAGTTCTTTGAGATGGGTCAGCGGTTCTGGGGAGCTTGTATTGATGATCCTGTTGGAGTACCTGAGGGCACATCGCCGGAGCCGTTTGTTGCGGATGCCATCATTGCGACTATGACGACCTTTGTTCATAGCTCTGCTGCAGCAAGAATGGGCATTCCAATTCATCTTCAAGCAAACAACCCGCGGATATACTCAAAGTATTTACCACATTCACAAGCAGAGAGCTCTGCGACGAGCGACTCGGTTATCAGGAATGTGCTTTCCTGGTGGCTAAAGGACTTGGCGTAAGAAACCCCAGTAACCTGGTACAAAAATTGTTGCTAACTACGCGCGTTCTAGATTTTTTCTCATGCTCAACTCTGGTCTCAACCGACTTCGTGTTGATACCATGGGCCTTGAAACATTCTCACCCATATGGTGGACCAGCCAGTTCTTTCGCTTTCGCCTACCTTGCACCAACCTTTGGTCTCCTCATCTCCTCCCAAAGCCCGCGGACTGGGGTGATGAGATTGACACCGCTGGCTTTGTCTTCGCAGACCTAGAACCATATATTCCACCCGCTGAACTGACCAAGTGGCTTGAGAGCGGAGACGAACCAATCTATGTCGGCTTTGGGAGCATGTCGTTTCCAAACACTGAACAAGTTCTCCAAGCTGTCTTTGACGGCATCGCCAAATCTGGGCGGCGCATTATTTTTGCGAAGGGTTGGTGTGGTATTGACTCTGAACTATTTGAGAGAGATGACATCTTCATCATCGACGAGATACCCCATCACTGGCTCTTCCCTAGGGTCGTAGCTGTTGTGATCCATATGGGAGCCGGAACCTTTTCACAGGCTCTCAAGCTGGGAAAGCCTATCATCATGATCCCTATTGCTGGGGATCAGCCGTTTTGGTCTCACCGTGTGTTCCAGGCTGGATGCAGTCCGGAACCGATTCCTCTCGAAGGTATCACCCCAGATCTTGTCGCCGCCAGAGTTCAAGAGGCACTATCACCTGAGATTGGTCAGAACTTCAAGTTGATGGCAGATCAAATATCCAAAGAAGAGCCGGGTCAGTTCAAGTTTGCCAAGTCTGCTCTGAACACCTTCCAACAGGCGTATGCCAAGGGCCATTGCGACCTATTGCCTGACCGTGTAGCGGTCTGGAAACACCAGCCGTCTGGGTCTAAACTGTCCACGATCGCCGCGAGCATTCTTATCAGTGATGGCCTGATCCGACAGATAGACCTGAGTTTGATCCGACACGTCGAGTTGCCGGATCTTAAAGCTCCTGGTGATCCCGTCACGGGAATTTTCGGTGGTGTCGCGCTTCTCGGAGGTCGAGCGTTGCCTTTCTTGAAGGCATTCCTGGGATTGGGAACTTCCCAAGGAGCGTTGGAATTATTCAAGCGAGTGGTCCATGTTGCTGCGTGTAAGTAGCAAACCCTATCGATGATGATCCTACTAATTAGTATCCAGCACCTATCGGTTTTCTACACCAGACCTCTTATGGGCTTTATAACCTTGCAGAATATCTCATATTCAAGCTCGGCGGTGTTCACCATCAACAGTTTGACAGCAACCTCTGGGCCTACTCTTATCCCGAGATGCTGTCGTTGCTGCTTCTTGCGCCACTCAAGGAGATCAATCCCTGGAGGAATACTTTCATGACGCTTCTCCTCTCACCTGTCAGATTAACTCTTGCCACGGCCAGTGTACCATTCGGATTCCTAGCCTTCACCTCAAGGTTGATCGACAGGAGGATTGAACAGTCGTTGGGCTATCGTCCCACGGTGGATACAGTGCATAATGCGAGATTGAGCCAGGGCAGTCGAGAGATGGCACTTGCACCTGCTGAGATTCATGATCGAGTGGTGCAATATTGGGGGCAATTGAATGAGGCACGTCTGGTGAAGTGAGGTTTCCCAGAAGGCGTTGAGTCTATCAATCAAGTGATAAGACTAGCTTGAAGATGGGGCGATCGAATCTTGTGTAGCAGAGCCTTGTCTTGAAATGCCACCTAGCAAATTCTTTCATCAGAAAAACAGTAATGAGAAGACCAGGAATGTCATTAACATCAAGCACAAAGAGAAACAGCGGTGCAGAGCAGACGAGTCAAGTTGCTGGTGTTTGCCGTAACCTAGTCACTTGGCATAATGTGGAATGCATCCACTATTGGTCATTACTATTTACTCATTGATATTGAAGATAGACACGCTTTTGTTGTTTTACAGGCGGGACTTGGTGTCCTCCTCGCGACCCTGGAGGTTGGGGTGGGGAGTTCGGACAGGTCGGGTGACGGCGTAGAAGGCGAGGCCCTCGGACTTGGTGGAGAACTAGACGTGAAATGTCAGGTATATGCCAATTGGGGAATATCATGTGCATGGATACATACCTGGACCTTGGAGCCGACGTGGAAGAAGGCAAAGTCACCAGGGACAAGGTGGTGGGTGATGCCAGTGGCCTCGTCCTGTGGGTGTGGTTAGTAAGTCTCGAGCGCAAGAACTCAGCCTCAAAGGGCTTCAAGATATTCCAGAGACGTACGAGGATGTCAATCTGACCACTGAGGATGTACTTGGTCTCCTCAAAGGTATAATGAGCAGGTCTGCCTTGCCAGCGACAATCTTGTAGAAACCCGAGGTCAAGTGGGTAGGAGAATCGGTCGTCTTGGTTCGGATCGAGTGAAAGTCGGCAGTGGTGGCGTTCTCTCCCTGAGGAAGGGGAATGAACTCGTGGCCAGCGCCCTTGACGATGGTGAGGGGGACGAGGTTAGCAGACACTGGAAAGTTAGTGGTGAACTTGGTGTGATGGGAGGTGTCTTACTCCTGTTTTTGTAGGTCTGATGGATCATGGTATGAACTGATTACAGCAGGTCTCAAGTAGACAGAGCTGCCCGTTTAATATAGCAGCTCCAGGTATACATCGGTCAACTCGGTGCATTCTCGGGGTGTGGGGAAGATCTCGGATGCATGCCCGGCATCGAGGAGATGGCGGATGCAGTCCCGGGGTCCACACGCCACAGAGGCAAGCCATGCATTTGTGGTGAGAGCATAGACATCGTGGGTGATGCGATTTCATACAAGAATGGCATTGAATCCCTGAAAACGAGACTCAAGCATGCTTTTTGATCATCTTTGAACAGGCAGTTGGACCTGAAGGGATTGGCAGGCAGTGGACGTCATGCTGCTAATCGGAGATGATAAGCAGCCATGGACAATCACGGAGTTTTACGACCAAGGCCGGTCACATGACCTGATACGAAAAACAAGTCTTGGCTCTTTGACCAGCAATTTCATCAATCTATCTTGCTATGAGTAATCCGCTGCTAACAGCCTCAGTAAAAATCTCTATCGGTACATCCGACTCTCAATCTCTCATACCGCCGAGAAATGGCGTGAGTTTTCGGCATGCTTCAATCACGGTAAGCCTACGCGCAAGCTCTCAGCCCGGGTGGGTCCCCACGGCAGATTACCCCGTCCTCCGCCCCGGACCTTCGGCAGACAGGCCGGTCATCATTTTTTGGGCCTGGGGTAAGTCTAAGCGCTAGGTACAGGAACGGATGCCGAGGGTTGCCGTTGACGTTCTACACGGGCGTTTCATGATATAGCGGCGAAGTACCCATGTTTCGATCTAGGTAACGTTCAGTCTATTAAGACAAGCACCCAATATTAATGACGATGGGTGGTTTTTCTTGTCTGACTGCTGGTAAAGAGTTCGTGTGCTGTGGATCCTTCACTGCATTCTTAACCCCTCGCAAGCGACAGCTCTCTCGGCAGTCTCCCATTGAATGGAGTTCCATTTCGTCAAAGCTCCAAGCACGAATGATTTTTGACTCCGCCATTGACCCTGGCATTAATTTCTGCTATGAGCCAGATGGCCTTAACATGAACATGGTAATACTAGTACTAAGTAATCTTGTTGGTAAGTAGGCGCCACTGGTCTTCAGCCGATTCTTCAATCTTTAGGCTCAGTTATCCTAGGCTTCAACTATAACAAAGAACACATTTCATGCAATTCTTCGTTGACATTTTTATGGATGGCCATTCCCTGTTGTGAGGCACTTGTCATTGAACGAGAGGGGCGTGAGGATTTCAAAAGGCAGGCTACGTGTCCTTTCACTGCATTTTTAACCACTCTCGTGAACTTTATCGACAAAGGATTCCACCCGATTAAATCTCGTCACTTACTCGTAAAACCTTACTACTCCTATTATTTAGCCGACGATGAAATGCTCTTTAAATTACCCAAGTCTGCCTTATGTCTCTAAAATAAATTCAATCTAAATGCGCAGCCTGGGGATTGTCCTTGAGATGGAAAACGGTGACCATCTTTCAATGAGTTTTTAATAATATAAATGTGAGACGCGTCTTAATCTTTGAGCTAAAAAAAACATAGTCACCCTATACTCAATGATAATGGGAGCCTTTCTTTACGTTGGCTGCCGTAAGAGGTGTTAAATAGTTTTGCAGTGAGTATCCATCCACCTTAGCATTTAAGTTAGGTATTATAGATGTTAGATGTCAAACTCGCTAATGTTGCATTTACCTATAGCTAGCTCTCAGGAGTAGGTTGGATTCTAAATGTCTTCACTGCATTTTCAGTCTGAGGTGATTGGTCTCTTTCGATCCAATAGAATAATTTTTATGTTGCAGGTCTTTGCATGGATAGGTCTTGACAAGGTTGCTCAGCCGCAAAACTTAAGCTGCAAGATTTCACTGCAATTTTAACGCGCCCTGAGCGACCTAGCCTTATCGATAAGCCTCTTATCCAATAAGATCCCGCTTTACCTCATCTCCACTCCGGCCGCTTCAGCCTCACACCAAAGCTACCAATGAGCTTCGCTCAGAAACGCCAAAGTCTTCTTCACGCAGAGAGCTGAGAACACGCAGCCTGATCTCATCTTCCCCGCTTCAATCACGCGACGACGAAATGACAACGCCCCGATGGACCCTCTATCCATCGCGAGTGGCTGCGCCGGCCTGATAATGGCCATCGGCAGCCTATCCGTCAAGATCCACTCGTTTGTTCGGACGTGTCGAGAAGCTCGTGGCGATCTGGATAGCGTCTCACGTGAGCTGTTGTCTTTGAGGACTATTCTTGAGCTCATTCAGGAAGACGCATCTGATGGGAGCAAGCCGTTTCCAAAGACTCTGAGTCAGCATGTCACGGCGATTCTTGGTAACTGTCACTTGGTTATGACTGAGATTCAGACATGCATCACAAAGTATAGCCAAGATCGACTAAAGACCCGAGTGGCTTGGGCGATCAACGGGCAGGGTGATATCAACAAGCTGCGCTCAAGTCTGGAAGCCCACAAGACGGCACTGGAGATTGCTCTGGATATGCTGGCCCTGTAAGTATACGAACACCATCTAATGGTTTCGGCATGTTGAGCACAGCCTAGCCACCTGACGAAAGAAATCAAAACCGATACAACAGAAATTCGCAATGACACTACCGCCATCAAAGAAGATACGACTCAGATCCTGGAGGAGATTGCTCGACTGCACGCTCGACTCCCCCGAGATGCTGCCGCCGCTGCATCAAACGACTTTATCCTTCAGAGGTTCTTTGAGGAGATGACAACCTACACTGAGAATGCCCTTGATGCAGCGCACAGTGACGCCGATGCCAACAGCTCGAAAGCACTCTCCTTCAACGAGGACCCAGAAGAGCGTAACACGACTCTTCTTCCACAGGATTCTTGGCCTTACCACTCCATGTCAAGTTCTTCCAAACAAAGCTCGCGTGAGGAATCATGGATGTCAAGTCAAAATCCCTATCGGGATTCAGAAGTCACCAGCGACACGTCTTTCCCAACACTTGTCAATGAGGGCCACGGGCAGAGGGAATATGCTTTTGATCAGCCTCAAGACACATATGATGAGGATGCAGACGAAAATGCATCCCCCGAACATCAGAGGATTTCTGGTTTCGAAATCCCAGTGCCTGAAGCAGTCCTCAATCAGCTTCCTGCTTCTCGCCTAGGTCAGAGAGAATTCACCCACAGTAGGCATTCCACCATCACCTGTTCTCCTGAGAAATTTGCAAAACTCGACTTTACATTTCGGCTTGTCGGTTTCGAACCGTCAAGGCAGATCAAAATCATTCTCTTCTTTTCTCTCTACACCTCAGAAGATGTACGGTCGTTCCATAAGCGATGGAACTTCTTACTTTCGTCCTGCCATTTTCCAAGATGGGAGATTTCCAGAAGAGGCTTATTCCCATGGCACCAGATACTAGTTCATATAAACTGTGAGACAACCCTGGATAGGATAGATCCACTCGTCCGGAAACATCTGTACGAAATGGGTATCCCCAACATCCCCAATGAAGGCGGTAAAGCTGTCGCAGGAAGGACCATTCAAGCCGAGATTTTCGAGGTACGCTTAGTTGAACATAATACTCTCTATACGGAATGAAACTGATCCAGAATGTTAGTATACGATAAATTCGACCCTCTGCCGTACTCCAAATAAGGAAGCTCTTTTTGCGGGTAGGTTAGGCTCGACGCCCATCCAAGTCGTCTTGACAGCCTACCATAACGACCACCGCTTTAACATGCCCGCTGTCGAGACAATATATGGGCAAACTGGGTGGTACCACTCATTGTGCGCCCGTCTTGGAGTCGAAATGATCATCCAAATGCCCGACGAAGCGAGCGAAATCCCAGAGGAGGAGCAGCAGCTCTTCCTTCACGAGGCATGGGCAAACAAACGAAACATCTCGAGCCTCAGAACCTATAATGGCATCACTGTTACATCCCTAAGATCGTACCTGTCGATGCCACTAAGGAGTGAGCGTAAGACGAAGCCGAGGGGCATGATGGGGAGGGTCTTGAAAAGATGGGGTGCTGGAGCTTGATTCATCTGATCGTCTCAGGAGGCTGACACCGAATCAGGTAGTTTGCTGATAACAGCGTGCATCTGTAAAGGTATGGAGCATTGCATTTTTTGATATAGTTGAAGTCAGGCCCTTGATGTGATAACGAGCTAAAAAGGCCGTAAATGTATGGAGGTGTCAATGAGAATACGTTTTAGAGGGGCCTCAATATTCTTTCATATTCCTAACACAAATTTGAATGTACAATTCGCCTATTGAACTAACTCCATCATTGTTGATCTGGTGACACTTCTCCTGGTAACAACATCACCTGCCAGTGATCTAATCAAAGTGAATTCTCCAAAGCTCCCGATCAATGCCAGCCGTAAAATCGCTCCTCGTGTGCATCATCAGGACATTATCACTGACGACAATGTCTCCCTTGTCCCAGGCGTGATAGTACGCTACTCTACGATCGTAGAGGGTTGCATCAATAGCGGCGCAGATTGATGCGCTCTCTCCAGGTTCTTGACCTTCAATGATAACATCTGTGGCGTCGAATTGGGTCCTGCTTTGGGGCCATGGCTCATGGTAGCGCAGACAGGGCTTCTCGGTGGTTGGATGTGGGACGACTAGGGGTAGGCCCTTAAGGACGGTTTGGTCGAAGGAAGAAGTTGACACGCTCCATGTCAGCTTGGATAGTTCGTCGACCTTGAGCCACTTTGGAAGGTACTTGAAGAATAGGGTTGATGAGGCAAAGATGGTGAATCCTGTGTCTCGTGGAGATGCTGTTGCGCCCTCAAAGAGCTGGAATCTGTGGCAGGTTGTTAGTGAGTGATCTGACATCTTGAATGAGAAACACATACTGTGGTGGTGTAGAGACCAAAACCTCCTTTCCACTCTCATCAACCTGCTTCACTGTCTTAAACAGCCCATCATAGTGCATAGGCATAGGCTCCGCGGAGAGGACATTGTTAAGACCTCGAGTCTCTAGTCCTCGATCCTTCACCTCAAGCAACAAACCAAACTTCCAGGGCAGCGGTGTTCCAAATTGATGGCTGAGGTTGATGAATCGCTCACGATCAGGCTTCTTGACGAATCCTCGCAGGATAACGGGAGAGTTGATCTCAGAAAGAGCACGGACTTTCTGAGTGTCGATGTCATCGATGGTCAAGGATCCAGGTCCGTTGGCAGGACGGATGGTAAGACCAGCTGGGTAGATGTGATCAACGACGATGCCGCCCTTTTCTTCAGCCCAGCTGAGAAGAGGGGACTTTTCGCGGTAGTAGCTTGGGCGGCCATTCTCGTAGATGAGCTCTAGGTTGTCGTTGTTCTCAAACTGAGACCTCATTCCAGTCTCAATGGTTCCGTCCAGCTTGAGGACCAAGGTGCTGTGCCATGGTGTAGTGTAGATGCTGTCAGTGGGGAGCAAGCTGATGGACAACTTGACGGCGCCAGTAGAAGGATGAATAGACAGGCGGACGTGGTCAGGATACTTCTGACGAACCGCGTTGGCAAAGGCCTGGCTATGTTAGTCTCTTATCTCACAGGCATGCTTAGGTACTTACATCTCCTCGAGCCATCATCTGCTTGGCGATATACTCAGTTCCCCTCTTATACCGAGACTTGGTACGATCATCTCCAATAGGATACACGGTCTCCAAGTCTGTCTGAAGGAACTTGATGTAGCCACGATACGTCATGCATGCATCCTCAGCTTGACGGACCTCATCCCAGGTCCATCCAGGCTTGCTGAAGGTGTTGAGGAGGGCGCGACGGAAGTTGGAGGCATTAGCGACATAAGTCATCTCATCGAGCTCTTTTGGTAGATCAATGTCGACGAGATCTCGGAGACGGGCAAAGGAGATGTGAGCAAAGCCCTTAGAAGCAGCGAGAGCCCTGAGGGTCTCTCCATATGCCCAGACATCCTTATCAGGGACACCAAGAAGGTCTAACAGTGTTAGTGTCTTGTACTAACAGTAAAATAAGGGGATAACACACCATTGTACACGAGACCATCCGAGATAATGGTGATCTTTGCGCCAGGAGGATAAATGTCCGCAATGGCTTGGCACATTCCATTCAGATGGCTCAGAGCAAACTCTTCCGCCTTGTCAGGTAGCTTCCCAAGAACCTTGGATGTTGAGTTTGGTGACTTGAAGGGGAACGCAGGGAGGCACAGCGGCACGGCTTGCTGAGCCTTGACATGTGTATAGATGAGAGCGATGAACTTGAGGACAGACTGATCAGCACTGGCGTAGATGTTTTCTCCCCTGTTCAGACGATATCTTCCAATGATGTCAAGAATCTTTGAAGATGTCTCGAGAGCCGAGGTGTCGACGGCAGAAGCCAAAGGCTTCATGCTGTCTGCGGCCACATCATGGAGGAGGCTAGTGTGAACGGGGGGATATGAAGTAACTTCGGCTATAGCCATTGTGAGAGAGTCTGCAAGTGAAATCGAAGAGGGCTGGAGAAACAAAGTACA
The DNA here is from genome assembly GCA_003946995.1 of Fusarium oligoseptatum. NCBI lineage: Eukaryota > Fungi > Ascomycota > Sordariomycetes > Hypocreales > Nectriaceae > Fusarium > Fusarium oligoseptatum. Next base: position 88,487 of record NKCK01000058.1, on the reverse strand, counting down.
GGAGAAGGGGAGAAGTGCGGTTGAAGCAACTATAATTTGAGTTCAAACCCGACGGGAAAGAAATGGCAATAAATGTCTTGAAGTAAAAATTTTCATCTCCTCCCCTATTCAAGAAAGACCGAGGAAAGCAACACAAACGATATCGTCCGTGCCGTGTATCCAACTCTGGAATTGTTCCGAGATTCCGTTACTCGAAACTGACCCCCCTGGACAAATTCAAGAAATCGAAAGATCCAATCTGATGTTCAAAACGTCACCGTAAAAAAAATTCTTCGGCCAACTTTCACATAAGCATTACCAAACTGGAAACTTAGAACCGACGACGGATGTGAGGCCAGAAAAAGAAGGACGTTGCGTAATCCCCTGAGGCGCTTCATTCCTTGGCGAGGACAGAAGAGAATTTGTTGAAACAAGGTATCATGCGGAACAAGGGCTTGCGTCTGCAATGCATGCAAATCATCATCCGTGCTAAAAAGCCGGTGGCGGATGTATCCCACCCGGTGGATCGGCGCCGGCTATCCCACCGGTCATCCCATCTTAGATCAAGGGGTCACTGCCGGTTCTGCTTACAAGGCCCGACCCGCAGGAGGAATCGGCTCCGGCCGGTGGGTGGGGACTCTGCCGAGAAGTGGCCATGGTCAGGGATAAGGGTTTTATGGTCTTGTTTTGGGTGACGAGGATGGGCGTCTATTTCCGATGTTTGGATATGATACAAGTTGTACGAGTCTGGCTTGATTTTTGAAAGAGCAGAGTCTTTATTCTGTATTACTCGTTATTCTCGTTATTCTTGTCTTTGTGTTGTTGCAGTCATGGAACAAGTTGATGTCACCATTGTTGGAGGTGAGTCTCTTTGCTTTTTACACGAACCACGCTAACAACATCAGGTGGTCCTACCGGCCTCTTCATTGCCCTTCTCCTAAAGCCTCTGGGTGTTTCGGTCCGAGTCCTAGGTTGGTGACGAGAGAATTGTCCTGTTAGTAACATACTGACCAGTGTCTAGACGAAAAGCCATCCACGCTTGAACTTGGTCGAGCTGATGCCTTGAATGCTCGCACTCAGCAATACTATGAAGTCGCTGGCATTCTCGATGAACTCCTCCCAGATGGTCTCAAGTGCAACAGTAAGCACTCGTCCCTTGATGTGAGGACTATATACTGATCCTCATAAAGCAAGCTCTACCTTCAAGGATGGAGACTTCAAGTCCCGCCAAAACGAATGGTGGGTAGGCATTCAGAATGCCCTCCACAAGAACTTCCTCATGATCGGCCAGCCTGTGGTTGAGAAAGTCATGACCGACCGCCTCGAAGGTGTGGTTGCCTACAACGAGCACGTCACTGACATTGCCGAGAGTGATGAGTTTGTTGAGGTCACGACAAGCTCAGGTCGCAAGATCCAGAGCAAGTACGCTGTTGGTGCCGATGGCGCGAGATCCTTTGTGAGAAACACCCTCGGTATCAGCTTCACGGGCACAAAGCCCGAGATGGTTTGGGCTGTGCTTGACACGTTCCTGGATACCGACTTTCCCACCTGCCCTGAAATCATCACTTTTGAGCTGGACGGCCAATCTCGAGTGGCTTGGATCCCTCGAGAACGTGGCATGTCACGCTTCTACGTCCTTCTCAAGGGTAAAGTCACTCAGCCTCTTGCTGAAGCTTCGATCAAAGAACATCTAGCTCCCTACAGAGTCGACTTCAAGAAGACTGAATGGTTCAGCACCTTTACCAGTAAGCGCATTTGGTGACATCGTGCAGATCTTCAGCTAACGCTTTCTAGTCAAGGAAAGAATCGCAGGGTCCTTTGTCTCCAAGGATGGCAATGGTCGTATCTTCCTTGCTGGCGATGCCGCCCACGTCCACTCCGTCAACGGCGGCCAAGGCCTGAACACGGGAGCTGCCGACGCATTCGCTCTAGCCTGGCGTCTCAGACTCCTCACCCAACCATCCCTGCTAGCTGAAAACGCACTTGACAAGGTCATGAAGAGCTACGACATCGAGCGAAGATCAACAGCCGAGCAAGTCATCGGCGTAGCAGCTAAACTAGTCCGAGACACGGTCCATGAGGCCAAGAAGTATGTGTCTACGATTGAAAGAAATGCTGGTTTCATCACAGGTGAGTAGTGCGCAAGGCTCGATTAGACTTTCGGGGAGTCCGCTAACAGGGGATAATGCAAGGCATGGGTGTCAGCTACAACGAGTTTCCTACTCCGCTCATCAGTGGGGAGGAGCAGGGGATCTGGAGACCAGGCGATCGCTGCCCTGACATGGTCCTGGCCACTGGCTCTGACGAGACTAGAGTGTATTCTAGTGTTTCGTATGGTAAGTTCTTGGTGTTGTCTATTGGACAGCATCTTAAGAGCGCACCTAGCAATAATCAGGTTTCCGTCTTTACCGTGCTGCCGCAGGGAGTCACCAATGGTCATCACGAGCTGGTTGAAGGGGAGACCGTGTTCTCGGCAGATTGGGCTGATGCGAGCAAGCCATTGGTGGTGGTTGTAAGACCAGACATGTACATTGGGTACGTGAGCCAAAACGTCGATGACGATGGCTGGAAGGCATATCTGAACGATATCCTGGCTTAAACCTGATATTTTTCTTGTATTTAGAGATCTACATCTTATCAGATCAGGGGTCCTCGTATAAATTAGCAACCTATTCCAAATCTAAAATTTTGAGTTTACGCCCACCTTCCTAGAATAGCAGCATGAACGACACTGAGCCATTGTTGGAAGTTGATTGCCTTGGTAGATCATCTTGACTTGCCAAATTCAGCAGCTGTAAGCCGTCATGCCTAGGATATCTTTTTGTATGCGCGCGCCTGTGACAGCTGAAGCTGAAACTTTGTCACACGGCACAGATTACGACGTGTCACTCAAGATAAGACGTCACATTGCAACAATTCTTAACGATATCAGGAACAATGCGAAAGACCAAAGTCCCTTCTACAACCACCTTCCCAGCTCGGTTTCTCGAATTCGGCTTCTTAATCCCACTCGGCTTCACAGGGCTTCACATATTCCCTACACTAATGCGACTGTAGTACCTGCGTGTTACAACCGGATATAGTACCACTTGTAGGTAATTCGGCGAAGCTACGGATCCACGATCATATCAGGAAGGTCGGCATCAGTCTGCAAGAAACGTCATAGCCCATGCTTACAAGTTTTCTAACCTCCAAAAAAAAAAAAAGCCCATGTTTGAAGCCAAGTGGACCTCTATGGTGTGATGTTCCGGCAATGAACCTGACCAGTTTCTTAATTCTCCGGGTTATCCCATGTTTGTCCTATTCGCCCCGATCTCCTGAGATTTGGTTTCATTCCCTTTTCCACTTATGCCAAGACCTTTACTCTAGCGGAAATATGTCCGTGATGACAAAGGAAGCGCGCGCGGCCTTGTGGGACGCGATAATTGTAATCCACGCATAAGAGGAAAAATCTGGTAAAATGGGGCCGAGGCATGGACTCCGCCCACTTGGTGCATCGTTCGAGGTTCGATTATTAGTCTGTGCTAGCCCTCTTTTATTGGTTTCGTCGTACAGGTTCAAACTGCATCCGCTACTTGCTTGCCATGGCTTCTTCTAAAGAGGCGTCGGATGAGGCCCCGTCGGTCAATGATGCGTCCACATCAACGGTTGTCCCAGATGGAGGCCTCCTGGCTTGGCTGCAAGTTGCAGGTTCATTTTGTCTTTATTTTTGCACGTGGGGTATGCACTCATATAAGTCCCAAATCGCTGGGAAATATTAACCATTTGAGCAGGTCTCATAGCCAGTTTCGGGTCCTTTCAGACCATCTACGAAAATGACGAGCTTTCAAGTCGCACACCATTCCAGATCTCGGTCATTGGATCTCTCCAGACCTTTCTTATGGTGTTTTCGGGTTTCGTGATGGGACCTATTTACGATGCAGGCTACTTTCGTCACCTTCTCGCCGTGGGGTCCTTCTTCATCGTCGTTGGTACGGTGCTTCAGAGTCTATGCAATCAGTACTGGCAGTATCTTCTCACGCAAGGTCTAATGATTGGCATTGGAGCTGGTTGTCTGTCGATTCTGAGCGTGGCCATCACGTCGCTCTGGTTCACTACCAGGCTTCCCCTTGCTAATGGAGTCGCTGCGTGCGGAAGTGGACTAGGCGGGTAAGTAGACCTCCTCAGGAGTCCTGCACAACTATTGACTTTGTTGCAGTGTCTTGCTCCCAATTATGGTCCGAGAGATACATGCAAAGACCACTCTCCCATGGGCGGTCCGCGCCGTTGCTCTGCTACTCCTCGTCATGCTCGGGTTCGCAAATGCCGTCCTTCGACCTAGAGGCGCTGCAAAAGAACCACGCCAGCGACGTTCACTTGTTGACAGAACCGCCTTTACTGACTGGCCATATCTACTCTTCGTAGCAGGCTGTTTTTCAGTATTCTTGGGCATGTACACGCCGTTTGTCTATATCCAGCCCTACGCACTTGGCCAGGATATTGTATCGCCCAAGCTAGCCTTATACCTGCTCGCCATTCTCAACAGCAGTTCCATCTTTGGACGCATCTTTCCCGCCCTCCTAGCTCAGAGAATCGGACCAATGAACATGATCATTGCTACCGCCGTGGCTCTAGGCATCACCAGCTTATGTCTGATATCGGCCACATCTCTTCCTCGACTACTCATCACGGTCCTCGTCCACGGGTTCTTCACGGGTTCTTTCTTCGCTTTACAGCCGACTATCTTTGTAAGGCTAGCAAGTGATCCCAGGATGATCGGAACGAGGTTTGGCATGGCATTTTCTGTCATGTCATTTGCGCTGTTGTTTGGCCCGCCTGTCGCTGGAGCATTGCGCAAGGCGAAAGGGTATAACGGTGCTTGGATATGGGCGGGGTTGACTATCTTGGTCGGGGGAGGCCTGATCTTGACGAGTCGACTAGTCAAGGGAAGGGGAGCCTTGCGGATATAGAGAAGACATTATCTAATCTCAATCGTTCTTCCGATGCTGTGCCTCATATAGAACCATAGATCAACTGATACCTGAGAAAATTTTCGTTTCTTCCTCCTGTGCTTGGCTCTCTTTTTCTTCAGGAGTGCAATTTCAAATATCACAGTATATCAGTTCGATCTTCTATGTCGGTTATCCCGGCTTCAACTATAATAAAGAACACATTTTTCCTTTCTTACCAATGGCGACATGTTTGATATACTTATATTCAGCTTATTGGGCATATTTAGCGACACTAAGCCCCCATCTATGGATGAATCCTTTCTAGTTGCCTTTTCCTAAAGCACCACTCTGGTAGCTTTGCATGATACTCAATACCTACCATCCTCCTATGTAGCAAACAGTTTCATGAGAATGTCATATTAATCTCTATGTCTGACGCACTCCGTGCTTTTGACCAAAGTGAAGTGAGGTAAGTACTTCAGTTAACAATAGCGATGTGTGAAACACGATAGACCACTATGCCATTATGCCATACGGCAAAAGTAGAAGATACCTTCTAACAGGTACCGTGGCAATTGGTCATTTATGCTGCTCGATACCATGACTTCTTTTCTCAAAGTGGCATACGGCAATAATATTAACTATATTAGCAGAGCATAAGCCTATTTGATTAATTCCTAGGTTATACTTGCGTTTCTAATATTGCCTTTATCTCTCGTTTATGTATTTCACGACTAGGATAAGAGCTACGTTATAGTCTGAGCAAAACCTAATATTTATTAATCTATTATTTTTATTATCCCACTAAGGAACCATTGTTATTGTGGTAGCTCCAAGTGTTCAACGGTGTATTCGTCGAATCAAGCCTATCCACTCTAGCGCAGCAGTGCCAATGCGCATCTAGACATCTTCATCTATGAAAACACCTAAGGGATGTTCTCTCTAATGTCAAGTTAAGGAAGGATAATATTACTAAAATTTACCAGATCTCACCAACGGGTATTTATGTCAGTAGATGCTTAGTTTTCTTTTTGTCTTTCACCTTTTGTATCCCTTCACTCGTTCACTTCCCTCCGCACAAGTACCTACCCACGTTGAGACAAACGGCTCTAGGCGCGATGCCAAGGAAATGCTTTCCAACCCAATGCGTCTTGAGAGCCAATTTTTCTCATGGCCATAACCTACCTGTTTCTCCATCCCTATTGGCTTGTCATTGTTCCCCTACTGTGCATGATCGCGAGTCTAGTGTAGTTTTCATATCATGTTATAGGGGATAATAACAACAACTCCTCGATATTTAGTAAATATTCAGAAAATAGGCTGAGAACGTAGAGTCAAACAACTCTAATAAATATCGATGAGCATTCTTGCTCACAATTTCTGCTCCGCCTGATCTATCCTGGATTATAAATAAGGAAGTCGGTAAGGCACCCGAGTAACGCAATTGGGGATTAAAGGCCGATCATATACATCAAACATTATACCAAGGTAATAAATGATATTTCTCATGATTTTAATTAGTCCCACCGTCTTCTCTTCCATGTCAACATGTTATCAATGCTTCGCGGAATAAGACGGAAAATACCATGAATGTAGGGTAGCCCACTCCCTCACCTGAATCAGGTTAGATAATCCACGGCCCCACCCAACTCACCGGCGTTATAAATGTCCATGCCCAGCATATCTCAGCTCATTCCTGCCACTGACAAGAACACCACAACATCCATAACACGCCCGTCAATAATGCGCACCACTCTCCGCAGATCCTGCAACGCCTGCGCAAAAGCGAAACACAGCTGCGACCTCCGAACACCCCGGTGCTCAAGATGCATCAAGAGGAGGGTTTCTTGCGTTTACGCTAATGAGCCTTTGACTCTTCAGGCGCCGCCGGAGGGGCCGGGGCATGGTAGGGCTGTGATCAACAAGGCGAGCAAGGTTACTTGTGTTGCTCAACGGGATGTCAAGATGTCGAGGAAGGTTCTGGACGGCTCGGTGAAGCTTTTGAACTCTGTAGACACGTCTTTTGATCCGTTTGATTCGTATCCTCCTACCCGACTTTCCCGGATACATGTTCAACGGTTGATACACCATTGTATGCCACCACGTACGTTTTTGTGCTTGAAAGCTGACTTGGATAGTTCTCTCGAATATTGCATTTCAATATTACCCGCTAGATCTCAACATGATATCGAATCCGTTCATCGTATCATGGTGGCCTCTTGCACTTGCGGATCCAGCACTATTTCACGTGTCAATACAAACGGCATCCCTAGACGAGGAATTGAGAGCGCACAAAGGATTTCCAGTCTCAGAACTTCTCATGGTCGATTCGGTATCTCTAATACGACAGAAGATTGAGAACTCTTCCCTTGCATTTCAGGATGACACGTTGAACTCTGTCGTCACCTTGGCTGCAATTGAGGTAAGAACTCGCACCCAGAAGGTCTCCCCTCTACTTATACGTCTGCGGATAGCACGGAAAAGGAAATGTCGAAGCTAGCAGGACCCATATCGACGGGGTTAAACGCATAGTCGGAGTCAGAGGCGGGATAAGCCATGTGCGGCAATCAAGTCCACTAACGGCGAGGATGATTGCTTGGTAAGTATGCACCATCTCAGAGTCGGACGCTTGCTAATCTGTCGGTAGGGTATCAATGCTTGTTACAGGCGCGCCTCAATTTCCTATTCAAGATGATCTAGGGATTGGGGATGGGGTGTGTCCGACGTTGCAGTGGTTGTTGGCATCGCCGGATCTTGAGTCGTCGAGTGAGGCCATCGACGATTTGGATATCGACCCTACTATGATCGACATTTTGACCCGCCTTCGCAACATTTCACAAGAAGCATCGAGCTTATCAGGGACTGAGCTGCACGACCTCACTTGTTTCGTAGTGCACAAGTTGCTCCTTTTACCGCCACTTTCGACGCAAAATTTGCAACAGTCGGCCGCCTCGGAAAGTCTTCGGTACGCCATGGCACTCTACATGCTCGCGATCCATGGAACGACATATTATTCACACATCGGCCTGGTCATGACCATCATGCAACAATTTCGAAGTTATCTTGAGGTCCTGGTGAGAAGCGATGTTGATGAGTCACTAAAACTCTGGATATTTTCTGTGGGAATGGTGTCTTCAATTGACCCTATCAACAGCAAATGGTTCACGGAACAAGCTTATCTAGCCGCTACATCTCTCAAGATCCAGACTTGGGAGGATGTACTTGTATACTTTCAGAGGATATTATGGATGGAAACACCACGAGGGGTAATATTTCAGCGACAGTGGGAGGACATGTTGACATGAAGCAATACCAAATAAATTCCACTCTCCCTCCCTTCTCTTCTCCTTCTGTAAAAAAACGTGGTTGACGCAAAAACAGAGTTGAAAAAGCCATCCCGTATTCGGATTCAAGCTTCTTTTCGGAGACTAGAACTAAATAGGACTAGACTCCGCAACGGTTTGCCGGTAATAAGAATAACCGTTATAACCGGACCAACACCGAGGCTTGGATTTGGTGACTGACCGAGAGAGGTTGGCCTCAGCTTATTTCGATGGTATCAGGAGATTTTACAGATCTCTCCTTTTTGTTGAATTCCCCGGAATTGCCCGTTCACCTTTATCGTGGCCATAGCGTGATGGCTTGCCGTAAATGTGTTCTCCACACTTCTGGTTCGGAGTCTAGTACGCAAATGGTCTTCAGGGTTGATAGTGATCCCTGTTGGAGAGAGTGTGAATCTGCCAGAGTTACGGAGATTCTCTTCGGGGATCGACTTGGCTTGAGATCTGGCCAGTCGGGGTTGAGGGTTTGTCTTGTATTCGGATTCGGATTGTTTCAAAGGTCAGCCGCTGTGGATGATAAAGCGAGGAGTTGAATTAGTCAGTTGGGTGATTCGATACTTAAAGGCCTTGTTGCCGACTCTGTCTAGGTGTAGTCAAGCTCTCAACTACTGGTCGAACTTCAGCATGATCATGGATATGCAAGGCAGCGATATGCTGCACAATGGCACCCTCCCTGCGCCACCAGCACCAAGTAATGGCGTCTTGACAGGTTACCTCGCCAATTGCAGCAACTGGCAGATCTTCTTTACTGTCTTGCTCCTCTTGATGACCTATGATCAAGGCATGCTACCTGAGTCTATACGGATGGCAAACTGCTAACGGTTCCAGTTGCCTATCTCATCAGAAAAGGTTCAATCGCTGGCCCAAGGTTCAAGATCCCTTTCATGGGACCTTTCGTGCAGGCCCTGTATCCCAAGTTTGACGCCTACCTCGCTCAATGGGCCAGTGGCCCTCTCAGCTGTGTATCAGTCTTCCACAAGTTTGTCCAAACTCTCCTCTGTATTTTTTCAGTGTTAACCCCGTGTCCTCTAGATTCGTTGTTCTAGCCTCCGATCGTGACATCGCACACAAAGTCTTCAAGTCCCCAACATACGCCAAACCATGCCTCGTCCCGATGGCCACAGAGATTATGGGATCCAACGCTTGGGTATTTCTCATGGGCAGGGCACATACAGAATACCGCAGGGGTCTCAACGGTCTCTTTTCCAACAAGGCTCTTGGCTCCTACCTACCTGTACAGGAAAAGGTGTACGAGGATTACTTTGGGAAGTTTGTTGACGAGAGCGAAGCCCATGGAGGAAAGCCTACGGCGTTTATGCGTCTGTTCAGAGAGATCAACTGCGCCCTCTCCTGCCGAACCTTCTTTGGCGACTACATCTCGCAAGATGCCGTTCAAAGAATTGCCGACGACTTTTACCTCGTCACCGCTGCACTCGAGCTCGTCAACGTCCCCCTTTCAATTTACGTCCCCTACACAAAGTGTTGGAAGGGGAAGCGCACTGCACAAGTCGTCCTAGCTGAGTTCGCCAAGTGCGCAGCTGCATGCAAGGCCAACATGGCTGCTGGCGGTAAACCGACTTGCATTGTCGACCAATGGGTTCTTCACATGATGGAGTCTAAGAAGTACAACGAGAGGATCGCAGCTGGAGAGACTGGAATTGAGAAACCAACTAACCTGATCCGCGAGTTTACAAATGAGGAGATTGGAAGCACCATGTTTACATTCTTATTCGCTTCGCAGGATGCATCAAGCAGTGCTACTACTTGGCTTTTCCAAGTCCTCGCTCAACGACCCGACGTCCTAGCGCGTCTCCGAGAAGAAAACTTTGCCATCCGAGACGGCGATAAAAGCCGACCATTCGAACTATCAATGTTCGAATCAATGACATACACCAACGCCGTCGTCAAAGAACTCCTCCGCTGGCGACCCCCCGTAATCTTCATCCCCTACCTCGCCACAAAATCCTTCCCCGTAACACCAAACTACACCGTCCCAAAGGGCTCCATGATAGTCCCATCATGCTACCCAGCCCTCCACGACGCACAAGCGTACCCTGACCCCGAGACGTTTAACCCGGATAGGTGGATCACGGGGGATGCTGAGAAAAAGACCAAGAACTGGCTCGTGTTTGGGGCTGGGCCGCATGATTGTTTGGCGAGGAAGTATGTGCCGTTGACCATGGCGGCCATGATTGGGAAGGCGGCTTTGGAGCTTGAGTGGGAGCATCATGCTACAGAGCGGTCGGAGGAGATTCGGGTTTTTGCGACCTTGTTTCCCATGGTATGTTGGTTGTTTGAATACTATGAGACGTGTACTAATCGATGACTAGGATGAATGCCAGTTGGTGTTTAAGAGACGGGAATAAGTTTGATGTATGGTTGGTTTCGGTAGAGAATGGGTTGGTCATTCTAAGTTAGGTAGATTACTTCAAAGTCTCGTGGGCATGACGGAAATCGATGCTCTCCTTGCTATGGCTCTAGCCTCGCTCATTCCCGTTATCGTCGTCGTCTTCTTTTCCATCTTCTTTGTCTTCTTCAGGGTCACCTTTGTTGATTATTTGCCAATCTCTTGAAATACTACCATCTGAAAGATGATGCTCATCGTCACCAATGTCAGATGCGCTGCTTTCGTTATACTTGTCATCGTACCATCCGCGGAGGTGGCACTCCTCGCAATCCAAGTCACTCAATGAGTCGTCTCGTTGCATCAACTGACGCTGTCGCAAGACCCAATGACGCATTCGAGCGTGTGAACCGTCTGCTTCCAACTTCTGCTTGTTATCCAAGAATAACCCTTCTTTCCAGTTTGCCTCGCGGATTCCCAGGATCAGGTCAACCATGTCGACGACGACGCGAATAGTCACCGGCTGCCATGTGATGGTGTCGCGCACCCTCGACGCCAGGGTCTCCAATGGAGTCCAGTTAAGTTTGTCGCGAGCGTCGACATTTATACCCACGAGCAACTCTGGGTTAAGTAAACTGGGTTCGAGATCATCTTCATTGCGGAGCAACTTTGAGACCAGACTTTCTCCGCCGTCATCTACCGCCCTAACATTTGCGCCGAGATCAATCAAGATGGGGATATTTCTGCATACTTGAGTGCAAGCATATAGTAGACCCGTTTGGCCAACCATGTCTTTGGCCTCGAGGTCTGCGCCGGCGTCCATGAGAGTTCTTGCTAAAGTCGTTAGGAAGTCCGACTCGAGCTCATCATTGATAAACAGAATATGCAGCGGCGTAGATCCTCCCCAATCACCACAAGTAGGGTCGGCATGAGCATCCAAGAGCGTTTCTACCACATCCATCTCTTGTGGTACGCCACAAATGATGTTGACAGCGTCATGCAATGGCGTCCATTTGTTATTGTCAAGCGCCGATACGGAGGCGCCGGAATCGATCAGTTCCCGGACCATGATCACATTGGTCCACGCACATATGAAGTGCAGCGGCGTCCTGCCCCCGTGGCTGGTTTTCTGGTTGACATTGGCCGATGCTTTCATCAAAGTCTCAAATGCGGCCATGTCGTCTTTCCAAAGAACCCAGTGCAGAGGGGCGAACCCGACATCGTCTGGCGTGTTGATATGCTGCGGCTCCATCTGAATGCACTCGTCAAGCGAATATGTCGTCTCTCCTCGGATAGCTTGATGTATCATGGTCAGCGGCTCTTCATCCTCAAGCTCCATTGCCGAGATCTGCGCAAGTATTGTTTTAATCTTCTCGGGAGCCTTATCCATGTACCCCTGTAGCAACTTTTGCCTTGCCCAGTGAATGGCACATCTGGAACTTGGATTAGTTTGCAGTCCTCTTACTGACAAGATGAATCTATCTTACCTGCCCGTCAGATCTTTCAACCTTGGGTCAAACCCCCAATCAAAAAGAATTTCCAGGTGTGGCCAGAGCCTTTGCTCAATGCAAAACTAGAGTGGGCAAGCATTAGTGAATGTCCCTCTTATCTTCTAGTTTGAGAATTAACTAACTGTTACAAAGGTCTGGCCCCATTCGGCTAAGATATCTGTTGGACGAATCGTGCCGTTCTTAAGACGCTGGATGAAGGCCTTTGGGTTTTGGCCTCTCGAGACTAACCAAGTTAAATCATTAATAGACCGTGGGATCTTTAAAAACAGGGCCGCGCCGTCATCGTTGATCGAGTTCCACGATATCGAAGCCACAAGTGCCCGCGCGATGAGCCAGCGAGGAAAAGACCACTGAAGATGAAGCGATGACTGAGACGACGATTGGCACAGCGGCGTGTCACATTTCTTCATTCCCAGCATCAGTATGCTCTTGTACTGCACAAAGAGCGAGCCCATGACTGAGCTCAGCCACCCTGGCGAGCGAGCATATGAAGTTCCATGACACTGGCATCTGCAGTTGGGCGGACATGTCGGCCTGAGAGTTGTGCTGACTGATATCACCGTGTGATCAAACTGCCTTCTGATCCGAGAACCTTGAGGGCCACGGTTCGAGTGTGCCATGACCTGGGAAAGCTGCGTTTCGACTCTCGTTTCGAGAATATCTGGTCTCCTAATTAAAGTTGGTATCAAAAGGTACTACAGAGTGAAGGGGAATCAACATACCTACTAATGGTTGCGCCGGTTTCTTGATGGCTTGCCAAAGTGGAATGAAGGAGAGCAGTCTGCGACTCATTCTTCTGCACAGCGTGATTAACGGACGCGTGGGTATGCTCTGTCAAGGCGTTCCCGTGCTGAATTTGCGAAGTAATATCTGTAAAAGACTGTTCCATGACCGCTCTAACGTTAAGCACGAGACCAGTTTGCCGCATGCTAGGTACCATTTTGCGTAAGCCTTTGCATGCAAAAAAAGAAAGTGCAGAATGCCTTGAACCTACCCTTGAGAAGCGTTGATGGCAGCGAGGCAATCTGTCATGTCGCTGCTCAGCTGCTTTACCCTTTCCCGCAGTCTCATCAAATTGGACTGCTCCCTCTGCCAGAGAACTCTCGGGATTCTGTGGCGGCCCTGATGGTCGAGTCCCTTGCTTTTAGCAATGAACTTGGTGGCTGTGTCATTTAAATTGCTAGAAATCTCCTCAAACTGTACTTGAAGATTGCGAATGGTGTTGATATCCACGTCGGGAACATTCGAATGGGCGGCACCTGCTAAGGAGTCGAGAGAACGTCGGAGAAGCTCAGCCCGCCCGTTGAGTGTGGAAAGCTGATTCAGCAGATCCATGAACTCTATAGGAGCCTGTCGGATTGAATGAAGCGTTCGGACGCTGGTGGCGATCATGCTGATGCCTTGCGTAAAGGCAATGGCGACCGCGGCGATCTCCATCGCGAATGTTGTTCGTGCGCTTTGCGGGATGCGCGTTGATGGAGCAAGAGATGGTTTGCGAGATGATGATGATGACAGAAGAAGAAAGAAAGAAAGAAAGAAAGAGTCTGACGTTTCTAGAGCGTGGTCTAACATTTGGTCAGCTGATGGGACCCTCACACCAGTCTGCCAGTATCCCTTGGTTGGTACAGTAGTGGCTCAGCCTGCATTTTAATCTGTCATTGGATGTTTCTAGGCGGTTGAAGCTGACATGCAGGTCTAGCTGATGGGTGGTGTGATTGGTGGTTTCGCCAGTGTCCACGTTTCGAGGCATCTTAGAAGGCAAAAAGCGAAGCGGCTAGAGAAACATAGGCATTTGCATGTCAATATTGAAATTGGTGTTTCGAAAAATCCTGGGGCGAATATCTTCATCTACCACTGCTTCAACAATGGAAGGTTTTGCTGTGCTAGCGATGCTGGGGGCAGTCAGTGCCGCTGCCGATGGTGCCAAGACTCAAGCCACCAAGGCCCTACTGCCCAGTTAAACAGGGGCTGAGAGTCGGTGTGAAATCCATCCCCAGCGCAGAGTCGGGCTAAATCCGGTAAGGCGACAACTTGACACTGATGTTGGAGTCTTGCCCCGGGCCAACTTTGCGCGTCCACTTCACGTACATGCCCGCCAAGCATAGACTACCTTGGTAGGCTTTACACATGCTGTATCGACCAAATTTTGACGCTGAATTCCGCGGGCGGTGTCGAGGTGGAGGGTGGGGGCGTTTCTCCAGAGACAATACCATGAGCGCGCCTGTAATGTGCAAGTTGGTGGAGGAAATAAACCCACGACGTCTGTGTCTACCTAGGTAGGAGCCGTTCTAATTCCTAGGAAATGAGATAGGAGGTGCCAACAGTAAATCAAATCGACGATTGATAGGAGCACCATATTAGGGAGTCAATATGACGTGCTGCGCTCTCCGCAAGGCCTAGAGCACATCTTAAATGCCAAGCAGAATGGTTTCTAGACCAAGGTAACAAGATACGAGAAGACCAATAGGATTCTGTTGACCTCTATTGCAGGATAAGCGACAAGACTGTTGGTTATGTAGCTGCTCACCGTTGTGATTATTAACTGTTCCGAAATAGCTTCAGATATTGCTAATCACGCCCAAGCGGACGAATCAAACCCCAAATCACGATTATTCCGTCCTCTCAGGGTCTTCAGCCCTGGGAAATCCATCCCACATCCCGTAAGTAGACTCCACAAGGCGTCAAACTACCAGCCCTTTGGTCAACAATCCACGACATCAATACCCAACATGCCCCCTCCCATTTCCAAGCCCTACAACCAACGTAGCGGAGAAGACCGTCGTAGGGCGACGACAACATCTCCGTATCCGTCACCAAACCCGGGATCAGCCTTGCCACCGGACCCGAAACTGGCTAGACATCTCGGGCGTGTATCTGAGATTGGTTATATGCCGTGTCTTACCCCGGCTTGTGATTACCGAAGTGTTATTTGATGCGGAGCCCCCTGGTTGCGGTAGTGGCTTTTCTCAAACTCGCTTGTTGGGGACTTCAAACGGTGGAATAAACTCTAAATTTTACGCGCTTTCGATGTCGGTTCTAGAAAAGTCTAGGAATTGTGATGTCTTGCTTGATAGGATGGACTTATCTATCATTGTAGACGGAATAATTCGACCTCAGCTATCCGCCATTTCCGAGACCAAGAACCAATGGCATCAGCCTCTTGATCTCTGCCCTCGCAACTCCCCCACGAGTTCACTCTTCATCCCATCTTCCATGACCCCTTCAATTGACAACGGTCACCCCGTATCCCTTCCGGGGGCTCGGTAAGGCTCCCCTGCCTTGCTCAACCCCTGAGACGAACGTCTCGGATGACGAAGACCCGAGACGCACTGTTAAAGGTGGCACTTCTTCTCGAATTTTGTCTTTTTCTGGGATTCTGTCACTGTCACCGTCGATGCTGCAGAAATACGACGCAGATGGGTTCGAGATGGCTGTCGACGTCGATCGGGTGATTTCCTCCCTCACCTTGGCGGGCAGCGCTCTTTCGTGCTTGGCGACGACTTTTTGTTCTGATTTCGTTCATTATATATCGTCGGCATTTACGGAGCTTTCGGCATGTTCTCGTGTTGAACTTGGTAGTAGCAGGTACGCTTTTCTCTCCGATTGCAGTCACATTACACTTCGATTCATTGCTTACATGGCATTTTTAGAGTTCATCAACACCTTGAACAACTCCGTGTCGGGCATCATCTTTCTCAAGACTGGTGAACTACAGCCCGGCACACCATGCGTCGTCAACGGCATGGTCGGCCAGTTCTCAGTACAGGCAGCCGACTTTTCAATTCTCGCCATCGCCGTCATTACCCTTCTCACGGTAACACGTTTTGTGTACATGCCAGGCGTCTCGACCAAAGGATGGATCCTAACCTGTCTCTCTGTCTGGACCATTCCACTCATCACCAGCCTCACTCCAACATTTCTTGGTGAGATGGTACCAGTCGGCGGCAATTGGTGTTGGATCTCCGCTGGTCGATCTGATCTTCGCTATGGCATGGGTCATGGCTGGCGATTCCTAGTCATCTTTTCTACCATTGCCATCTACATCTACATCTGGGCTTACCTACGACGGCATCTGGGATCGAAGCCAGTGGGGCAAAGGTCATCATCATATGACACGCCTTCTTCTGGAACAGCTGGCTCATTCTGGTCCAAATGTGGGAGGAAGGGAGGATTCCAGGTCATGAAGGATGAAGAAGTTGAGCTCAGCACCTTTGGCGATGGGTCGAGATCGACAAATTCGCAACGAGATGATGACGACAAGATACGAAGCAGCAACAAAGAAGAACTGGTCGACTTGGATCTGGAGGTGGCAGAAGGGTCAGGCTCCAGCGCTACTAGGCCACGGAGAAGGTCGACACGCCATATGTCAGCTGCAACCAGAAAGGAATTGGGGCTGCCAGCTCCAGAAATCGCCCACGTCAGGTATGATGACGCATCTCCAGTTGAGAGACACGGCCAAGGACACGGCCAGGGTGCCACGCTACAAACCAACGCAAGCGAGTTCCCCATCCGACGAGACACCCACGAAGTCGAACTCGAGATCAAGAGGATGATGCTTCTCAACGCATATCCTTTCATGTACGTCCTACTATGGATGCCGGGTCTCATCAACCGCCTCATCGAGGCTTCCGGAAACCCAACAAACAAAACCACGATAGCTGCTCTGCAGATCTCAACGCAGTACATTGGGCTGGCGAATGCGTTGACGTATGGATTTAATCACCACTTGAGGGATAGACTAAAGGGAATGTATTTGACGCCAGCTATTTCACGGATAAAGAAGAGGTTTGGGCGGTAACGCATGTATAGATAGTGTATGTAATGATAATGAGGATGAGTTTCAACGGCTGTAACATATCTTCATCATTCTTGGTAGTGTGCTTCTTGATAGTTCACTATGAAGATCAGGAAAAATTTCAAGCATCTCTGACCCAAAGTTACACCTGTCTTTTTAGCTGAGGTAGTCCAGAGAAGCCTGGAGATCATCAGGGCACGCCATAGTCCCGCCTGGTTGTGTTCACTCTGCCGCAAAAGCACACAGCATTATATTAGGCACATAATCTTAGCTGCTAAATACAGAACTTCTGATTTGATCTGATTGCGGGTAGTGAAAGTTAGCAGGCGGCATGTAGTCGTTTGGTGTAGGGTGGCCCTCCTAAAGACCAAATGAACTCCCGATCCAACATTTTAGACTAACTTTTTCTATCCGACTTTCTAGTTTCTCTATCTAAAAACAGCATAACGTTCTAGATCTGTAGTAGGAAGCGGTTACTAATTATCTTTAAATGCTTCCCTCTTTCGTCTGTTTCAGATCACCCATGGCTTTCTGAGTTTTAGGTAGGTTGCGCTGTTTTTTAGCATTAGATTTCAATGTTGGCATGCGTCAATAACTTCTTTCTCTCTTATTATCCCTGATAGCTTTTGTTTAGAAGTGCCATTAATTTGACAAGGTTGTTCTCGCTCGGCATCGTGTTCAAAGTTGATATATACGCCAATTATTTGGCAACTCGCGAAAATTATATATCTAAGCTGCCTAAACTACCCTATAACTCCTATTGACTAACCCTAGCTCTCGTACGGAGGTTAGAGCAGTTAAATACCCCTTATGTAGATAAGTATGAGTCTTTGACTGCCCATAGCCGCAGGTGGCAGAAAGGCTAAAAAAAAGGCCACTATATTAGCATTAGAATATGATACTATGATGTATTAGAAATATGTTCCTTGTCATAGTTGAAGCCGGGATAACCGACAGATAAGATCGTCCTTGCTCGGAAAAACGTTCGATGCCTGCATGTCAAGTTCCGACGGAGAGCTGCCCTAAAGAGGCCGGGAATGTGATGAAATTACTGACAGTGGTAACAAATGTAGCTGTCCGACCAAGAACTTGATGAGCTTCGCTCACTTTCTTGGCAATAAATCTACAGAATAGCAATAGTCGACCTTCAAACTTGTAAATGACAAGGTTGATGATATAGCACCACTGCCAATCCGACCCTTGCCATATGTTAGACTAAACACCTAAACTAACTTTAAACTACTGATTGGTGTTGTATAAAATCGGAATGGTTCCACTTGACATAGCGCTGTTCTTTAGGCAAACTTGCAACAGGTCCCTCCATCTACTGTAGAAAACAGGGCTTTGTCTGGGTGGGACAGCTTCACCCAGCTGCCAGGAATCTTACTGTGTGGCTTCAGAAACCCGAGTCAAGTCACGTTGCACATTATCAGACGGGTTTAACGTTGTTCATTCTTATATACATAGCGTTGCGAGGCGACAATGCCCGTTATGCCGTAGACTGCAACCAAATTGCATATCCATCCTGCTCGCACGACATTCTGAGAGTACATCAAAAATATTTACAGGCAGGCACAGCTCTTGGCCGTTACCACACCTTTGAAATGATTCAACTAGTGACGAGAAAAAGAAGAAAAAGACCAGCTGAGCTCAAGCAGCTCCTTCAAGTCCACGATTCCAGCGCATTCAACTTGAAAAGATGTGTGATGCTACACCAGAGTTGATCCTGCTTAAGGAGTCGAGACGGCGGGGCCGGGGATGGGGTAGCTGCTGAAGGACTGGTAGAGGTTGAACAGGATACCGGGGTCCTGGGGGGTGTAGAAGGTGGTGAAGGCGCCCGCGCTTGTAAGGGAACCGGAGCCGCTGCCGGTGACCTTGAGGTTGATGCACTGGGGGTAAGCCTGAGCTCCGTTGGTCTGGCCGGCGGAGTGAAGGGCAATGATCTCGTGGCGGAGAACGTAGTTGCCAGGCTTCAAGTTCCTGGGGATTGTGACGGTCCAAGAGAATCCGTTGGAGATGAGCTGGTCAGCAGCCCAGGTTCCGGGGCTGGAGCCGGAGATCAGGCCCTTCTCGGAGATCTTGGTCCACTGAAGGCTGGCCTTGTTGATGCTGGCAAAGTCTCCAGAGACGGGAGCAAGATACTCAATGACAGGACCCTTGTGAGATTCTGGCCAAGTGTCCCACACCAATGTGAGAGTATCTCCAGCAGCGACAGTGGCGGCGTTGGAAGCAGGCTTGCCGTCCTTGTGGCAGATGATATCGGCGGTGGCAAAAGCATCGGGGGCCACGAAGCCGTTGTCTTGGTTACCGGCTGACCATCCCACAGCATCGGCAGGAGCGTTCCAAGGAAGACCACCAGTGTAGGTCTGGCCACCAGCAACAATGATGGACTTGACGTGGCCGTGGGCGTTGGCAGCTCCGGCGAGGAGGCCAGTGAGAAGACCGAGAGAAAGGCTGGCGTGATGCATTTTGAAGGAGACTTGGGCTGAATCGAGTTCTGTTGGTTGCTTTGAGCTGAGGAATCACAAAGGTAGGAGCAATGAGCCTTCTTATAACTGTGGTTGAACAATGTGAAGCCCCCTACTATACAAGGAACTTTGATATGCATAACTGAGCCTCTATAGCCAAGGCCCTGACTATAAAACGGCTAACCCGATTCGTAACGGAGTATACGTAAAATTTCTAAACGTGGGACCAAGTTTGGGGACTTGGCAAGGAGAGTGAAGATCCGAATTACCCAACAGAGCCCATGGTCTCTGTGAATCCCACCTACCAAGTACCATCCTATAGGAGCACGTCTTATTCCGAGGCAATGGAAGGTTTCATGTACAGCGGTGGCGTGGTTGATTACCTTCAGGCTATACTCCCTACAACCAATGAGATGCAGGTTGTTCGCGGACTACGGGTTAATCTTCCGAGCCTCAAGTCATATGCCCACGTTTCGAACAGATCCCGTGGCCCCAGGAAACGGGACGATGACCCGATTTCCCGTAGATTCGCTGGCGAGGCGAGATCTTGGCTTCATTTGTATGAAACGTTCTTACTCCACACGGGAGGGATTCACTATTCACGGCGCTTGTCAGGTTGCATCTCAGCCATTCATTGTGAAACGGTATTGGTAAAATGTATCCACTGGAGAAATTCTTCAGGAGCTTCTGTGGGTGCTGTCGCATGTTTAAATGCTTGTTTGAAGCTCATTCGTGGGGTAACTTGAGGCTCTGGGGATGTTTGGACGGGGAAATAAGAGCAGCCAACTGTAGCACGGGAATAACCTCCTTGGGATCCTGATCCATCAAGTTGATACATGTTCCTGGCCTTGAACACGTATACACAGATGCAAGATTAAGAATTTTCAAGTCAGAGAAACATGCGAAAAAAACATATGGAGACTGAGCGCGTCATGAAACACCCCTATCGGAGGATCTCGGGTTAGTGAGCTATGATGTTTCAACACTGAAGATTTCTTTTTCTCGTACTGGAAGCCCTAATTATCACGCAATTGGAATCTCTAAAGTCATTGAGGAAACAAGTGTTATGTTAGCAAGGTGGCAGCTTTTCGGGTGGGCCATGCAAGGCTTCGGCGGCATCACAAGGGTGATCACAGGCGCACACCGCAGCTTTTCGATTGGCTTAAACGCCATTTTTTTTCAGGATGTAACCATGGCTGCAAGTTACCTCCGGATAAATAGAAGCATCGAAGCTGCAGGGTAGAGTTGTACCCCCCCAATCCATCTAGCCGTGAGCTCGTGGCCAACAGCCGAGCCATCGAGGTGCCGGCAGTTCAAGGTGCCTCTCTTAATTTCAGTTTGATCTGATGTAACTCATCGAGTGTGGGGTAAAAATTCAGGCTAGAATCTCTCATCATCTTACATGTATTATCCATCACCATCCGAGATGCCTCATCATGAACTTGGGAGTTGCCTTCTTCGGCAATTGTCTTCGTCCTCCGTGGAGTTTTCCACTTCTAGACAATAATGTTCAACATGGCATATGAACTTTATTTTACGGAATGTAATTGGACACTATCCTTGATCCAGCTGCTCTTCCTTTCGGCCGGCTTGGCCACCTGATCGAGCTCGGGTCACCGTGAAGGTTACATCAACTGAGCAGAGTAGCATCTCGATGAGCACATCACGAGATTACTCATTTGCTCACATTGGATTCATTGGTACACTAAGCACTCTTGAGCTCTTCTGAGCGGCTAAAGTGATGTCTTGTGACTCCCCTGACGGGTCGAGACGACGCCGACGACACCCCATACCACATCAGCTATGGAGTTTTGTTTAACAGCACCGACACCTTTTGAAATATTCTGGCGTCATTGTGGTTTTTTCTGGTTTCATTCGTCAGCAGAAAATCCCATGCGAGTCAAGCATTTTTAAAAAGTGTTGCTACGGAGAGTGTTATTCCGAAATGCTTCCTTGTATCTCCTTAATATCCGACATCTTGATAATCATAGCAGGAACTAACCTCCCGTAAACTTGAGCCTGAATCCGTTATCTTTTATGGTTTTCTTAATTTGTTTTCTTGGCCTGTGCTGAGGCGGACAATACCGATGAGTCGGTCAACTCAGCATGTGAGGTATCTGCTTATCTCTTGTTCCCAGAACTAGTTAGTACCAATCAATAGAACGATAATGCATAAGCTTTTATTGATCTCCGATGCTGATCTCAATTCCGTCTTCTATCCTCGGTTACGACCTGCAGAATGTTCTTGTTCCCACATACTTACACGTTCTTGACACTAGTGCGTAGCATAAGGCGTAAGCTATAACACCTCACGTCAAACTTTATCTTGATGACAAATCTTTGCCCAGTGTATTTCTAGTCAGAGGCGAAATTCTTTTGTCTCAGCTATTGGAGAATCGCATGCTGCTGACTTGGTATTTGACACATTAAGCCGGCGGCCATTCCCGGCGGCCGGTTGACTTCGGTAAATGGTCAATCATGATAGGTGTTTGGAGATCTCCTCTCAATTACATTGGCTATCAGTCTCGTGGACGTGGGTGGTGCATTATGCATTACGTCAGGACTTGCTGATATGCCATGCCGGCCACCAGGTGGATTTAACTGATCTTTTCTTCCACTATTATCCAACCCTTCGTCATATCGCATCGATTCTTTGCCTTTGATATCTTCAAACAATCCATGAATCCTGAATCTCACTCGTCACAATGTCCTAAGACGAAGTCGGTGCTAACGGCTGGACTAGCACCCCTGCTGACGCGGGAGCTATTTTTGGCGACAAACCTTACATCAATGAACCTGGACCCTTGTCTCTCAAGAACATCAAATTCCCATCTGATGATCCGATCGTTGCTAAGACGGTCGACTATGTCAAGGCTCGACTTCATCCCGAGACGTTCAACCACTCGATGAGAGTTTATTACATCGGTACGTACCAGACAGCCTGACAATTCTTTACGTGACTGACATTAGTTACAGGCATGGCTATCACAAAGCAGCAGTTTCCTGAGCGATATGCCGTTGTGAACCCGTCCAGCTGGGCCTTGACATGCCTCTTGCATGATATTGGCACAGCCGAAGAGAACCTCACCGCCACTCGCATGTCTTTTGACATTTACGGTGGTATCAAGGCTTTCCACATCCTGAAGGACATTGGAGCCACCAAAGATCAAGCGGAGGCAACCTCTGAAGCCATTATCCGTCATGAGGACATGGGCGTGGACGGAACCATCACTTATTTTGGGCAGCTCATCCAATTGGCAACCACATACGACAACACAGGATATCATCCTCACGTCAAGGATTTTGGTAAGATGCTTCATGAAACTACGCGTGCTGAAATCAACGAGGCGCATCCTAGGTTGAAGTGGTGCACTTTCTTCTCTGGCACTATTCGGAAGGAGGAGGAGATTAAGCCTTGGTGTCACTCGACGCATCTTGCCAACTTTGCTAATGAGATTGAGGAGAACAGTCTGATGAAGCAGTGGGAGTTTTGATGGGAACATAAGAGGAGTCAAAGAACTTAGGCGGGTCATCAACAAGTGCTAGGATCCGGATTGAAGAGTATCTCGGTCGCTAAAGCTTGGTCATCAAATATGTACTCAACCTGCCTGCACTGATCTATGTCGTGTATTAGATACCGTTCAATTCTAGGTATCCCGTATTACTCGACGAACTCTGTATAAAGAAAGAGTCTAGATAAGTGTAAATGATTCCAGCTCTTCCTTTTTGTGTAGTAGACCACCCTGCATGATTCCATGGACAAAAGCCGCGGAAACGAGAGAGAAACAGTTGGTCCGTCTAGTCTTTCTCATAATGAAAGGCGTATTGCCACCGACCAAGACATGAACCGTGTCTCCGACTTGAATGTCTGGTGATGCCAAGCCCATATAACCCTTGCGTGTAATAAAGAACCGCTGATAATACAACAGCTGTAGATCAATGTTGACTGGCCTTCCGTTTGGAATCGTAGGAATCTTGTCTTCCATGAGCTGTCTGTCTTGATGAGTTGCCATCCGATAGTCATGTGAGCCGAGCCAGATCAGACCCCGACAGAGTATCATCCACATGTTGTCCCCGTATGTGCCCTCTCCAGTAGGGTACTGTGTATTCCAGTATCCGAGAGATCGGACTTGGTCAATCCATTTGTCAAACACATCAATAATCTGCCCGTTCGGACAAGGTGTCACTGTATCGCCGACAGCCATGATGTCGTCAAAGAGGATCCCAGACACGTCTAGCTCCAAAGGGTTGTCACCAGCGAGCGGCTTGAATGTTGCCATGTCGGCAGGTTTCCAAAAAGTCTTGAACGTACAATAAAGCGACCGAGTAGTACTCCCAATCTCCGCCAAGAGAATAATCCGGGGTCCATGATGGTAGTCCAGGTAGACGATCTCCATGAAAATGATAGACTTGCATAAACGGCCGGAGATCGCCGTGCAGCTGTATCAGTTTGCGAGCTGTCTGGGCGTACAACTGTACCGTCTCGATAGTGTAATCAGCCTCGATGCCCGCTGCGACAGCATCATCGTGCGCCAGTCCAAGGACCCCATAAATCATATCCCTGGGGTCAGTCGCTTTGCGATCAGGGAATCTGCCCAAGAGCATATTCAGTGGCAGTGGACGATATCTTCGTCGATCAACAGTCGCAACCTTGTTGTAAAAAGTGACAATGGGCGGCTCCTCAGCCAAGTCGTTTCGGGCCTTCACCTTGCAGCATCTTCTCTGAAAGTGCATCGCCAAGTTATCCACAGTCTGGCTGAAGACCATCCAACTCAACTTGATAGCTCCGTATTGCACGGTCGGATCGGATGGGAGGATGGCTTCTTGAACGGTCCACACTCGGGACCACCAAGGTTGAGTAACAAGGGAGCGTATGCATTCGGTGGCCTTGTACCAGACTTGGAATGACTTGTCTGGTAGAGAGTCGCTATCGGTTTTGAAGTCGAGGTAGAAGATATGATGATCATCGGCCAACTTGCGGATGAGGGCAATCGCATTCTCAACTCCGGCTTGACTGCCAGGCTCAGCATCGGTACTAAATGGTGTGGAAGGTGTCGTATCGTCTTCGTAATCGCCGATAAAGAGCGTGGTCATGGAAGCTCTGGTAAAGATATCCCTCATCATATTGACCTGGTGCGCCTTTTTCTTCATCATCTTCTTGATTGATGCAGATAGCGTCAGCCCAGATTTGGCGAGAAACAGTCTCGTATCTCAGTCGCTGAAGAGCCCTGTACAAGTTTCTCGTAACGCAAACTCTGTGATCATCAACAGTGATCTCGCAGACATCAGTTCTGTCTCCCCAACAGTAGGACAGAGCTTCAAAGATAGGCTCGTCCTTAAGGTCGAC
Source organism: Fusarium oligoseptatum (assembly GCA_003946995.1). Taxonomy (NCBI): domain Eukaryota; kingdom Fungi; phylum Ascomycota; class Sordariomycetes; order Hypocreales; family Nectriaceae; genus Fusarium; species Fusarium oligoseptatum. Next base: position 63,771 of record NKCK01000058.1, on the reverse strand, counting down.
TATTTCGAGATGTCCCACAATCTCATCGCCGTATTTCCCAGGTCCGAGTGTTAAAAGCCGGATCTGTCGACTATCGAGGCCGAGGTAGGCGTCCTCAATGTCTGCGCCTTCGGCTTCAGAGACGACCGAGGCGAAGGGCAGGTGAGAAGTGACGGTCGACATATTGAGATGCCAAGCTTTAGGCCTTCCTTTCAGAGAGAGGACTTGTAGCTCTTTATCTTAACGGTCAAACGGGCAAGCAGGTGGCGATCTATTCTTGCAGCGTAATCATTTAAGCCAAGCCATGATGAAGCGGGGCGCACTAGTTACAGGCAGCAAGGCGGAATAGTTCACGGTTATTTATGCAAGTTGGCCAGTTATGTAAGCTACAACTTCTTAGCGAGGCCATGACGATCTGATAAGCACAATGGCATGGCCATTAAGAAGAAGCCGGCACATGGGCAACTCGTATGAATTGCGGTTCAAAACATGGCACAACTGAGGAAGAAGCATCGAAATGTTTTTACGGCATGCAGCCTTTATAGGTTGGGAAAAAGAAACGCTGAGCTCAACAAATTGAACTAGTCTCCCTAAATGAAGATCAGAAACCTCAATGAAAATGTTGCTCAATAACTAAACGGCCGTCCTCAAGAGCGGGCAGAGTAACATCAAGCCTCAGCAGGTCGCCATAAACGCGCGGGGAGAAGGCCACACAAGGGTAAATCTTGCCGTGAAGAAATTTGTGCTTGTCAAAGACAGTGCCTAAATTTAAGTTAGCTCCGTCGATTCATTGGATGTGAAATAAGGTGCTTGCCTGAGTTCAATCGCTTTCCGCTGCGTGTTACGTAGCCTTCCCCTGTCGACATATCCAGTCCACACCCTAGATTCTCGTTGTGTCCGTCAACGGAAATGGTGTGACTTTGGGCTTCCTCCTCTCCCAGTGCCCAAGCAGTGAATGTCCCTTCCTTTACCCTCTGCTCATAGGACCAGGAACCGGGGTAAGTCCCAGGTAGTTTGTCATCAGGTAGACCAGCGTTGCAGAATCCGACGGAGAACGTACTGCGCGATATTTAGTTGCTATGTTGAGTAGAATTCTTAAGAGGGCATCGAAGCTGCAGGAAGGCTCCTAGAGATATACGAACCATTCATCAAACCTGTATGTGAGACCAGCCATGAAGGAATACTCGCTAACATTCGGTGGAATACACTCTTGAGTACGGAAGATGCGGCAGATGAGCCCCGTGTCGCGAAACGTACCCGAAACCTCGACTATTTGAGGTTAGTCTAGCACATTACAATCGCTTGGGACTTCTCACTCTTCTTTCGTCCTGATTCTTTGTCGTAGTCATACTGAGTGAGGTCAAATTCATGGTAGACATCCCAAAAAGTCGTCGGGACGCGATACGAGGGTTCTTCGAGAGGTTCGGCTCCGCCTTTAGCCAGATGTTCCCTCAAAAGGTCCCCCAAAGCGCGATGTCCGTATCTGTCAGCGATGTCCGATGGCATCCAGTTATCCTTGTCCAGGTGCGATACATTTGCCCCAGCTTCGAGCAGTTGCTCGAGAGTGGATGTATCGCCAACTTGGGCAAGAAAGTGGAGGGCCCATGGGTCCTCTTTCAGATCGTCGCGCCGAGAATCCCATGCTTGATGAAGATATCGACTGTTTTCCGTTTTAGGGAACAAATTAATAAGCTCATCGAGGTCTAGAATTGATAGGTGCCGCTCCGGGATACTCTCGAAGACAAGATCAAACAGGTCCGCATCGCCAGGTTCCCAGGTGCGGCCATTTATGACCATAGCCTGAAGTCCATAGGTTCGCATTGACATGGTGGTCGCTGCGTGCAGAAGCACAGTACCAAGACATTCCGTGTTGCAACATCTGATAGCCACGTCAATATGCTCGAAACCATCTTCATCAGCCTGTTTGTAGGTGTCGACTGCTCCGTCACAGGAAAGCAGTCCGTCAATCATCTCTTTCCGATCATTCATCAACGCCAATCTGAGTGGAGTATCTTTATGCTTGTCACGAGTGCCAAGCTCAGCTCCTTCGGAGACAAACAGCATTGCAGCTGAGGTATTGCCCGCCGCAGCCGCCAGGTGCAAGGGGGTCTTTCCAGATCTCTCCGTCGTGTTGATTGCATCGTTTTTGGTCTTCAAAATGAATGACACAAGACCAGGTTCGACATCTCTGCAGTTAGCTGCGTAATGCAGGGCACTCCAGCCTCTATCATCGACACTTTCGACCTGGGCCCCCAGACTGACCAACCTCCGTACAGCGACTGTCCTCCCCTCAAGAGCGGCCAGATGCAGTGGCGTCTGGCCTTGTCTGTTTGATATGTTGACATTCCCTGACTCTTTTACGAGGTTCTCAATTTCATCCTCATCCAAGAATGCAGCCGCATAGTGAAGGAGCGAGTTTCCGCTGCCATCGTCGGCCTTAGTCATGGTCCATGTTGCCATGAGCTCCTTGGCAAAATTGGTCCGATCTAGGGCCAATGTCGTATCCTTCTCGTTTCTCAGAAGGTAGGTCAATGGCGTACTTCCGAGTTCATCAACTTGCAGAGGCTCAGGAAAGTGAGCCAACAGCTTCTTGCCAATCACATAGCTCCGCCCAAGAGTTGCGAGATGCATTAGGGTTTGCCCCCAGATATCGCCTTGACTAGGCACTGAGTGCTTGAGTAGCAGCTCAACACAGTCTAGGTGTTGCCCCTCCACGGCTAGGTGCAATGGTGTCTTGCCATCAAATCCACCTTTCAGCAGGGTAGATTCCAGGGTGTTCGCATCGGCATGGCGAATGCATTCTTCAAGAAACCTGATATAACCAGAGGACGCAGCAATGTGGAAAGGACTCCGCTGAGATTTGTCCAGACATGAAAATGCCTTGCCTTGCCAGATAGCCGGGTAAAAACGGTCCATGGACTCGGAGCGCTTTTGAGGGGTTTTGGTCGCAACATAGTGCAATGGTGTCCATCCGAGAACATCGGGCTTAACCAGGCCCTCGACTAAGGCGGTCAGTATTAGAACGTCTTCCTATGCTGAGAGCATGTCTAGCCGGGTAGAGCCTACCAGGGAACCAAGCCCCAATTTCAACGGAATCCCGAATTTCAACATAGCTTTCGATAATATAGTGCATCTTGCTCCACCCACAGGCTTTTCGAAAAGTAGCAAGTTCCTGCTCTCCAACGACGTCCTGATCCAGCAACATGGTTTTCAGAAGAGTGTCGTGAAACCCGCAGCGCCTGAAGATCTCGCAGACCTTGTGGCCTCGATTTTGTAAATGATATCCTGGTGCGAGTTGCCTAAGCGTTTTTGGGTAGCGTTCAATGATCTGACGTAGGATGTATTCAATGGTGCCCATCAAATCGTGGCTCGGTGAGGCGAGGAGTATGAACTCGACGGTTTCCACTAATGTCGCTATCGCAAAATTCTCGCCATCGTGATTGCTGCAGGATCGTATTAACTGGGCGTATGGGCTGTCCTCGAATTCTACCCGTCTATATCGTTGAATCCTTTCTGAGACTGATGGCATCAGTCCAAGGATTGCCTCATTTGGGAGCAAATCCCTGAATCCTAGTGCCGGGATCACGCATAAGAGAATATCGGTTACTGTTCCAAGCCCTAATGATTCTCCTTCTTTCACGACGCTCATAAGTAGGGGATGGCTGAGATTGAGCTTACGCCAGTCTGAGAATAAGTGGTCCGGATTGAAGCCGGTGGCCGGGTCGACTTGGACGAAATCACGGGTATCACTCTCTCCCTGGTGGAGGCAATTCCTCGGCAAATGCTCTGAGATGGCCCAGATGAAACTTGTGAAGAGGTGCTGTGCCATGATTGATGGTAGAGTTGCGGTTGACGACTGGCTCAGTCTCTCAGTATGCTCATGAGGAGGTCGTTGGTGTCCTGAAACCTGTTAGCGACCATGGGATCCATGAGTTAGCTTATGGCCCTGGTTTCTAACCGCTTGTGGGTGTATCAAACCCTATGTTGATATCTGACGACTCCTTTCTCTTTGTTTCATACGTCGAGACGACACTATCCCCAACCCACCAGGAGATGTCACGCAGAAGTGAATCATGATGATTATCGAACCAGCCATCGCCGACAATTCTTTCGAATTTGATCTTGGCGCTGCTAGATCGTCTCCAGTCCCCCATCGTCGTATCGCGGTCTCTAGTTGTATCGCGGTTTTCCTCCATGTCGATCTGTCGCGCCTTGATGCTTGCCATCCAAAGTGATAGAATCGCCTCGATCTTTCCCAACTCGGCGACCCATTTGCCATTCTTCCTTTCAATGGCAACCGTTGTCTTCTCGATCTCGTCGTTTCCATTATCACAGAGAGCGCTAGTCTTGGTGGCCCACATGATCTTGTCTGCCTCTTCCGCCACACCTCGGTGTTGCTCAAAGAAAATGGACATGAAGTGTTCGATCAACTGCGCTAACGCCACTGCCGTCTCGGACATACTTGTTTTCCACTTGCACAAGTCTCCTAGTCGCTCGCGAACCTTGACGAGTTGTTGGCTGGAACCGGTCTGAGGCTCTTCTTTTCGCGAATCTTGGCCTGTTCCTGTCTCTCTTCCTTGCTTTTCCGTCCATGGTGTCAATCTGCGGTCCTTGTTTGGTGTCATGACCTCCCAATGGCATACCTCCTTTAAGGTGTCGTCTCTCAAGCCCCCATTGAGTGGATTCCCATCTTTGAACTCGCGAAAGTCGGGGTAGAAGACGATCCTAGTCGCAAGAAAGTCAAGTTCGTGGCCTGGTAGCGCTACACAGGCCAAAGGGATTACCCCAACTCCACGCCGAATCAAAGCTCTAATGAGAGCCATGATGAGAATAGCCATAAGTTGGGATACGGCCACGGGCCATGGAAGCCCTCGTAGACCAATGAACTGAATGATAAATCCCAGAGAACCAAGGAGAACCCCTATCATTGTAAGGGCCTCCCACCACCCCCTTCTACTTTGTTTCGCATTGCCAGACTCCTTTTGAGAAGTCTCCGCAGTCCAGAGGTCCTTGCTGCGAGACGATGTCAAGACGTAAGGTTTTGAGCCTCCAAGAATGGCGTAAGCATCGAAAGTCTGATCACCAACGCTTTGAGGTTGTTGAATCCACATGATGTATGGGTTGCGCTTCGTCTGCAACCTTTCTTCAATCTTGGACCGGTATTTCTTTCTCCAGGGCGTCCATACAAGCTCATCGGTGCTGCTCTCAATCGCAGCAGAGCAGATCGCCATTCCAGCACACAGAAGGGCGGAGCCAATAGCGTAGCAAGGAAACGCATACGGGTTGTTCCCAAACCCAACAGCCCTGCTGGTACGACCATGGTAAGCCACAACCGCGGCGATGGAAAGCAACGAAAGCTGAAGAACTACAGCCGTGATGGAAGCAGAAGATAACTCAGCAGTTTTCCTTGAGCGGGAAGAGTGACCGGTAGATAGGTTCAGTTGAAGATTCGGTGGGCATTTGAAGTCGAACTGCTCTTGCTTTTGATGGTACGGGTACTTGAGTGCGAGATTCTTCGGGTTCAGCACTCTCCGAAGTCGTTGATAGGTTTTCCCTTGATACTCTGAGAAGGCGCTTGTCAGCTCACCAGTAGCGCATCTAAAGTGTACAGGCACAGACTTACCAGAGCAAACCATGAGGGGTCCTCCCTTTGTCTTGGACTGGAGGGCTGTCTGGAGCGTATGAATGCCGCACGACGAATCATCGGAAGCGCCACTCTGGGCAGTATCATACTCATCAGGAAATATCATGATCTGCGCGAGTGTAGATCGTCCCATTGTTCGAATGATGCCACTCCCGTTGAACATCTCGCATACTTCATGGGATACCGATGACATGAGGCCAAGCTCGACGGTAGCTAGGTTCTCCCGGGCACGGCCAATGAACGACCGGGCGAGTCTGGGACCACGGGTACGAATGGCGCCCGAAAGAGCTGTAATGATACCAAGCGGAACACAGGCAAAGATCAAGTGATCGAGCCAAGTGAAGCTCTGGCTCAGATACTGCTGGGCGAACTGTTCCCCAAACAAGGCAAGGATACTACAGCAAGAGATCAGGAGGTTTCTAACGGAAGGGGCTGATAACTCACGGCGCAATATCAGTGAAGACATTCAACGTAAACTCGGTTGAGTCTTCGGCAGCTGCCACTCCCCGTATGAAGAGGAGCAGCACCACCGGTGGGAAGTGGATGTTTGCGCTAAACATCACGCGAATTGCTTACAATGGTGACAAAAAGAGGGGGAAAGGTCGAAATTGGATTATTTTCTCGCAGCCTGCTTTTGAAAAGACAAGCCGAGATAACTGCATAATTACGTGTTATTGAATCCCTTGGTCTCTACTGTCATTGGCCCATTGTCCCATCAGGCTCTCGCCCATCGCGTCGTGATGCGCGAAGCAACTGTGAAGTGGCTGCATATTCTGCTCTAGCCAACCGCCGCGAGCAGGGGCAGTACTTGGTTGCCTCAAAATGCAGCCAGTAACGGCTGCAGCAAGGGTTGAAATAGCCCACCTCGGAACTGGTTGAGCAAATTATCGAACCCAGGGCTGAAAACGGGGTCTCGAAGTGCGGACAGTTATTCGGTCTGTCAAAAGCAGCAATCAAGACCCTGAAGTTGAGTGGCCAGCGGCGTCAGATCGTTGAATAGGTGCGTACTTAGCATTGAGGGCTGTATTCGCCTACTGCTCACTCGCTCGTTGCTCATTTTCGCCTGATGCTCATTCACCTGCGGCTTACGTTACGTCTTCGCCCGTTGCTGACCACCTGCTTTTGTGTGGCGTTCAGCGTCTAACAGCCAACGAGGTATTGCACCAAAGCCAGCATTTGCCAAGTGCCACCAAACGTGACAGGGCGAATCAGTTACGTCCTTATTGCCATCGGCTTCCCGCTGAATCTCCGGTTTGTACCCCCACGCTATGACGGCCATGTCAGAGTACGCACCACGGTGACAGTTTAAGAAACAAGTGTAGCAATTATTATCGGATAAACGTATATCTTGTACGCCCATCGCCAAGGACCAGGGGATCACTGGAGGGGTTGGACACACACAGCACATCTCTTGATAAGGAGATAATAGTCATCATTAACCAGATCATATAGCGCCTTTCCCGACAGCTTAAGCTATTCCAACTCACGAGTAGCGTTGATATGGCTGTTGAAAGCTGAGGTTGGGTCGGGCAGCTGGCAGCCCCCGTTGCCGTGTTGGTTGGGCAGTCAGGCACTGATCTACAGGGGCTCACTCGCTAATCTATTTAAATGCTATGCCTAAGTCATAGGGCCCTAGACGCCTAGCCAAAGCGACACGTCATCAAGACACAGCCGGGTCCTGTGTAACCGCGGCATCATTGGCACCAGGACAGGGCACAGCCTCGCGGATAACTACGCATTCCTTCCCATTCATTCGGTAAGAATTGCCAATTCGAGTTAGAGGTAAGTAGAGGAGCGATTAATTAATTAACTAGCATCTCTATCATGTTTCAAATGTCCTAAACCTTCCCGTCTGCGGGCCATGGCATCACACCAATGCCTTGCCGGGAAAGGAGTAGTAGATATTAGGCATATCGTTCAACCATCCGGCAGTCAATTAAAATAGCGTCGCTCTAACCAATTGGCATTACTATGCTCTTCTACAACATTGATGCAACTGGATTTGGTGGAGTAGTCAAGCCTGCTCAAGCGTGACCGCCACTGAGCGTCTCATTCACCCTCCCGTATTCTATCATGTCGCTTTCCGTCGTAGATACCCGACACGATGGGGAGACTGCAGAGTAAAAACGGGTAAGAGAATCTACGTGTCATTTTTCGTGGATTTTGCTCCCAATAGACTATTATGTTTCAAAGTTCGTGGGAGCGGTTGACATTGTGGATGATGACTGTGAACTACATGGTAGCCTCGTGAACCCAGCAATCTTGTTCCCATCCTATAGCTCTCTCACCATCAATCGATATTCTATCCTTCAAACTCAAGCTACCCTCTGATCTATCAAAACACTCACAAACCCCCCACACTACTGCAGTCGAGATGCCTTCCGACTTTCTCCGCTGTCGCGCTCGGCAAGTCCAGCGGTACGCCCGCGCGAGGCCACCGCAGCCCTTCGCCGACCTGATCACCGAGAAGGATCTCCGACGCGCTGCCAACCTTGAGAAAAACTTTGCTCTAAGTCTTTCTCCGAAAGATGAGCCACAGTGGCCCTCCAACTGGAGTTCCAACTCCCTCAGTCTGAAATCCTTTCTCCGTTGCCGTTCATGGATGCGCCTCCGGGTTCCTGCTGAACCAAAGGACGATGTCGTCAACAAAAAGGTGGTATGCCGGTTTATAATTGGGAAATGAGTAATTGTGAAAATCTAACTCGCGCCTTCAGATCGTCATCGAGGACAGTGAAGATGAAGATGACAGCAAGAGCTGTGACACATTCATGAGTGACGACGACCAAGTTCAGAAACCCGACGACGAACCCGAACTGTTCATCGAGAACGACGTCAACAAGCAGAAGGATGAGACTGGCGATGAAAAAAGCGCTGCTGAAACGCTAATGGCTTTCTGCGACCGTGGAAACAATGACAGTCCCGTCGAAGAGATCCTACGAGATCGTCCTATCCCTCGACCTGATCGCTATTTCGCCTATCGTGCGACTCGGTCAACCTACTTCACAACTCAGCAGTCCACCTCTGCATTTACTCAATCCCGTCCCACCTTTGTCGTTCCAAGCTATGTGCCATATGGCATGCCCTATCCATCCTATCCCCATCCTTTTGCCCCCGTCGTTGCGACCGGATACTCGATCGTACAAACGCCCGGGTATTACCCCCCTCCCCTCCCGGTATTTAATGGTCTTCGCCCTCAGCCAGTGCTTGCATGCGCTACACGGGGCTATGAGGAGTACATGGCCAGTGGTTTCACGCCCCAATATTCTCGAATTGACGAGCAGAGCTACGATCAAGAGCAGTAGTATCATGCTCCGCCGTCCGCCGCAAGGGGGCACCGCAGACAGTACTAATGGGCCCATGAGTGTTTGGTAGGCTGATGGTCTGCACTCCATGACAGGCACGCCGTTAAATTATGGGATAACGGCATTACTCGGACGGGTGGGATAGCAGATTCGTACAAATCAGTATGGACAGCAGAATGGGTACAGCTGGGAGACACCGAGAGAATGGGTTGAGCGGAAAATAAACCACGTACGCTCGTATCTAGGGGATATCGCGCTAAATAGAAAGCACTTGATCGATGAGTGATCTTTTTCTGTCGTGTCCTGTCAGCCACCTCTCAGTGTGTGATCGGGCCTCACTTAGCCTAGAGACACCATGCCGGCTCGAGGTTTTCTTACCTTCTTTACTATAACTACCTTGATGAAGTTGATGCTCTTGGTTAAGTAGCTGACGCTAGAAATTGTACTCCCAGTTATAGGGTAATCTACTAATAAACCTACTATTCTCGAAATTCCCATAACTTTATAACTCAGAATCAGAGCTAAATCTTATAAAAGTATTATTTTTATTATTCTACTCACTCGTCCAACTCACTCTATCCTTCACCATGGTAAAGTATTTAGGATTTGTCGTTCTGGGGGTGTTGTAGACATGCAACTATCACCATTCCACTTTAGGCCCAAGCCTACGCCACCTGTGGTGTTGAACGACGAAAGCCAATCACCGAGACGGGCAAAATGTTGTTCCGAGCCATGTTGATGAGGATGCACGTGCCCCGATGGGATTTCCCACTGCTCCCGTTGATTGATAAAGCTGTCCCTTCAACATCTGTGTCGTGACATTCGAGTCATTAATTGTCTTCTTCTATCAACCTACTGCCTTCGCCATTATGCCTCCTCAACAAACCAACCAATCGACGAATAGTCAAAGCACCACCACCTCCGCCACCACGAGCTCAGGCGCCGCCAGCTCTACTAGCAAACCCCCCTCCCGGTACAGAGTCATCAAGGATGGCTGGGGGGGAGATCGCCCCGCCTTTCAGTACAGCTACGGCCTTGGAAGTGAGTTTAGAGAACAAGTTCCCCTTCAAGCATCGCTGACAGACGCTCGGTAGTGGACCCAACCAGCATCGCGGAGGGAAACGAGATTATTGATGCCATGATCAAGCACGAGTACGGATACAATGACAACAAGGAGCGTTGAGGGCGACCAGGGTCCCGAGGATGAGACGGCGTGCCATTGACTGGGGGCGTGATATACCTATCCTTAATTTAATATTATTTCTTAATAAAATAATTTTAAGGCCTAAAATGTGTTATTTAATTATATATTTTATCTACTTAAGAGCTCGAGGGACTAGAGAGTTTTTAGGGATAAAAAGACTTCTAAGATTTAGAGTCCCTGGGAAGTTATTGTTTTTCTTGCCCTCGCCCTTTGCTGCGTAATTGTTCAACCCTCAACTACCTACCTAATCACATATCTAGCTACCATACCCTCTATCCGGCTTCGTTCAATCCCAACCAGTCTAAGCCAGCATAGCTCCATCAAAAACCGCCGCGCCCTCAACAGCAGACAACCAGCTATACTTATTCTTGCAGTAAATCTGGACAACCGAGGTGTACTTATCCATCGGGGCATTGAGATAATTTCCGAGCTGTCCATGTCCTACGATCTCATAAAGAAGAGCAACCCTGAAGCCCAAGTAAGCTTCAACAAGACAACCGCCGATTCCGTCTTCACAGAGGCAAACCTTGTGCAATTTGTGCAGGCTTACTTCTCCCGACTTCACGCCTACATCCCTATCATCCACCAGCCCACGTTCCAAATAGGAACAGCCCCGCTACCGCTTCTGATATCAATATTCCTCTTCGGATCCCTCTGTTACGCACCTCAGGATGCTGCCATCTCGGCTCGGGATTTTTTCGATCTTGCCGAGGCTTACATCTTTAGTCACCCAACCTTTAGACGAATCTTGCAGCAATGTAGCACTGAGAGGGCCTCAATTGATGAAATCCAGATCCTCCAGGCGGCGTTGATCATCGAGATCGTCCAGAACGGCAGCAGTAACGTCCATACGCGGAGACGTCTGCGACTGGAAAGGTATCCCTGCCTGGTAGCTGCCATGCGCATCTCGGGCTTGTTCCAAGAGAACCGTCGCTTCCCACTACACTATCTAGCCGGCACTGACTGGCACATGTTCATATTTGATGAACTAAGGCTGAGGTATAATCCCTTGGGGTGAGGCAACGATACATTGGGACCACATCGATGCTCACCTCTCACAGATTGGCCACCTGGACCTTCTTTACGGACAGCATATTTGCTACGTGTTTTAACAAGTGTCCTGAAATAACTGTATCCGAGATGACGGGTGACCTTCCCTGCGAAGAGCATCTTTTCGAAGCTGAGACAGTCTCTGAGTACGAAAGCTTAGTAACGCGACTCGCACAAGTGGCATCTCGTTCGCAGTCCTTGTCTGAATTCACGGCGTATTTTCTCGCCGACGCTGACCCAATTCTCGAGATCAAGGATCCATTCAACCCCAGCGCAACTGAACTGTTATTGTGCATTACCGGTACGTTCCCCCTTCGTCGTGAATCAAGGCGCGGAACTAACTCCTGAGGAGCGTTGCAATCAACGGCCATGGCCTCCAAGTCAAGTTTGCTCGCGCAATCCACGGCACAAACCATTCTTAAAGCGACAACTCGGTGGAAATTGCTATGGGATACCGCAACGAACAGGAAAACACAGCAAAAGTCGTCGCCTACCGGCTTCACGGGCCATGCAGCAGAGTTGTGGTGGCTCACGAGGGCAATTGTCAATGTTGGACAGGCGGATAATTCGAAGTGCTGTTTCACCAAGTGCGTCCCTACAGATTCATTGACGGAGCTTCATGAATTTATTCGTAGGCACTAGGACTGGTAGATTTTGTTTACGAAGAGTGTGAAAACTGATCCACTGTGTTAGCATTGGGATATGATGCTATGATGTGTTGGAAATGTGTTCTTTATTATACCTCAAGCGCGGCCCTTGATGGGATAAATGAGCCAGAAGATCGTCACCTGTCACTAAATCTCCGATACGGAGTTCCGGCCTGTAGCACTCCGTCCCCGCTCCGTCCCCACTTCGGCCGGGGCATCCCGTATCAACGCCGAACTGCTCATGACGTTCTGTGATATGGTTACGGCTGACTCCGATGTAAACTAGGTAGTTGACTATCTCTTTGAAATATCCTGCTCGATATTTTCGGGCTATACTTTGTACATCTCCTAAGATCCCTGGTTGGGGTAGCCTCGACCGTGCTTAGACCCTGCCGGACGAGCTTGAGCTATGGATTTGCAACTCTACCTGATGAGGGTATTCGAAACTTTCTCTTATCGCCGGGGTTAAAGAGGCATGGCGACAATCGAATTCACTACCTAGCCAGTGAGCTGTTTATTGTGCGTCAATCCACTGGCGTTGGCATGTCCGATCGGGACGAGACGGGTTCATCCCGGTCACATGACCGGAATCTCCGGCCATCCCCTCAACCTCAAGAATATGGTTTCACACTCCAAACTTGTGAATCAACCTGCCTAACCAGAAATCATGATGAATACCCGCAGGGCACGCAACTACAGGCGCGTCTCCCAAGCTTGTGACAATTGCAGGCGAAAGAAGATACGCTGTCCAGGCCAGAAGCCAAGATGTTCAGCTTGCACCCGACTTGGCCAAGCTTGCTATTACGCCAATGGAGAATACAATGGGGAGGCTGTAGCGGGAGCCGAGACTAGAGTGGTATAGTTTGCTCTTATTATTACGTACTAAATTCCTGCTGACGGCATCAGGCCAATCGTCTTACCCAGCTTGAAGAAAAGCTCGATAGGATAATGAGTAGGGTAGAGTATGTCAAGACTAGCATCGTATATGGAGCGGGACACGAGTGGATACCAGGAAGATGCTAAATTCACACATTATAGGCCTTTGGGGACAGGAGATATTACACCCTGTTCAGCTGCTGATGGGTCGACCACATTCGCATCTTCACCATCATCAGTCTATGCAGCCCCCACATCGTTGTGAGTTCACTTGCACCCCATTACAGACTCTAGTTAACATTTTTGGATAAGATTATCAAGGGATACCATTACAAGGGCAATTGATATCTACTTTACACGGATACATCGTCAACCGCTATGGTTGTTTGAGAGAGAGTCCCCACCAACTCCAGACTCGAGCGTGGAGCTCATTTGTATCATCTTGGCCTTGAGCGTGACCTACAATGAGTCCGGATTCTCTGACACTGGCTTGAGGAGTCCAGTCTCTTACAGTAACACCACCCGAAGACTGGTCATGCTCAAAGTCGCAGAGGGGACTATTGACTTGCAGAGTGTTCAAGCCCTTTGTCTCCTGGCCTTTTTTAATCTCCTCTGTAAGTGGGTGTCTCTAGGATAATGATGTTTGCTAAAGTTTGGCAGCTGGTGACGTACCCCTAGCCGGCCTTAATACCACACTGGCAAAGAACATTTTACAGTACTTGACTCTCGGGCATCAAGGTCAGACCAATTCGTTAACAGCGGAAGACTATTCAAGACTGTTTTGGAGCATCAATCTTATAGATGCTTGTTACGGCCTGCCAGTCCTCGTTCCCTTGTCTGCTACGGACGCCCACTCCCCCAACTACTCGACTGCTCAAACCTGGAAGGCTTCTGTGGGCTGTTCACCGTTTCCCCAGCGAACCCAGCCTGAGAGCGAGCAGACTCTTCCCCATATTTGGTCTCACTCTGTGAGGATTAGTAGTTTATGGGGGGCCGTCAGGCTTTACATATCAAGATGCTTTGAGGATGCCATCACAGCCCCCTGGCAACCGACCTCGGACTACTCCACACTATGCTCCGACCTTCTGGAATTCGAGACATCGTTTCCTGTTTCGCTGAGTTATAACATGGCGAAATTTCCGGAACGTTCTCCCCAAGAGGTTCAAGAGAACCGATCAGATTGGTTGCCATGGCTCAGGCTGCAAGTGACCTATCACGCCATCCATTGTGTGCTGAACCATCCGTTTTTGTATTCACCTGAGTCCTCGAAGCAGAGATTGGGATCAAACACATTCTGGAGAGGATCTTTTGAGAAAGCTCTTCGACATTGCACTTGGATCTCTCGGCTGATAAGGGTGGCCAACGAGAAGGGCCTCGAGCTGGCAGACCCATTCTTCGCGCAGGCGGCAGCTATTGCTGGGACGCTACACCTGTACTGGACGCGTAGCAATGATGATGCCTTGAAGAACTCGGCGACGGCGAATTTGGAGATCTGTCAGGGACTTATTGTCCAGATGGCTGCACACTGGCCGGTTTGCGTGACGATAGTTGGTTCCCCACCCAGCCCTTGAGGCAAGTCTTTGGCTCACCTTTAACAACAGTCGCGAGCCCTAGAGCACTTCATTGATCTCGTTAGTGCTTCAAACGACGGCGAAGCGGAAACAACGCCGGTTGCAGCGAAGAGGTCATCGATGTGGATGATCATGGATATCGCTGCTTCACAGTTCCCAGCCTATCCCAGTGAAGCATCAAACGATAAAGACCTCTGTGAAACTGGTTTCAATGATGATGAATACAGAGCGACGAATGAGTCTGAGATACACTCTTCTCCAACCGATATGAGGGAGTCCACAGCGCACTATGCGTCACCTCCGGAATGGTTACCGTCACGATCAGATTGTCCCACTACGGAGACGCGGACAAGACAGCCATTGCAGGAGCAAAGACACGTAATCCCCTCCAACTCCATTGAGGAGATGGGGTATGATAGGGACAGTCTAGATCTATTGTGGGGGCCTTGGGAGCAGATGATGCGTATGAGCACGAACCCGATTACTGACTTGGATTGGTGGGACATGAGCAATCTGTAAGCTACGCAGATTGATGGATACAAGAGGAAAGATGAGAGTTGGATTGAGTTTTCCGGCCTGAACTTGCAAGATGTAATTAAATAATGAAGATATCATGAATTAGTATTCCCGCCTGTTGTTGCACTCGTAACTTGCGCCGCTGGTTCAACTGGTGACCTCTCTAGGAGCCTTGTGCCTCTTCTTGTTATGACCATGGAGAACCAATGACCACTATCAGTGAACTCCAGCTATCTTTCGGGATCTCACACGGATTCTACCCGGCTATTCCGTGTGGCTGCCTCCTCTAACATATGCCGCCGTATGCTTCGAGACTGAGTTTCCGCTCACATGACCGGGATCATGATGCCTCCGCGACTCGATACCTGCAATTGATACGAGTTCCTCGGCTTTTAAAAGCAGATATGTAGCATAAAAAGGCCCCTGTCGTTCAATGTTCCGCTTGTAGGTGAATATACTCGCCACCGACAACCAGACATCACCGCCTCCAATCTCTGCCACCTTCCGCCATGACTCCTACAACGTCCCTTTCTTTCGACAGCGGTAGCCTTTCAGCCATCGCTGCTTTTGCCGCCGTCATTGCCTTGGTAGTCAAGCTCCTCAAGAAAGCCATCTCAGCCCAGAAGAGTGCAGCCGGGCGAAACTCTTTCACCACTACGACGCGAGCACTGCCAGCTTCGTGGTACAATTCTCCAGAGATTTACGAACTCGAAAGAAGAGCCATTTTCTCTAAGAAATGGATCCTGGTGACACATAAGCTCCGCTTCCCGGAAAGCGGATCGTGGATACGATATGAAGAAGCCGGCTTTCAGTTCTTCCTTGTCAAGAACAAGGAGGGCAAGATCAACGGGTTCCACAACATTTGTCGACACAGAGCGTTTCCAATCGTCACCAAAGAACAGGGTCAGTCAAGTGTGCTATCGTGCAAATATCATGGTTGGTCGTATGGCTTGAACGGTCAGCTCGCCAAGGCGCCCGGATATCTCGACATGGAAGGGTTCGACAAGACCAACAACGGCCTCTTTCCGATTCATGTCCATGAAGATGCGAAGGGCTTCATCTGGGTGAACCTTGACGCCTCCAGCAAACCCGAGCCTTGGTCTCAGGATTTCAACAAGATTGACCAGATGTCGCGACATGAATCCTTCAATTTTGAGGACTATCACTTTGACCATACCTGGGAGATGAGTGGTGACTACAACTGGAAAACGTTGGCCGACAACTATAATGAGTGCTACCATTGCAAGACGGCACATCCCGATGCGGCTTCAGTTGCGGATCTCTCGGCCTACAAGGTTGATCCCAAGGGTGGAAACATTGAGCATTTTGCCAATACCTCAGCAAAGCAAGAAGCGGAGGGCCTCAAGATCGTCAGCAACTATTACTTCCCCAACGCGTGCATGACTGTCTCGTAAGTATTGTATATCCGATTTTGGTACGCAGCTAACCAGCGCAGACCGCACTTCTTCTACATGATGAGATGTGTTCCAACGTCGGTTAACCACTGCTCGATGGAATACGAAGTCTATCGACACAAGGACTCCAGCGATGCCGACTTTAAGAAGATCGACGAGATGTTCAAGAGAATTCTGGGTGAGGATAAGTGGCTTTGCAACAACGCCCAAAAGAACCTCAACGCCGGTGTCTTCATCAACGGAGAGATGCATCCCAAGATGGAGCAAGGTCCTCTGTACTTCCAAAGTCAGGTGAGAAAGTTTTTGAATCAGCACCATAAACTTGAGGAAGCGGCAAAGAAGGAGATTCGACCTGCTCAGCAGGTTTTGAGTGGGGATAAGGGCGTGACTGAGGTTGACATGGGTTTCTGTTCTGGAGTGGCCTGTGGTAAAGAGAAGGGAGCATTGGAGTGGTGAGGTCAGTAAGAAGAAAGGAAGACGGTGGGATTCCTGCAGTGCCCAGATGGGTCCAGTTAGTTCAGTAACCCCGTACTCTTTCCCAACCTTGGAGCTCCCTTGGCATGAAGCGCCCCAAAGTGTCATCTCTACGCCCTTGGGTATCCCAACCCTGGAGTGCCTCTGGACTCCACGGCGACGCTTCCTGAGTGCAAATATTGGACCCTCGACGCATCGGTCGCGTGGCCCAATGGCAAGGCGTCTGACTACGAATCAGAAGATTCTGGGTTCGATCCCCAGCGTGATCAAGTTCTTTTTTTGCGTCTCTAGGGCGCGACGGGTCTTGCAACTTCAATGGCCATTCTACCCGTTAGCGATTTATGGCGAAATATGTACATGACGATTGAAAGAAGGGAATATTCTTTTTGAAGTCTCAGGGGAGTTTGTAACGGTTTGCACGTGTCCTCGGGAACCTTAGTGCGAATATGCTTTAAGCTTAAATGGATCTCCTTCCCGTTCCTCTTTATCTTATCAACAGTCAAACAACTTCTTTTTACAGCTCCGATCTTAATATCGTTCTCCCCTGGGGCATCATTTGGGAGACCTTAGCACATGCGATGCTTCAAATATCAGGTTCGGCTCAAACCCGGCCTCCTACGCAGCCCCATGCAGTCAGATTGAGGCCTCCCTCACGGACTGGGTGTTGCGTGCGCACACTGGGCATGGGTACTCAGGCAATGGGTAGAGCCACGTTGAAGGCCTGATAGGCTGCACATTGAGGCTGTCGGCTGGCCGCCTCTCGAATCATATCTTAGAAATGCAGCGTTTAGATCCACAATGGGTTCTGTTATTGGGCCAAGATTGTGGCTGCTTGAAGCGACGGACTGCACAGCCTGATTCTTGAACAACCGTATTGAGGGACTGTTGGTTGAAAACCCCGCATCGTTTTCTCCGGCTGAGTATCGTCTGTGATGTCGTCGCCCCAGGTTAAAGACACAAGCCCTTGTACCGACGATGAAACGCAAACTACTCCAAGTTTTGCGGCCCAAACGCAGCAGCAGATCGCCATCTCCAGCTAGTGAGAGACGCCAGGATACGCCACCTCATCCAGCGCCGTCTCAGTCTGGCCCTTCAGTGCCCACACCTGCGCCAATCACTCCAGAACTTCAAGTGTCGGCGGCCATCCCGGCCGTTAGGGCTCCGGATGATCTAATTCGAACTCGGATTTGGAATAGCGCCTATGAGAAGGTCAAAGAAGATGAGCCAAGTCTAGTTGAAGCTTATGAGAAGATCCTCTCCGCTCAGCTTACTAACGACGAACCTGCTCAGCTGGATAGAGGCTCGATCAACGTGATCAAGCAAGATGCGGATGCCAGGCAAGACCAGATGAAGCAGTTGGTCGACAAAGGACTGGAAAAGACCGAAAGGGTGTCCAACATCAAAGAAAAGGTCAAGGAAGGGATGCAGCCCATTAAGAACGTCAAAGACTTTGTGGCGTTGGCGGTCAAGACTGAGCCATCTGCTGCGGTTGCATGGGTGGGCATAACGGCATGTATGGAGGTGAGTGCCACTCTACTCAGGTATATGATAAAGTCCGACTAACTTTAACAGATCATCACAAACCCGGTTACCGAGCCAGGTATCAACCGTGATGGCGTCAAGCACGTGCTTGAAACAGTCCAATGGTATTGGGAGCTGTCGGATCTTCTCGATGCCGACGGGGCCGACGAGTCTACCATCAAACTGCAGGAACTACTTGAGAAACACATCGTAAGCCTCTACAAGAAATTACTCGTGTATCAGATGCAGAGTGTGTGCCTGTACAACAAGCACTGGGCTGCAGTTCTCGTCCGGGACCTCGTCAAGATCGATGACTGGCAGGAAAAGGTCGGCTCGATCAAAAACGCCGAGGAGGCCCTTCGTCAAAAGATCAAGCAGAAAAACAGCGAAATTCTCAAATCACGGTTGGCTTGTATCGATGACAAGTTGAGACACTTACGTCTGGACGTTCAAGCAGTCACGTCGGCTGTGGGAGGGGTTGAGTTAGCTGTCAATGAGCAAACCCGAGGCCTGTTGAAAATGCACTACGACGACAAGGACAACGAGTGCCTCAGGGACCTCTACATCATCAATCCACAAACACACAAACAACGACTGGAGAAGACCAAGGGTGGCCTCCTCAAGGATTCGTACCGATGGATTCTTGACCACGATGACTTCCGCAGATTCCGGAGCGACCCAGAACGTCGGCTATTTTGGATCAAGGGTGATCCTGGCAAAGGCAAGACGATGCTTCTCTGTGGCATAATCGACGAGCTTGAGAGGGAGTCCACACACCCTTTGTCATACTTTTTCTGCCAGGCAACTCAAGACCATCTTCGCAGCGCCATTTCGGTGCTCCGCAGTCTCATATGGCTTCTTTGCAAGAAGCAGCCAACACTGATGCCTTGTGTTCGAGAAGCATATGACATGGAAGGCAAGAAGTGCTTTGAGGAATTTTTCAGCCTCAAAGGCATCCTCAAGAGTATGCTTCAACTGCCATGCCTACAAACTGCAGTCTTGATTGTCGACGCTCTGGACGAATGCTCATATCGAAGACAGGAAGTCGTTGAGAGAGAAGAGCTGATTGATTTGATCATTGAACTGTCTGAAAATTCCAGCGCAAAATGGATCGTTTCAAGCCGCAACTGGCCCGTCATTGAGGGGCAATTCCGACCTGCCGACAAGATCGCGGTTTCTCTCGAGTTGAATAATGACTCCATCTCCCGGGCTGTGGAAACCTTTGTCCGATACAAAACTGACGAACTGGCTCGCATCAAGCCTTTCGACAATCAAACCAAAGATGCCGTTCTGCAAAGACTTCTCCTCGGTGCAAACGACACGTTTCTATGGGTGGCCTTGGTGTGCAAAGAGCTTGCTCGTCCTATTGTCAAACCATGGGAGGCATTAGCCAAGATCTATCAACTCCGTACCGGGCTCAACGACTTGTATGAGCGCATGCTGGAGCATATCGTGGCCTCAGACTACTCAGAGCTCTGCCGAGAGATCCTTGCTATCGCCTGTGTCGCGTATCGACCCCTGTCGCTGGATGAGTTGCGAGCTCTTGTACCCGAACTCCAGGCCTACGGGTCAGAGGCATTGAGGGATCTCATTGGAGAATGCGGATCATTTCTTACCATTCAAGAAGATGTCATCTACTTCGTGCATCAGTCTGCCCAAGATTTCCTGGTCGGCAACGGAAAGGGCAAGATATTCCCTTCTGGTACCCAAGAGCAGCACCGTGTTCTATTTAGACGCTCATTGGAAGCTCTGAAAGTCCTCCGGAGAGATATATATGGCTTGAAGTCCCCAGGAGTTTCCGTCAAGGATATCATACCATCGGATCCAGACCCCCTATCACCACTGAAGTATGCTATCCTTTACTGGATCGACCACCTGGGCCAATTCCAAGGGGACCAAGACATCTCTGATGATGAGGCCATCTACAAGTTCCTGAGAGGGAAATACTTGTACTGGCTTGAAGCACTGATCCTAAAAAACTTGATAGGTCAAGGGTCAGAAAAGATTGAGAGGCTTCGAGCCATAGTGGTGAGTATGCAATAATTCAAAACGGCCGGGGGCAATGTCTAATGTTTTGGCAGCGTTGTAGTAACGTTACAGGTCTCAGTGATCTTGTTAACGATGCTTGGCGATTTGTGTATTCGCACTTGGAGATCATTTCGGAAGCACCACTCCAGCTCTACGGTTCAGCTCTCCTATTCAGTCCCACTGGAAGCATGATAAGACAACTCTTCGCACACGATGAGCCAAGTTGGTTGGTTATGAAGCCAAGGACGAGACAAAACTGGAGTCCGTGCCTTCTAAAAACTTAACTTACTCGTCTTATCTGAGAAGAAACGTAACCGCCAGGTGGTTATTTCACCTAATGGAAGGACTTTTGTGCGACTGGAAGATGATGCTGTCGAAATTCATAACATTGGCTGGAGCGACATGACCCATTCAATCAAGCTCGCCGATTCGGCGGGCAGCAAGGCCAGCTTTGCACCAAACGGGGAACACCTCGCAGTGGGTTCAGATGGGGGAGTCATCCGGCTCCTGGATACAAAGACAGGGCGCCGCGTTTGGGAATTTGTAGGCCACGAGGACAGAATCAGTGCTCTCGCCTCTTCCCCTAATGGAAAACTACTAGCATCAGCCTCACCGAAGGGAATCATCATCTTGGATCTGAGCACAGGCCACCGGCTTCGAACACTGGGTTGCGAGAGTCAGCGCGTCATGTCTTTCTCGGTTGATAGCCAGCGATTGGCATCAGCTTCATTCTCAATGGAGATAACCCTATGGGACGTTACAACCGGTGTTTGCACCTGGACCACACAAGCTCACGATAAACCTATCGGATCTCTCGCATTCGTTTCCAGAGACTCTCTGGTCTCTAGTTCAAATGATAAAAAAGTCAAGATTTGGGACTTAGCCAAGAAGGCCTGCACTCAGACACTCCAAACCGATTGCGAATCACCGTCGGTCGTGTCCCTTCAAGACGGCAGCCGTTTCGTGTACTTCTCAACACATGGCTCTCGGACAGCAACTGTCTGTAACGAGCAAGGGATATGCCTTCAGACCATAACTATGAGCAGCCATTTGGATGTTCTGGTTGACTTCGTGTTCCTGCCAGGCCTACAGTTGTTGGCCAGGACTTCTCGACAAGCACTCATACTCTGGGACTTAGCATCAAAATCATCTGAGCAAGATGATGTGGAAATCGACACCGTACTCTACGACCTAGTGTTGTCATATGACGGCAAGTATTTGGCTTCATGCTCAGAAAACCGCAGAGTCAGGCTTTGGGATACTTCTGCCAGCACCTATCACCTGACGCTTGATGTTTCGCAGAGTGTTTCCCCAGGAAGCATCACCTTTTCAGATGATGGCCGACTCCTGATCACAAAACAATCTCATCATGGACTACTTGTCTGGGATACCGCTGACGGCAACTGCCTTGGCACTTGCGACGGCGGCCGCTGGGAGTTATCCCTCTCTTCTGATGGCCGACAGCTCGCATTGGAATCAGCCGAGGACATCATGATACACGATCTTGCCACTGGCGATTGCATGCAGAAGATCAAATCCGACGTCCGGGGACGTCAATTTCTGGTAAATGCAAACCAATTGGTCTTGGCCTCTGACAAGGATATCAAGGTCTTGGACATTCCTCAATCGCGGTGTATAGCCTCATTGTCAATACCGTCGTCTCCGGAAGAGGCTGTCGGTGACAACTGTTATCGGCCACGACGAAGAACACGGTTCTCCAGTCAGGCGTCTTCAGCAGTTGAGACCAGGACGATTTACGCCGTTGCGCTGTCAAATGATTCCAACTTCATTGCGGTGGATGATCATGATTCCACCCAGGTTTGGGATCTAATCACTCAAACGTTACACTACGAGTTAAATTTCGAAGCGAAATCACTCACCTTTTTCCCAGACGGTCAATTGATGTTATATAACAATCGAGCACGCAACACTGTTGAGATCCTAAAACTGAAGACGGGCACTCTCCTACGTAGCATCCAGCTTCCACGCTGCACGTGGCAAAGGGAGTGGCGGCTTGACCCTGACGATCAGTCTCGACTCTGCACAGAATTCGGTGTCATCGACCTGACTGACAGTCTTCGTGGTCCTGATTTTGAAATTGATGATGATTGGCGCCAGCCTCCCCACAGCCCCAAGTATCTTGGCTACGGTCTGAGTGTCGACGGCGCGTGGATCCTCAAAGGTAGCACGCGTATCCTCTATTTACCCCCAGAATATCGCCGCAGGGCGATTGTGGCGGGCTCAACTGTTGCAATCGCACACGAGGAGTCGGGACAAGTATCAGTGCTTCGGTTCGCGGAGGGGGGGCAGAATGAAGATGGAAGAGAGCAATGTCAATGAGAATGGTTGTGTTGGAAATGTGTTCTTTATTATATTTGAAGCCCAGTCGTCGATGGGAGAACTGAGCAAGAAGATCAAGTTCTCAAATGTCTCGTCCCACCCCCTAGAAGTGATCTACGCCTATCGCCTTAAGTCGCCTCTTCTCATACGCCTTCGTCGCCCTCCAATTACTAACAAACATGACAAGAACAAACAAAAAGATAAACCCAGCCGCTATCAAAGGAACAATAAGAGAAAAAACCGTGAGCCCATAACTCGTATCCTGAAAAGCCTGATTACCCTCCAACCTCTCAACACTCAGCCCAACCTGCATTGCCGACAGTGCAACCACGACGTAACCCAGGATTCCGGCCAGCACGGAAAAGTTATCCCGGAGGAGGTCGCCGTAGACGGAGTGGGATGCTACTCTGGAGTAGCCCCGGAATAGGTAGCCTTTTCGGAAGCTGTAGATCTTGTTGAGGCGGCTGAGACGGAGTTCGCCGTACCAGTATCGTGGGTTGATGCGGTCGTAGCGGTGGTTTTCCAGGAATTGGGCTGTTAGGGCTTTCCAGCTTTCCCAGCTGATGGCGTCTGGGAGTAGACCACATTCTTTGGCGATCCGGAAGTCGCTCCGGTAGGCGATCAATGCCGTGTAGGAGAACAAAAATCCCCGGGCGCAAGCATCGAGGTTTCCGCGATACCCGTCAATGTGCTGAGCATCGGCTGTGATGCCAATGTGGGCCTTCCAAAAGTCTGGGTCCAGGAGATAAGGGGGCAGCGGCTTTAGAAAGATGCGGTTCCTCCACCAGACCATGTGAAGCGCGACATCTTCGCAAATAACAATGTCGCGAGAGAGAAGCCGTTGGTGATGAAGTGGCCGAGGTGGCATCGGCCGACCACAGATCCAGAGAAGATCATGAATGTCGTTGAGTCGCTTCACGAGCAGCTCATTCTCAAGAAACTCTGTATCGGACTGAGGGATGACGATGTCATCATTGACGCGACTTGTTGCCGGTAAGAGACTAGCCTCGCTCCGCTTGATATGCTTCTCATGATAGTCCGGTTCAAGAACTTGCAATGTATATGGAGGAGAAGATAGATCCATGATAGAATTAAACTTTAATCAAGGTGTAGCGGATGAAAGAGGTTGCAAGTCTGGTGGGCACAAATCCGTCTACAGAAAAACCACCTCCTTAGAAGGGAAAAAAAATTGGGAAATTAAAAACTCCCCCAACCGATCGAGCAAGGGTCAGGGCACGAGCTAAACAGGCATCCAAGACAATTGGGGGCGAAAACTCAACCATTGGACACTTGGCTCGTATGACTCCATTTAATCTCGGCCACGGGGGGGAAATCATTTGCGAGGAACGCCACCCGCTAATGACGGGACCACCCTTTTTGTGGTCTTGAGGCCCGCTTCCCGGTCCCGTGGCTGAAACGATAAAAAAAGCGAACGGGTCTCTGAGCCAACGCCAAAAAGGCGGCTCGTTATCCCTTTCAAAGAGGGGAAGAGAGCTTTCTTTATGGTAATCACTTCGAGGGGATCAGTATCAACATGTCGCTTCGTCGGTCGACAACTCGAGCCAGAGCTCAGGCCAGCGGTGATGCTGCTGGTCCAAGGCAAAAGAGGGGGCTTGCGGATGTTCAACAGGGGATCTTGCAACTCCACCCCGAACCAGGCTCGGAAAAGGACAAAGAGACAGAGATTGAGTAGGTTTCACTTCAGCCCTATGAGGCTCTCACCCACGATGAACCCCTCACTTACGCATTTTCAGCATTGTGTTTGTTCCTGGTCTTGGCGCCCATCCGGTAAATAGCTGGATGTCTGAAACGACCAAATTCAACTGGGCTGTCGATAAGGAGGGAATAGCGAAGGACTTTCCCAATGCGCGCATCTTGCTATACATGTACGAGTCTGCCTGGATGGGTGGACTCAAAGTGAAGCAGTTCCTTGGTAATCTTGCGTATACTCTGCTTCATGGCTTGGACGGGATAAGAAATGTTGGTACATGTTAATACCGCAAGTGATGTACACTAACCGAGTCAACCAGGAATCCGAAAAGTCAAACCCAATTGTGTTCATTGGACATAGTATGGGAGGTTTGGTCATTGCCAAGGTTTGATCCTATCATTCTTGTACAAGTATCACAGCTAGAACTAACTGGTAACAGGCCATCTGTCTCGCAGAGTCCCGCAAGAATGTCTACCCTCACTTATTCGAAGACATTGCCGGCTGTGCCACCTTCGGTACTCCATTCAAAGGTGCCGAAGCTGCTTCCATGGCTGTCATGCTCTCATACGTCGGCGAAAAGATGGCCAAAGCCGAACCATCAAAGCTCCTAGAACTGATGAGACCCGATGATGAGAGCTTAACGGAGTTGAGACGCGACTTTGTGAGAGCTGTGGGAGAATTGCATCCCAAGATTGGACTGTTTGGCTTCTGGGAAGAACACAAGACCAAATTTTCCGATCTCGGGCCTGTACCGGATTTTATCAAGCGTCTTGGAATTCCTCTACCCAAGAATCTTGCAGAGTTTGTCACCAGAGACTCTGCAATCTTGGATTGTATGGACTCTATGGGTTTGGCAGCGAATCATCGAGACTTGGTCAAGTTTGAGAGTTCCAAGGATCTTCGGTATGCGCTGGTTCGAAGTCCGCTCAAGAGATTGATCAACGGTGCTGCTTTGGTCGTCAAGAACCGTCGTCAGTCAACGAGACATATCGACAGAGACCTTGTCAACAAGGCTATGGATGCTCTTGATGGAGCTCGAGTATGGAAAAGGCGAGATGAGATTGGCCAGAAATTTACGCTTTCGTCGTGGGTACCCGATGAGCCGGAATACATTGGTTGGCTCTCCAAGGATGGTGCCTTGCCTGTGTCTCAAGGGTCTGAGCATCTTGAACTCGGACAATATCTCTGGATTCGTGGTCCAGATGGAAGAGGAAAAACCAGTGCCACGTTGGCAGCACTCAACGGTATCGACAAAATGATCGAGACGCACCGATCTCCTATCCTGCTCGCATACTTCTTCTGCGACAATACCAGCGATCACGGCACAGCTGAGGAGCTCGTCAAGTCACTTTTATGGCAGCTCATCAAAAAGCAAGAGACTCTGGCTGCACATGCCAAGTTTCTACTCAGCAGGACAGGCAAAGGTGACTCCAAGGGTCAGCCACTGCTCACAGTTGAGAATCTGTGGCAGGTACTTCAAGATATCCTGGCTGATACGAGCTTGTCCAACACGAGGATATACCTTGTCATCAACAACCTTGATGCTCTTCGTGACTCAAACTCTACAACCACCCTCCTGGACTTGCTCAACATGGAGATTAAGAACAGGACTGGACGACACGCGTTGGTCAGATGGATGATCACCAGCGGAGAGTCCTACAGCATTGGACAGGCCCTCAAGGGAGAGTCTGTTCGGCTGATCGACCTCGAGGATGCAAAGTACAGCGATCAAGTCCAGTTGGAACTGAAGAATCATGCCTCTGAGAAAGTCTCCGCCTTGGTCAGGGACAAGAACTACAGCCCGGCTCTCAGATACTTTGTCAGCAGCTTGATCGGCAAGCGAGCTCAGAACACACAATGGATCGACATTACCTGTGTTCATCTCAAGGAGCTTCCTGCCAAGACCGACCTTCAAGTCCGTCTTCAGTTGGAGGTTGTCCCACAAGAACTCGACGCCCTTCTCAACTTTGCTTGGCAGCAGATCTTTGACGTCAACCGTGCTAGGGTTGCTGAGATCAAGGAGATGCTGAGGGTGTTAGTTCTCACCAACGAAGATCCAACAGAACAGGAGCTCGCTCTTCTTGCAGGTTTGGACTCTCCCGAGGAACAGGCAGATCTTCACGACTTGGTGTCCAAGTGCAAGCCGCTGCTGAGCATCAAGTCGAATACCAAATCTGACACAACGGTTTGCTTCATTGATCCTGTGGTCAAGAAGCATCTCTTGGAGAATGCCCACAACATGCTTGGACTGTCAGAAGAGGACATCAAGCTACAGCACGGCATGCTTGGCCTTCGAGCATTCGATCATGTCATGAAAGCTCTTAAAGATATCAACACCACTCAGCCAGATGAGGATGATAATGGTGAAGAAGATGACCAATCCACAGACAACGAGTCTGATGGTGAAGACGACGACGACGACGATGATCATGAAGAGGAAGAAGATGATGATAGTGATGACGATGACGATGATGACGATGATGATGACGGTGAAGAGGATGAAGATGAAGACCCTGAAGCACTTGAGATCATCGGCAAAGCTCACGCTTACGCCGTCAAATACTGGCTACACCACGCTAGCCAAGCCACTACCGACATTGCTGATGATTTGAGTAAAGAGGTGGAATTTTGGAAGAAGGACTCAGTCATTCGTCGTCGTTGGCTTACCGAACATCACCGACTCACCGATTCCTTCAAGAACTATGAGCGTGCCGAACTAACTGGTCTTCATGTGGCTTCTGCCATCGGATTCAGGGGGTTGGTTGCAGCTCTGTTGAAGAATGGATATGATGATGAGAAGAACATGAGAGACTCGCTATGCTACACGCCTGTAAGTTCTCCTCGGACAACTACCCATTGAGAATTGCAATGATGAACACATGACTAATGTAGAATGACCATCTAGCTTCACTTTGCCGCCGCATTCGGGAAGACAGACATCATCGAGGAACTTCTAAACAAGGGCGCCCCAATCAACAACGGCATGGAGGACAACCTCCAGACTCCTCTGCATCTGGCTGCAGCCAATGGTAACGTCAAGGCCATGGTCATGCTACTCCAGAGGGAAGCAGACCCGAATGCCAGCTGTGATTCATTTGGTAGAGTCATCAACGCTGCCGTGGACTCTGGAAACTGTGACGCTGTGAAACTCCTGGTTGAGAAGGATGTTTCTCTTGAGGGAGAGGACAGTGAGGAAGAGGAGGATGATGAGACTGAAGACGAGAACGAAAACAAGGATAATGAAGATGAAGATGAAGATGATGAGAACGAAGACGAAGATGATGATGAGGACGACGACGACGACGAAGATGACGAAGAAGAGTTCATTCGCTCTCCTCTCGCCCTGGCAGCCCTCCGCTCCGACCTAACGATGTTCGAATTCCTCATCAAAAACTACTCGGAGAAACTTCCACCAAAAGAGTTCAACAAAGCCCTCATCAAGGCCGCAGAAAGTGGTCGTCTCGAAGCCTTCAACAGACTCTTTGACTCATACGAGCATCCTGAGGAGACATTCCAGAAGGCATTGGAAGGAGCGTCTTACGCAGAAAAAGTGGGATATTGTGGCAATCCTACTTGAGAAGCGGCCTGGTTTGAACTGCGATCTTCCCTTTTTGGATGCGGCGGAGAGTGATGATGGGGATCAAGCTATTCGGTCGATAGAGGCTATGTGGGAGTATACTAACGGATCCATCTCTGCTGAGACGTTGGATAAGTCTTTGTATCAAGCTACCGATTATCAGAACGAAAAGACGGTTCAGTTGCTCCTCAGGTTTGGAGCAAGTCCTGATGCTACCGGAGAAGAGTAAGTTCGATCCCACTAGGACGTTGTTCTTGCTAACCATGGATTTTCGTCAGGTATGGGAATGCTCTGACTGCAGCAGCTTACGACGGCACCAAGAATATCGTCAACATGCTCCTCGACGCCAAGGCCGACATCAACTCTCCCAACGGATGGGCTCTGCAGACCGCTGCTGCCGAGGGTCATATGGAGATTGTCGAGCTACTTCTCGAGCGTGGAGCTGATGTCAACTCATTGACAACCAACGAGAACATGAGCTCGGGAACTGCTCTTCAGGCAGCCGTCGAAGCGAGAAACGAAGACATTGTTGCTCTCCTTCTTGAGCATGGTGCTGATCCTAACCTCGGAGGAGGTTCGCTCACATGCCCCATCATCGCTGCGGCAAACAACGGAGAGAAGGAGATTCTCGAGCGTCTTATCAACGCCAAGGCTGACGTGAATCGCTTGGGGGGACAGTACAATTCAACTCCTCTGACCTACGCAGCGATGTATCTCCCCCAAGAATCACTCCGGTCTATTCTCGATGCTGGCGCCGACATTAACTTTGCCGACGAAGACGGCGACACTCCACTAATTCTAGCTGCCAGGGTGCCAGATGCCGAGTCTGTGCAGTTTCTGCTTGATCGTGGCGCCGACGTGTTGCTAAAGAACAATGACAACTACAACGCGTTGGATGTGGCTGTGGGTACTGAGGATATTGCTTGCATTAGAGCTGTTGCCACACATGTTTCTGCGATAATGGAGGCGTTGAGTGTTGCCATGGCTGGTGGTGATGCTGCTGTTACGGCTGTTGTTCGAAGTGTTGAGAACCGCAAGCAGGAACTCAACTATGATGAGCCAATTCCTGAGGAAGATGAAGAGGAAGAGGAGAAGGAAGAGGAGGATAGTAAGGGCACTGCTGAGCCGGTTGAAGTTGAAGGAACTATTCCTGGTGCTGCTGAGGGAAAACATGAGCAAGCCTTAAACCGGCCTGCTTCTGAAGCGATATCTTTTGACTCTACTAGCACTCTTGTGCCTGAAGAAGCAGGAGGTTCGGGCAGTCAGACACCAGACAATGGCGCAGCTCTGAGAAACAGCCATCAGCCTCCTCAGGCAGGCTTCGCTCCCATCAGGAGAAAACCCATCACCAGCGCCAGACCCACCCCATACAGACCATACCAACCGCCTGGTGATGGAACCCAGCAACCCGGGTCTGAACAGAATCAGTATTTCGCCTACCGACCGGGAGCACAGCCAGAGACTGGAGCTCCTGTCCCGCAGCCTCCTGAGCAAGCGCCTCAATGGCCACCGAACCCAGCCGGAGTAGGAGAACAGTAAGTTGGCTTTCTCGTGATGACAATTGAGATTTTGCTAACTAGAAAGGATACCTGGATCTGACAGAAAAGAAAATCGATCGTCGTTCTTTGGGATGAAGGCTCCCTGGTCAGGAGATCGTTACTCCTAAGATTCGATAAAGTATTAGACACGATAGCATATTAATGCCTAACACCACTTCTAACTTTCTCAAACACTAGATTCAATAGACACACGCAATAAATAGAATTGAATCTGAAACTACTTGCTAAGACGAACAGGAAGAGCAGCAGTGCCAGTGACGTTGAGACTCAAAAGATCAGGTCGAGAATAATGTCCCACAACATCAAGGTTCTGCTTAGCCTTGGCTCGATCAGCGAGATCAATCTCAGCATAAACAATACCCTCAGCACCAGGATCCAGCGGCTCAGAAAGCTCAGATCCATCAGGACCGTAGATCATGGTGAAGCCTCCACCGGGAGTCTTGCCCCAGGATCCAGAACCCATCTCGGCCAGCTTTGTGTTCGCCTTGCCCTTTTCGCTGAGGACTTCGGTGCAGGTCATGACAAAGCATGCGCCCTCCATTGCCATGACCTGGGAGAACTTGTTGCTTGCTGTGCCTGAGATGTGGTAGGCCCAGGGCTTTCCCTCTGGGGGCTCCCAGATGAGGGGCCAGCTTGCAACGTGGATGTCAACGTCCTGAGAATACTGATAGTATCGAAGGAGAGGTTGGGTGTGTTCCCAGCAGTTCAGACCTCCGATCTTGCCGAACTGCGAGTCGACAACGCCCTTGAGGGAGTCGGCCTGGCCATCGCCCCAGTAAGCCCTCTCGACGTGGGTGGGCTTGATCTTGCGACGGTGATGGACAATGGTTCCAGTGGGATCAATGAATGACTATGAACGTGTTAGTCCGAACATAGCAGAATCATGACGGAGGCTCACCTGTGCGATGTACAAAGTTCCACGGTATCGCTCGCTGTACCCAAGAACAACAAACACCCCAGCTTCACGGACAGCAGCCCTAATACGATCCATCTCCTTAGACTCCCTCTCCATCGAATTGTCAAAGTACTCGTTCATGAAGGGCACATTATCAAAGACCGAGTTTTGCCAGATGCTCCTTGTAAGGTCAATGGGCTAAGCACATTACTCTGGAAGACACAAAACTTACCACGGATATCCAGGGATGAAAACCTCTGGGAAGCCAACGACGTTGGCTCCGTTGCTGCCTGCTTCTTTGATCAGGGAGATGACTTTTTCGACGCCTCCTTGGAGATCGTTCCAGACGGGTTCGGCTTGAACGGCGGCAACCTTGATCTTGGAAGAAGCCATTGTTGGAGTGATGTTTGATGAAGTAGTTCTTGAGATGGTTTGTATTGTTCTTGTCTGTCTTGGTCTTCCTCCAAAGTTGGAAGCATCGCACCTCTTATATAATAAAGTCTACATGCTGTGTAACTATGTACGAGGCTAGTTGGGGTAATCGTGAGGCTGATCTTGCGGGGTGCATGCATATCGGGATAATTGATACCCGCCTGGGGAAGCATATGGATCGAACCACGCCTGGATAATTAATACCCGGATTCCGTACGGTCCGTATTTTGGACATGTTACTGGAAACTACAATGGATAAATAATATCCTGACATCAAGGGCCATATCATCTAGGAATAGATCTATCCGTTCGGTCCGTCTAGTATCATCTCGAGGAGGGGTATTGGTTCTTGATGATCACAGGCGGTCGGTTTGTAGATCTCTTATCTCGGAAGGAGACACATTCGGCAGTTCTCCATGAGCAGATTTGTTTGCTATCGATATCATCTCGTTATCCTAGAATGAATGACCAAGTATGAAACTATAGTAGTCATTTGAGAGCTTACGTGTTCTGATGATGTCGCTATAGGCGTTACATGAAGAAGATCCACCACCAATACCCAAGTATTTCATACACTACTAGTCATGACAATCTCCACTCAACCTTCTTCAGAAAAGTCAAACGCCATGCTTCCCATATTCTGATCAAAAGCCCAAGCCTGAAACAACTCATCAAACATCTCCGGAGGCAAAGCCTGCTCCCCACCAGCGCCCACCTCTTGGCCCTGACCAGTCGGAAAGGCTCCGCGCTCATACAGCTCAAATTGTCGCTTGTTGACTTCGGGAATGTCACCCACTAACTCCGGGGTAGAGAGGGTGACGCCCCATTGGTCAGCTAGGGAATGAATGGCGCGGATAGAGCGGTTGGCCCAGTCCCAGTTTGTGTTCATCTCGTAGAGTGCTTTGATGCAGACGCTGAGACAACGCATTGCCTCGTTGTTTGTATCAGATGCGCCCATTTTGAGATCTAGGAGATGGATAATTGCTGCTGTGAATATGGGATGGACTGCAGAGATTGGCTGGCATTGCTAATGAAACTTGTCAGTGGGTTCTATTGGCTAATTCGGGGAGGTTATGATTCACATTTGTATAATTACTCCTGTATATACGAACAATCTTTGCAATTTTTGATTGCCGATGCCTTGCAAGATTTCGAGTGCACGTCTTTGCCCTCAGGGTCGAATTCAACGCAGTTACGGCCGCGAGATAGAACCTTGAAGAAGGGTCGGTGAAGGAGAATGATCGCGTGGTGGTATTGAATACTGCGCATGCCATTAGCTTCTAGTCATACCTTGGGGTCCTGTAACTCACTGAAGATGGTAAACATATGGCGGTACAGGATATAGACTTGACTCGGACATCTTGAGAGATTTAGGAAGTTGATCAAACAACCTCGCAGCCCGTAGATGTGTTTCCATAACCCGGTCTTCTCGCTCTCTGTCTGTCCACGAGGAACGCTGAGCATACCTAATTTCGTATCAGTATCAATAACCACGTCGTTCAACTTTTGCATCGTACAGTTGATCAATGACTTCTGAAGTAACAATCATGATCTCACAAGTCTTGATGGCATTCTCGGTGATATGAGATGTAGGCCAGGGTTGTGACATCTTCCTCTGCTCCACTGAGAGAAGGGCTGCGGGTCGATCGAGAATCTTGGGTTTGGCGGTTGTGATGTTGTATTCTTGGATGCTGGCAGGTCGGCCCATTCCGAGACAGTACAATCTGAGATATTCGAGTCAGTAATTCCGCATGTCCACTTCATAGGTATCCCCTACTTGTCCAATACGTAGATGCCCCAAAAGGCAACGTTGCGAGCTTCGACGTCCTCTTCGGAGATGATTCCTCTGGCAGCATATTGAGTGCAGTCCGACTGTAAACCTAGGTTCATCGCCATGCGCGTCGCCATGCCGATGTACATGAACCCAAGACCTTCGTTGTCGATGGAAGCCCAGAATAGTCCTAGTAGTGCCGCCGCCTGAACTGTTGATGTTGTCGGGGCTTCGTATTCATAGTGCAGCATGGCCTTGGCTTGATCTGCAAATATGTGGCCAGCAGTGTTTGCATCTCCCGGATCTGTTCTGAGCTCTGGTCTCGGTGAGTAGCGTGACGAAAGGGCGAGTATGGCGTTGAGGAGCAAAGGCGTGCAGAAGCGTCCAGACTTTTCAACGTAAAGGTCGACGATGAAGGACTCTCGGGGTACAATGTACTGCCATGAATTCTGCCATTTCCAGAATAATCCCAGAAGATGATCGCGCAGTTCGTCTGTGGGCTCGAAGTAGGTTGGCATTTCTTGTGCTGCCGCAATTCCTCGGTGTCGAGCTTGGACTGAAGAAGCGACCTTGAGAGACGTACTAGGCATGAGGTCAAAATTGCTAGATGTTCCAAAGAACCTCAATTCTCCAGCATCGCCTATCGTGAAGCATCCAAGTGCATCTGCAAGATCATCCACTGACTCGCCTTGTGTGGCATCATCGGATGGCGACTGTTCAAAGGTGGCTTCTAATGCAGCCGTACTCACCCCTTCTCTCGGCAGGCGGTAGTTGGAATCATGAACAAATAGTGGATTTGTTTGTGTTGCGAGGGCTAGGCTCTTCTCAAGTGTTTGAATGCGTGCCTCCAGAGCCATGATGTACGCGTTGCTGGGACGTCTGGATTGCGTGAGATTTGAGACAAATATGTGTGGCGAATTTTACGGACCTTCTTTTGCTTTCTTCTTGAGTGTATTCGCACTCTTGCTGACGATATTTGCAGGCACCGCATTGTGGTTGTTGGCCGTCGCACTGGGATAGTCAGTAGGATGCCGCTATCTCGGGTTTGGTTGCTTACCTTTGTCCTTTTTACTCGACATCCATTGCATGCAAGGGTAATCCTTTTTCTCCCCGGTCGCCGAGCCGGCTCCGTGGTGGGGGGCATCTTTGACCTAGGCCTTGCCGGCCAAGCACACTCTGCGCCGTCAACACGAGGATATCGTTACCCGTCAGGCTGATACAGGTCCCCTTCTCAGGAGACAACGTAGTCCAAATCGAGCGGGGTTTCCGTGATATAAACATTGGCAAGATCAAGGGGAGACCCGACGCGGCAGATAAGTTATTCCAGGGATGATCCGCGCCAAACGAGCACTAGTAAACTTTGATAACTAAGTGAGGCCTCTCATTGATCCGAGACAGGGATTCAAAGTGCGGGGAAGCTACCGGCTGGCGTGACTGGCTGGGCTGCCAAGGAACTGGCGCTGCTGGAAGTGGTTTGGTCGCGCGCGTCGTTGTCGATGAGGCGCTTCTTACTTACCCTAGACTTTAAGGGTTAAATTCGTCGAATAGGTCGAGCCCTTTTGCTGGGTGGTCCTGCTGGACCTTTATGGTCGTGATTATTATACATTTAAAGTCACTATTCTGTATGAAAATTGAGTAAGATTAGTGAGGAAAGGACTAACTGTGCAAACTATAGACAGCTTTTAGACAAAATATAGCGTCGTGGATCGGTTGCTCTAATTGTCTAACCATTTGGTTAGATCTCTTAAAACTCAGACTAGCGCAGCTTTAAGATCGTATCTCTTGGTGTCAAAAATCGATCTATTCGATTCAACCATAGTGCTCCATACCAGGGTTCTTGGGTTGCTTTCTTCGTTGCTGTGGTGGTGCATTGTGGCGCAACGTTGCCAACGTGGCTGAAATCTCCTAAACCCTGTCTGTTGTTATGGCAATTAGTTCCCCTCACAACGCGTCTTTTTCATCCTTCATCTTCACATTCGTGACAACAACCTAAGGCGAACTTGACCCCCAAGAGATACCCGGATTTATATAGTACCGTTAAACGACATGCCGGATAACCCTACTATCCGTCTCTGGCTTGACCACGTATCAGACGGTCCACCTGAGAGCAATGTCGCGATTGTTCCAAGCGAAGCAACATCGCGTAAGCGGAAGCCCAGCTCGTCAGTATCAACAGAGGGATCCATGTCTGCTCTATCCAAAAAGGCGAAAAATTGACAATAATTATTTCACTTTCCGAGCTAAGGATTTAAAGACAGGTGCCATGCACAACCCACCATCTAGACCCTCTCTAGAGTCCTCTGAAGTTTCTGAAGCCACTACTCCCAAGTCAATGTCAGAGTCATCTATTTTCTGGGGTGAGATGAGGAGAATTCCTGCGGATGATGCAGGTCTCGAATATCAGGAGCTTAACGTCGATGCACCTCCACCTGTGGCTGCCAACTTGATCCGGCTCCTTGGGGATATCGGCAAGGGCATTGGAATTCTACCACATGAGTATAAAAAGGGTATAACCAACTCTGTTCAACAACAGAACTGGAATCTTAACCCATGGAAAGAGGCCTTTCTGGAAGAGGGTGATGGGTCTAATGCCTCTCTCCCTGGCTCTGTCCCGACGTGGGAAGATATGTTTGCTCTGGGGATTCGCGCGAGAGACTGCACTGTTGAAGGCCACGATGGAACCAGTTGGAAAATCGAGGTTCGTTATGAACTTCTTGAAAAGATCTTTCGATCATTGGGGGAAAACTCCTTGGACTTTATGTCATGGTGAGTTTTGTTCCTCGCATGGGTGTTCACTTAAGCCAAATTGGCTAACCGCTGATAGCACAACTGCACGCCCGGATCGAACCTATCTGCCACGGCCCTGGGTAACGAAATTGGTCGACTTTTGCATTTTCGATAATACGGACGCTAATAGTCAAGCTCGGCGGGATTTTAGAGAGCGTACACCTGGACGATCAGTGAACCACACTGATTACCGCCCTCTTCATAACCGACCTATTATTCTCAGCATCGAAACATGGCGTCCTGAAAAAACCCTGGACATGAAAAACCTTTCAATGGGAGTGTGGCATGCTACCCAATGGAGCTTTCTTCGAACAGCAGTAGCTCAAAACTTTACAGAAGCTGATCGAGAAACAGCGAGCAAGCTAGCCTATAAACAGCTGAGGAAACTTGGATTCGTTCCTGGAGTTGTTGTTCACGGTCATCGATGGCTGTTTGTCTTTTTCGACACTGGAATCCTTGACGTCAATTGTTGATGGGCGTGAAAGAACAGTCTATCGGACTGTGTTGTGGGCTGGACAGGAATTTGGTTCGACGAGGAGTATGCGAAAGACTTATCAGATTGTTGCTGGACTGAGGCGTTTGGCTGGATGGGCTAATGATGTTTATATGCCTTGGTTTAGGCGACATGTACTTTTAATTCGGGATGAAGATAAGGACGCGTGATCACATCTATGGATCGCTAATTCTACCCAAGACAATAATAGTTAATAATAGAAGCTCGCAAAATCAACCCCAGAGCGAGCCGCCTCCCTCCTCTCCGTGTGACCTAATTCTGTGGTACGAATAGAGCCCATCTCAGACATGTTCTCAGCTCACTTACAGATCAGCCGTAGACCACAGATCAAGAGAAACGAGACGCGCCAATGCGAGCTGTCTACTTGTGTAATAATTGTGGCGAAGCAGTAAGCTGCAGTCTGAACTTTATTGAGATTATTGATATCAACAGTAGACGTATACAGGTGAACGAACAGCTCGCGCCCTCATGGCCAATCATTGAAGCTGCATACCCCAGGGAGCCACCTGAACTACGCGCAGTCAGCTCTTGTCCAGCCACTACGCCGTCCCACGGCACGGCTATCAAGTTGCCCAGAATGACGCCATCGAACCTCTCAATCAACACGTCTAGTCATTCCCAGCGCTCAACATGATGCAGCCTCCCTCGTGGCAACCCGCAGGGCTGAGCCAATATTTAAACTCTTTCCACATTGAGTAATTTTCCTCTTTTGATGAAACGAAGCGCCGTCCTATCATATGGTGACGATCATGCATGGAGACTGGGGTTGGTGATCGTCACGCCAAGCTTTTGTGCTCACGTCGCAGCGGTACATTGGGCCAGAAGGGGTTTGGCGCCGTGGCTCAGCTTGGAGGGAAAACAACATGACGTCTATCAACATAAAGCTGAGAATTGTTGAATTATGGTATATAAGGCTGGAGGTTGGGAGGTCAAAATGAAGTTGAAGCAGATCAATTCACTCCACCCTTCATCACAGTTACAAGATACACATTGTCATCTCTACATCTTTGTCCAATGCATATTCACGCACCATTGAGTCTGCTAGCCTTTGCGGCAGCCAGCTCAGCAGCACGCATCGTCGCAACAGACAATGTCCCACTCCTCGGTCCAGCCTTTGCCAGCAACTTTGACATTTCCAAGTCAAAGGCAATCGAAGACGCCAAAGCCAAGTTTCCAGCTCTCGTCGAAGAGCTCTTCGAATCCAAGACACTCGACAAAGATGGTCTCATCTTTTCCCTCGATGTCTTTTCGGCTAGCACCAACAGCTCCATCTACAGCTACAAGCACGTCGGGAAGAGTCAGGAAAAGGCTCTCACGGCTGGGAACTTAAGTGATACGACGATTACTCGCACCGGAAGCGTTTCGAAGCTTTTTACCGCGTATGCCATCATCGCCAAGGGAGGCATGGAGGTGTTTAGTCACCCCGTTACCAGGTATATCCCTGAGCTCGCTGGGAACAAGAGCGAGAACCCTCTTGAGAGGATTGATTGGGATGATATCACTGTTGGCACGCTTCTGTCTCATCAAGCTGGCACTGGAGGTGTTTCAGGTGTGTTTTCCCCTAGCATTCTTAGTCCTTGCTTTACTGACTTGTTGATAGACCTTCTTCTTGCATATGCAAACTCTACGGACGGACCCACGACCGAAGGCAAGTCACTCGTATCCCCCCTCACTGATCATTGTTAACATTCGTTGTTTTAGAGGGTGTAAAGCACTTCCGAGATGTCAGACGTCCAACAATGTCCCCACACCACACAGCTTTGTACTCTGATGGTGGCTACAGTCTCTTGACTACCGTTCTTTCCCGCATGACAGGCAAGCCATACGGCGATGCCATCAAAGAAATCATCTTTGAGCCTCTCGGACTGGATCAAATGTCTTCAGGGGCGCCCAACGGTTCGGATATTGATGTTATTGATCGCAGGCCCATTTATAACCTTAGCTCGTGGGGTGGCAACTCTGACTTTGTCGCTGGGTATGTCCTCTGTTCAAGTCTAAAGATTCAAACTAACATGAGTTCAGATCTGGTGGTATTTACGGCAGCACCCGAGATTTCCGTCTTGCTGGCCTATCCATCTTGAACTCTGAGTTCCTCTCTGCTTCCGCCACGAAAGCCTGGATGAAGCCCATGAGCGGAACAGGTTCCCTGGTTGAGCTTGTCGGTGCTCCATGGGAAATCCAGCGTCTCATGATCCCTGCCACGCCTGGCTCAAACCGCACCCGTGTCTCTGACCTTTACACCAAGGCTGGTGGAAATGGTGACTACACTGCCATCATTGCGCTTTCTCCCGATCATGGTATCGGCTACTCTCTCTTGGTTGCTGGTAACTCGGCTACTCCAGCTCGCTGGCCCTTGCGTGACGTTCTTGGCGAGACCTTTATCCCAGCTGCCGAGCAGGCCGCTGCGGAGAATGCAAAGAAGAGCCTCACGGGGACGTTTGTCGCTGAAGGTTCAGAGGGTACCAACCTTACTATAACCTTCGACGAGGGCAAGCCTGGTCTGGGTCTAGAATCCCTCTACCACGAGGGTATCGACATCCGTGCCCAAATTTTGGGTTCACCAGAGCCCATTCCAGTCTCAGTCCGCCTCTACCCAGCCGGCATAACCTCGTCCAAGTCCCTGTCCTCTCTGTACAAGAGCAAGGGCAAAAATTTCTGTCAAGCACAACGCTGTCATCAGCCCCCTTCCACTGGCGCCTCGGGCCGCAGTCGAAGGCGGAAAGGGAGGTCTGTTTGACAATTCACAGACTTGGTTGAGCATTGGACAGTTTGGACCTGGGGATGAGTTTGTTTTTAACCTTGTTGATGGACGGTTGGAGAGTGTGACGAGCTTTGCTCTGAAAGAGGCTGGTGTTGATGGGGACTTGAAGAGAGTTGATTAGATGTCTGTATATCGGTCACATCAAGTATAGAATTTGATTTTTATTGGCTTGTTGTATATATCTGTTTATATCATCAGTTTATATGGATTTAGTATATCTAAGGGTTTCTACATAGATTTACCCAACTCTGCATTTGACATCCGTGGACATGCTTACGATCTGTGCTTGGATTCCATAAAACTGGAGCCAAAGCACAAGGCGTATATATATGGGGCTCATACTCTTTATGAAGAATATTCCACTATGCAGATAGGTATCCATGGCAACCGGCAACCTCGGGTGGGGCTTCAGTACCTTGCACAAGATTATGCCAGTACCTAGCGGGTACATCTTCGCCTGACAGACCTACTCTCGGTACACCTAGTTATCACATGAGCCAAGATCCATTATGAAAAATCTATTCATGCAGCGAATCTCCTACTACCTAGTAATAATACACCGTCAAGATTGTTCAATACCTAGATACCTAGTTAATGGTAGGTATTATAAGCAAATACCTACAATTATTAGGTCTAAGCGCAAGAAATGCAAACTCGGATGATGCCTCAGGCTTCCACTTCTAAAAT
This sequence comes from Fusarium oligoseptatum, assembly GCA_003946995.1. Taxonomy (NCBI): domain Eukaryota; kingdom Fungi; phylum Ascomycota; class Sordariomycetes; order Hypocreales; family Nectriaceae; genus Fusarium; species Fusarium oligoseptatum. The sequence continues at coordinate 24,510 of NKCK01000058.1, read as the reverse complement.
AAGCCTATGACGACGACGCCATCATGTGACATTGAGTGAGATCAGCCTCACCCCCACTAATTTTTCCAGCAAGGGGTGATTTGACGCGTTTTTGACGTGTTATGATTCTTCAAGACTCTACGTAAACTCTGGTCCATAGGCCTCTGTGGGCCAATTCCACGCCGATTCTTTCCTCTGACCCATGAACATCATCTATCCCAAGAGAGCTTTCCCTACCGTCAAGCCTCTGTCCCTCACTCATGTCCCCCTAATCCCCTCCTCGATCCCCTGACGTCGGCCCGGGATCTTGAAGCATGTCTGAACCAGAACCTCTTCGTTTGTTTGACGAATTGAAAAACAAGATTTCAGAGTACGATGGAATTTTTGGGAACATCTTGTCTCCGAAGGTCGCCCACGAGAAGAAAACGGCAACAATTCGAGCACGCATCGCCGAGCTATGGGCACAACTACCAAAAATTCAACCTACGGAGGCATGGAAGGTTCAGGAAGAGATTGTCGAGCTGGGAGGGCAGCTGAGAGAGGCTGAGATGAAGTTTGAGGGGGATCTTGAGAGTCAGGAAGCGCTCTATCGGCAACGTCTGGAGACGGCATTCGATTCGTTAAGTGACGATTTGATGAAGATTATGGAGCTCAGGCCAACTTTTGGAGAGCCCAGAATTCAGGGCCAGGCAACCTTGAGAGAGCCCAGCGCCCAAGGCCGGCCAACTTTGAGGGAAGCCAGCATCCAGAACCAGGCAACCGTTAGAGAGCCCAGTGTCAGAGAGCCCAGTGTCCAGGTCCAGCCAACCTTGAGGGAGCCCAGCGTCCAGGACCAGCAGACCTCTAGAGAGTCCAGTGTCCAGGTACAACCAGCTCTGAGGGAACCCAGCACCCAGGATCAGCCAACCGTTAGAGAGCCCAGTATCCAGGAGCAGCAAACCTCTAGAGAACCCAGTGTCCAAGTCCATGGAACAAAGAGAACGCTCGACGAATCAACAGCTCCATGCCGGAACAAGCGTCGAAAACTTTTTCAGGAACAAGACGGAGAAAGCTGTACGGAGGCCCATCCGGAATCGTCGAAGGCGAGGTGAAGATGACCCTCCAGAGCAGCATGGCTCTGAAGGAATTACCAACCCAGTCCCTGGAGATTTGTACCGTGCCTACCGAGACAGGACGAATGAATGGATCCCGGTTGTTCTCCTACCCATGACAAATCTCGAGCAAGCGGGTATCCCGGGAACGTTGGAGTCCCTGGGCTTGGCCGATGCTCTCCCAAGTTGCTACGAAAAAGATGATGTCACTGGAGAATACACATGGGCTGAAGGATACAAAAACTGGCAACCCCACGTCGCCGAACGAGAGTTTCCCGTCATGTATTTTGACAAGAGATTCCCAGTCAATAGTCCCGTGGGATGGGTTGCGGCTGAAGAATTGCGCGAGTTTAATGTCGCTACGGCTACCTTTGCGCTTGTCCCTCACCTCCGGATTATTCGAAAGTTTCTCAGGAAACGTGACCTCGGAGAGCCCTATGATAGCGGTCACGATAGAGATGGTTCTCCAGATGGTATGTTTCTATTGAGGGTGGTGTGCTTTCGCTAACACGCATAGTAGAAGACGAGTCTCAGCATTCCGCTCAGAATCGACCTGAACAGACCGCTCGTGAGCCAATGGCGTCAGAAATAGTAGTTGCGCCTCTACGGAATAGGGCACGTCCGACATCTGGTGCCATAGAAGCTCAACCACGGCCACGTACATCTAGAAGTACTGTGCACTTTGAATCCGGCACCGCCCTTGAAGATGAGCCAAACGAGTCGACACCGACAAATAGCACGCAATTGGAGCCTACCACCACTACCGAGACTCGGCAGACCCGGCAGAGATCGACACAGCCTGTGGCAAGCGCTGTCGAAGCTCGATCAACACGGCAGACGTCAACAAGCAACGTATCTACTACCGCGGCGGAAGCACAGCCAACACCACAGCAGACACCTGCGCTTGATGCTACCACATCCACCGAAACACCGACAGCCACAGAGTCGATACGCGACCCTACTCCAATATTTGACCCAGACACCTCGACAGACGAGATACGTGAGCCCATCAAGCCCGAGCGTGACATAGAGATCATATCCATTGCGAGCAGTGACAGTGAGCCTGAAGAAGAGAGCAATCAAGTCTCAGGACTTCACTATACAACGGCTAGACTACAACCAGAGACCCAAAACCCAGAACGGCAAGCACACATCGTGGAAGATGCCAGATTGGAACGAAATTCTGAAGAACGGCCACATCAGCGTACCGAGAACCAGACCCAGCATCAAAAAGCCACTCATCCGGGAAAAGTGCCGACCAATAATATTCTCCAAGAACGCAGACAAGCGATGGAGATACGCCGGGCGGCGGCGATTGCGAATTCTTACGCAGCACATGGCTCCGATAGAGCAATACCAGGTGCGACAAGACCTCAAATGGAGGCCAACATTTCACGTGTCGTAATTGACACGTTTCAAGTACCGGATAGAAGCAGGCATCAGTACGAGGCTACTACTGCACGACCACACACATCAGGGCATCCAGGTGTACCAGCTCCTCCGGGTACTCAGAGGTATTATCACCATAGTCAAGCAGAAGCCGCGAATTTGGCCATGGCTACCCTCCGGCACCCCAACTCGGGTCCATCGGCGTATCCTCAACATCACGAACAGCAGCCCCAGTATATACATGTGCAGCAGCATTCAACGGCAGGATCGCTGCCTACCATACAGAATCCGAATGCTAGTCATAACCAGGGCTCAACGCACACCAACCAAGTACCCCCTAACCAATTCACATCCGTCAACGCAGGGGCACCCTCAAATCCACCGGCGACTCATACCAATTCTACCTTCTTGCCACCTCCTGGCTCAAGACCTACCAGAGGCCCGGATAATCGGTCGAATAATGACCTGAGTAACTATGGTTTCATACCAACCGAAAGACCAATCCCTCGTCTACCTCCAGCTACAACTGCACTTGTCAACCGTGCCCCCCCAGCACCCGACTCATACCAAAGTCTCTCACAATACGACAAGTGGTGGTACACGCTCCCCGACAGCCTCATCAAGTACCTAGAAGAATATCTACGCAAGAAGAATGTCCCGGTTAGTCCGGTCGGACTCATGAATGGCGATGGCCGTTTCATCTGTCCCTTTTGTCCCTTGCACAAAAAGACGGCCTACGTTAGGGTTCCGAGTTTTGTATCTCATCTCGGTCGGCATTGGGAGACGGCGGAAAGTTATGTGGCCAAGGGTGGAGTGGTCCCTTGATGGTGATGTTGAAGAAGGGGAACAGTTGGAGGTTGGCTGATTCTCATAAGTTCTGGAGGGCAGCATTCAATCAAGACATCTGGTACTAGTCATGAGAATATTATAGTTGATAAATTTAACAAGCGAACTTGATTAAACATTGTTCTAATCTTTGGTGAGGGGTGAAGTGAGTGTCCTTGAGCAGTACCTGCTCCCAGATGAGACGTTCCTCCATGAAGCCTAACGCCCGAAAACATTAGTTATAAACAAGCATACAAAGCATGTCTCGCTAATCTTAATATGACCTAATCCAAAAACCACCCAGGCAACAAGCTATCCAAGTTCAAACCGAGGTACGTCTCCAAGTCTATCACAGACCCATCGGGGTTAGTCGGTTCCATGCTAGGAGTTGGATCAAGAGCGTGGAACAGGGACGTCAGCAAATCGGCTGCTTGCCTCGCCTCGCTTGATCGATGTTTGGATCGAAGCCATAGTTCGTGAGTCTGCCGCAGGGTTGAAAGGATGCGCACTTCCATGTCTGTTCCTGCTTGAACTAGTGGATGAGGTCCTAATGTCGAGAAGAGGGCTTTTGAAAGAATCACCGTGGCCAGGAGGAACTCGTGGGCTAGAGTTGACGAGAGCTTCCATCTCACTGGCCACAGGGGTCCACCTGGTTGTGCCTCCTGATAGAGCAAGCCTCGGTATTCGAGAAGTTTGAGAGCTGCATTCAGCAGAATATTGAGTGAACTGTTTGGCCGAGTAAAATCGTCTTCTTGAGGCGGCGTCGCCATGCAGCGAAGATGCACAAGCATTTCCGCTTGATGCAGTTGAATAGCCAAGACATATCGATGCATGATAGTTCGAGGATGGTCGTTAGGTTCACTAGACCCCAACTTGAGAACCGAAGGAAGGGAATCGTAGGTGGCTTTGAGTAATTCGGCAGCTCCAGCAGCCTTGACAGGGTCGTACTGCGTCGCGTTTATAATGTCGGCCATGACGCCCATCACCTTTGCCATTTTGTATCTCGCAATGATGAAGAAGACGGGCGTTTGTTCATCATCGCCTCTGGAGGGTGGGAGTTCGGTAGTATTCTCGTCAAAGTCCTCGTCGGCAAGGTTCAAGGGATCGCGAGTGTCCCATTGACCCTCTTGAACCATTTTCGGTACTCCGATTTGCATCGAAACCATGATATCCGATATGTATAGAGTTGACCATACCCGTCTTCGAATCTCACACTCAATGGGACTCAGCTTGGGGAATTGCGCTGGATCCCGGTGATATCCCATGCGCAAGGCAAGACGTAGAATGACACCGAGGACAAGCCAAGTGTCAACTTCAGTGTCTGGTCGTCTTACGTGTTCGATGGTGAAGTAGTGTAGGAGGGTTTCGATGACGTACGGGCCTCCTCGACTGTAATCTGATAGGGACAGACACTGAACCACTTGATCAATGTACTGAGGTCTTGCTGTGCGTGGCTGGGTGTTTTCTACATCATGTTCGGCTAGCATGTTTGCTGGGCTGAAATGTGCTGATAGACACATCATGGAGTACAAGAAGCCTAGCCACATGATGGAAGCACTGTCGGGGTTGGACCAAAAGGCCTCATACTAATAATTGTTAGGAAGGGCATCTCGCGTCGAGGGTGTATGTGCAGGTTCATTTGCATCTTTCAACATACCTGTCGAAAAAAGGATGGCGTATGAAAACATGCGATATCTAGTCTCACCCCGTCAGTAAGCCAAAGAATTGGGCAGAGTACGAGTTCGTTACGTACGTGGCATCATGTCAAGATCGGTAAAATACTCAGATACTAAACGGTCAACCACTGGCCTAGGCGGCATGGCGGCAAGAATATCCTCCCTCGAAAAATTCCCTTGATGTCCAAAGAGAAGTGCAGGTTTCTCAACTGGATCCCTAGCAGGACTATCCTCAGAATGTGGTGACGGGTTATCACTCTCTGAGAGAACCTCATTCTTCATCTCAGAGATGCTATCAAGAATGGCCACCCAGTGAGTACTGCTGACGTAGGATGGTGCACCGGTAGAAGTGTTCAAGTTGCCGGCTTTGAAGTTGGGTTGATTGAACGGGCCTGTCTTGTTGAGGGCATCACAGAGCGAGTCCAGGCTCATGCTAGACAATTGCTCTGTGTTATCGGGCAATGAAGTTGGATGAGAGGCTGCGCTAGACTCCATCAGAGAGATGATTTGATGCTCAAGATTATCCAATCGCTTCCGAATCCCAGTCGAGCTCTCAGCTCTCAGCCGAGATATAGCAGCCCTCCTTGGCGGTCTCGTAGGAGGATAGGTACATGTTGCAGCAATATCACGCTTCACACAAGTGCTACATGGTAATTGCCGATCACATTTTGCCCTATTCAAGGTCAGATTGAAGAATCGGAGCATGGATGGGGCCGCTTACTTTCTCACTCTACAAGCATTGCAGGACAGTTGTGGCTTATCTCTCCGCCTATTCGGAGGCGGACGCCGACCGGAGTCCGGGGAAGATGGATGGTCCATTATTTCCGCAAGAGTTTTTACTTCCAAGAGTGTTTGTATCAAGTTGAATTTTTGACTTTGTTATTGTGGTGATGGAGTTGAGCGGGATTTTGTCATGTCCGCCACCCTCCGATCCTCCGATCCTCCGACCGTCCGACCCCGTGACTCCGATCCGGCCCCATCGAGTTGGGATGGGGAATCTTATTGGTGACGGAACAAAACAAAAAAAGTAAATACGATCTGATTAAATTGTATTCAAGCGTATGTTTATTCTGTATGAGAAATACTGGGAGAATTACGAAACTGTTACTGGTGCGGGTAATGGACCCGAAAGGTGGCACATGAAAATGCCGCTCCGCGAGACAAGAAAGTTCCCAAAAAAAATACGACCTATCTGTAGTGCTAAAGTCCTGTTTAGAATTGGGTAGTTTTTGTTTTTAACCCTACCATCTAGACTAGTGATTGGGTCGCTGCCGATCCAATGCTTTTCGTTACTCATTAACGTCAACTTAAGGTAACTATGTCGCGATAGCTTCATGCATTATTCCTACACATATATATGATTGACAAGGAAACTCAGCATCAGCCATGACGATGAAAGCATCTCTATTGAAATTTCCAATTGCTACCCGATAACGCCTGCTAAATCGGTACCTTCTATAAGTTCTATCGTGTCCTGAAACACGGACTCTCCCTTCTTAAAATATGGCTTCTATACTTGAATAGACATGGCCTGATTCTCCCGTGGAAACCCCATCGCCGAAGCACAAGACTCCCCCCGTTTCTGCAGAGTGGCTGCTTGCCTCCAGTATATCGCCAAAGGAAACGGACGATCCGACTCGGCCCAAAACCCTTCCCCATGAACTGCACGACGACGATAATTACCCGATCTTGCTCCCTTTATCAAAGTCTCCACATCTCGATGCTCACTTGTTCGTTTATCCCACTTGAGTTTCAAGGCGTTAAAGTCGTCGCTGACGAGGATTGGAATCTTTGATCCTGACAGAGATTTTGTTGATGTGTGTAATGATTGAGAAAACAACAACTTGTATGTAGCGATTGTCAAGAATGGGCTGTATGCAAGCGTCTCTTCGTTGATCATTTGTCCTGCGTCGCCCAAATCTGAAGAGGATGGTGTTTTGAGAACAGTGATGCCGAGACTGTTTAGGAAAGCTTCGTCTATGGCTGTAAAAGTCGGATCCTGGGCGTATAATGTGACTGAAGACTCATCACTCATGGGTAACGTGAGATGAGATGCGATAGCCATAAAGATGACGAGTTGCTTAATCCGCCGTTGTTGATCTTTCGAGTCCAAGAGGCTGCCAAGACCCAGAGAAACCAGTCTCGTGATCCTTGGCCGATTCTTCACATTGAGCATATCCTCAAAAGAAGCCGCAAGAGCAGACTGATTAAAAAGATCCATGGCATCATCGTAAAGTCTAGAAAGCTGATCCAGTTGTCTAGAAGATCCAGCATGTTTCCGCGAAGCCGATTTGCTTTTCGTTTGATGAGATCGCGCGCCTAACAAACTGCCCGTCAGCAAAGATCCCGGTACTCGCGTCTGGGTAAGGCTCACCATTGCCCTCAAAGGGCTGGGGTTTAATTGTGTGTCGCATTTGGATTAGTGTCGATGTGACAAGGTCAGCACTTGAGCGATGTCTTATCGGTATGTGATGAAGCTAGAATGCAGTGTTTGTGATGGCACTTTGAGATGGGATTTTAGAATCAAGGCAACATATTATCTTTATACAGTCATTACTGTCTACACCATCGCACATCGCACATCGCATTTATCATCCATCTCTTCAACACAAGCCTGTATCGCCTTGCGTGCTCGGTCTTCGGTTTCTTCGGTATTCCATGTCAGCGGTGCTTGATAAGCCGACAGGGATCTCGTCTGCCGGAAAAACACCAAGTGCGAAGTGCGCGTTCGAATTGGGAAATGTACGGTTTTATACCCTGTGATGAAACCCGTACATTTCCCAATTCGAACGCGCACTTCGCATTGAGAAATGTACATTTCTAAGCCAGATTACACTGGCCTGATCTGACAAATCACCGATTGAGTCATCTCTAGTGACTCGACACCGACGGTGAAATGTAAAGATCCATTGCCGAGCATTCCTGGACATTCAAGTCTAGATAAATATCTCGAGCTTTCCAACACGTGCGGGTGTCCTCGGACTTTGATCTCATTTCCCCTCAACGAACCTGACAAGGTCCATTGGTCCTCTAGCCGCCCAAACCAAAGTTCTTTGCAAGCCACACTCGCTAACAGCCCTGTAAGACCCTTGTTTTTAAGCGTACAAACTAACGTTATTCTGGCTTGAAGCACCCACGCACCCAAGGCAGTGGGCTAGCCCGTCATCTAGACCTGCCCCCAATTTCCAGCCTCACGTCAGCCCTTGGCCTTAACGGACCAAGAGGGTCAAGTGCGTCAAGCAAGCCAGCCACATTTGAGAGCAGGGCACCTCGGCTGGAGAATATTCGTACAGCAGCGCCAATGAGATTGAAGAAATGTTTTGGCAGTGCCCCGATCCCTCAGCCTGGTGATAAACACTTGTGACTAGGGTCTCGGTTTCTGTACCCGAGCTGACGAAGGCATGGAATCATGGTAAGCTGGGCTCTCACGTAGAGAAGTAATCGCGGGGTTTGACTGGGTAGTAAGCTGGGTGCCTGTCAAAGTCACATTCAGCTGTGATCAATGCCACCTCATGGCATCACGTCCACCGGCAAATGAATGAACAGAATTCATATCCCGAGGCGATAATGTCAAGCCCTTTAAATTTACCCTCGGCAGTTATCGCTGTGGCGTCTGCATCAATCGTGATCTAATCTTGAAGCACCGTTGCGAGTCTAGTTCAAATATTTCCAAAGTAAAAATGTGATTGTTCTATAATGTACCTAGAGAATGAAAGAAACATGATAAAACTTATGTACAGTCTATAGATAAATAATATGAACCATGAATATGGGCACAACATTATGTGCAAGAAAGGTAAAATGCCATGTGATCGTTCCCTCATTCCCACCGTCATCCATCATCAATCTAAACCAAGACCATCCATCCATGCCCATCACCCAACCCAGACCGAACCGTTTTCAAAAAAGAAAGAAGAAATGTCGAACAATTAACCCATGATCTCGCTGATGCTGCGCTTGGCGTTCCTCTTGATACCGCACTTGTTCAGGCAAGCATCAATGCCGAGAGCAATGTTGGCAGGAATAACATCGCGGAAGCTCTCAATGTCCTTGCCATCAATAGTCTGAACTCCACCGAGAGTAGCAGAAACAACATCGCCGTTCAGGGCGAAGAAGTTCTGGGCGATCTGGTTGACACCGGGGTCGGGGTCGTTGAAACCGGCGACGAAGACGGCATCCTCGCAGTCGGGGTTGAACTCTTGGTGAATAGCTCCCTTGGGGAAGACGGACATTTGCCATGTGTCCATGGTGTTCTGGATGGGCTTGGCACCGTTCTCAATGACAAAGTTGGTCACGAGACGTCCCTTGACGATGATGTTGAGCTCGGTGGCTCGGTTGTGAACGTGAGCAGTGTTCATGCCGCAAGGACCGAGGAAAGCGACAGTCATGGAAGCACCGTTGCCGATGAGAGCAGGCATGGTGAGGGCAGTAGCAGAGGTGGATCGGCCACCCTTACCCTTGGACTCTCCAGATCCGGTAGCGGCCTCAAAGTCAAAGACATAGTCGCCAGGCTGGTCAAGGAGCTTGACGCGCTCGACCTGGGTGGGGGCAGTAAGGAGCTTGGCGATGAGGTCCCGGTCTCCGGAGCGGGTGTTGATAGGGACGATAGGAGGAAGAACGTTGTCAATGCTGTCGTTTGCTCGTTCGGAGACGGATGCGGGGGCAGCAAGGGCCGTGCCGGCGAGGAGGAGCATGCTCATGAACTGCATTTTGATGGATTTGGGGGTGGGTTGGTGATTAAAGTTTAGAAGTGATTAGAAGTTGTCGAGAGTGAGAAGTTTGTTGAGTTGGATGTGGTTGATTAGTGTTGTTGTTGCTGTTGATGGTGTAGAAGAGTGGTGGTGAGTGATGATGATGGTGTCGTCTTGGTCTGTCCATCCCATCTTCTTATAAGCACTTTGACCTCGGACTCTGACCCTCGCTAGAAGCTGTGATATCCTAAGTCGGCCGCTCGCAAAAAAATCTTAGGCCTCAACCCGTCAGCGCTAAACACCACAAGAATCTGACTGCATCGGTACTGCCAGTGCCCGCACATGACACTGGTTTATTCCCCAACTATGCGCATTCCCTGGTAGTACCCAGCAGGGCTGAGTGCGTGAATCTCTGTGCGCTGGCAGCCGAGTTCCGGAAGTATAACCAATGAGAGTGAATCTTGGCATAGCTGACCGTTTATTTCCAGCACCAACCAAGTGTGCTCCGCCTCTTCGGGGGCTGGGGGCGCCTGTAGGATCGACTGGGGCTGATGACCATGGAGGCCATTTGCTGGTCGGCTATTGATCTGTTTCTGCGAGATTAGGGCTAGTCCATTTTTACTAGCTACTAAGCATTAACCTGCAAAGGGAACGCCATGGACCCCAATGTGGTGATGCAGCTTACGGCCAAGTGAGGTCCCCGAAATTGCCTGCTGACTCGACTCTGCAATGTTACAATGACAGCTTCCGGTCCATCTCATCTACATGATGTCTGTCGGTGAAAAAGAAAAAAAAAAGATCTTTTGTTTGATTTACTCGACAATCTCGCAAATCCTTATGTCATCTGGGGTATGACAGCTTTCATTGATTCCAAAGTGGCTGGGATCCATCGCGCCTGACTTTTGAACCCAAGCCACGTAATCTTAATATTTCACACACAAGTAATAACTGACTAAAACAATGTCTAAATCTGTTGCTGTCGGGAACAAGAGGCGACAGGGTTCATGGGAGACAGAGTGTGAGTGTGCTTTTAATAGAATTTTTGCTGCGGCCTTAGCCACACTCCGCATTCTTGAGCAGTAGTGGCTGGTGCCGGATGTGATCAAGTCCGGTTGTTTGCATGAATGAATGTTGGTTTCATAGGATTGATTGATTGACATTACAAAATGTTTCACATTACCTATGCTATTGAAACATTGCTTTAGTGGTATTTTTGACTTTTCATACCGGATAGTGACACCCGTTGTGAGAGCCTTGTTTTAATGTTTCATAAGCGCTTGAAACAAAGTGTCTACGTTCCCGATTATACCTACGTAGTACTCTTGCAAAAATTCATGCTTAATACCATAACATTATAGCTCGCTTATCGCAATCATCAAATGATATCAACACACATTACCCGACAATAATTATTCCCTGCTCTGCAGCTGATTCCATCATCCAAACATTGAAAAACACACGGCATCACCGTCACTCCAGGGTAGCATCAAGTGCAAGGTTGCCGATCACCCGCTTACTACACTACACCTCATGAGGACTATCCTGTCCGGGGTTCGCCTCTTCATAATGCATCCGCTTGACAAGACGATAATACAGTGCAGCGAGGGTAGCACCGAGAGCCGGTCCTACCCAGTAAATCCAGTGATAGCCGGGGAAGCTTGCGCCTGCGACTGCGCATCCGAAGCTGCGGACCGGGTTTGCAGAGCCCCCGGTCACGGAAACGCCTATCAGAGTGTGGTTAGTACACTCGGGCATGTTACCGGAAGGAGATTAGGGATTACTCACCGGGGATAAGAGCTACAAAAAGTGCAAGTCCGATGCCAATGGGTGCAAGGAACGTGTCGCGTGACTTTTCTGCAGCCAACATCAACACAACGAAAACTAGTTGTGCCGTGAAGAACATTTCCAGAAATACACCCCGTGCGATAGAAGTGTTTGGTCCAAGAAGAGTGTTGGCCTGCTCAACCTTGCCTGGAAACATGGCATCAACAAGACCACTAGCACAAATAGATCCAAGAACCTGTGCAGGAAATAGAAAAGCTGCGCGTGTCCATGAAAGTTGGCCCCCAACACATAAACCCAAAGAAACCTATATAAAGAATATGAGTTTTTTTTTCGCATATACCGGATCAGGAAAAGGGGGGAGGCTGCCTTACAGCTGGGTTGAACAAACCGCCACTGATGCGATAAAACGCCCACGCATTTACCAAAAGAGCAAATCCGTACGACACGGCGATCCAGATATCAGTGCTGCTGGCTAATCCTCCATTAGGCGCTGTATAAGGCGCTTGGAGAACTGCCATGAGGTTTCCTGCATAGCCAAAGTAGAGGAAGAAGAATGTCCCCACAAACTCGCCGGATGCTGCGACGAGGTGACGGCCGACGGGGCTGAGTTGGTACCGTTGATGTGGGGGGCCATCTAAAACGCCTGCTTCATCTGATGTTGCCATTCTGTTTGGTGTGAGGAGCCGTACAAGCTGGATCCTTGTTGTCTGCGCCTAGTGTCGAACCCGAAAATCCGTTTCAAAAAGAAAAAGATGGTGTTGCTGTACCATGAAAGAGAAAAGCAGGGAAAATCCAAGCTCTGTGATTAAGAAAAAGTCTGGGGGGAGCTATCGAACGACCTAAAGTGGCTTGAGACAAACATCAAATTTGACCCTCCTCTTGGCTGATGTGCTGGGCTTGAAAATGACGCGCACATTGGTCTGTTTGTTTGTGTTCAACGGGTGAGTGTGACACTTGTGGTAGGCTACTGGGCACTCGTAGCCATGACATCAAGTGCACTTTGTGAATTGTTTAGTAAAAGTGATATACACGGCTTGCTGCGGTGAGATGATAGTCAAACTGCACAGCTAGAGACGGTTCACGTAGAGATGGACAGAGATTTGCATAGGCGCATATTGTAGGTGTCAAAGAGGAGGTTCTCATACCAGTAATTACCAGGGAGCCTCAAGAACCGACCAGGTATCTAAACCACGAGCGTTGCACCAACATTCCCTTCTCATCCATCTGCAGTTACTTGTCCTTTGCAGACCCCAAAAGCTAATCTATATTAAGACGAAGTGAAGGGTCACCCTACCCTCTCCCGTCGACAGCCACAGCCCGTTGTTGTGTCGCTGGCACGTAACCAACACCCAATGCGGACCTTTTCCTCCTGCTAGCGCAAGCCCTGTGCGACCATGTTTGTGTTAGGTTGGAATGGAAAGAGGTGGTGGCATCGTCGATCGTTGGACGTCATAGCGTGTTTTTTTAAGACATTGGAAGATCATCTTCCGTGTTTGGATTTTTGGTGGCTTAATTATTGATGATGATCAGAGAGGGGGGCCATGATATGATGTTTCTATGTAGCTCAATCGATAGAGGGTATATGAAGTGACATCCCGTTCAAAAGGTCTCACGCATCTCCGCCTGTGAAACTCGGATCACTAACAACATGCGCTCGCTTTTCCCCTCCAGAATAGTATCTCACCGCGATACAAAGTGTCCTGATGATGAGAGGATGGCCTCGAACATAAGGACCCGTAAAGTAAATGTCGGCATTCTCGTGAACCCTAGATTGTAGCGTCGCAAGCTGTCCAACATTGTTAAACAAGGCGAAAACCAAAGAATGACAAATATCGGCATCCGAGAATGGTGGTTTTCCTGATTGTGATGCATCGTCGTCTGTTGTTGTTCTGGAGAGGTGATATTGTGATCGAGGTTCTTTGCTGAATGCCTTGCAAAACGTCGACGCGACAGCCGTCATCTTCATACCAATCCGAGTATAATCAACACCATAAATATCTCCAATCAACTTGTCAACATTAGAGTTATCGCCCTTGTCCGCAAGTTCAAGCATTTCATCAAAAGTGCGGGCTTTTGTGAGAAGCAACAAAAGTCCGCAAAGAGCTGAACCTCCGAATGACGAGCCCGTGATGCGTTCACATCGACGATTGTCAAAGACTTGAAAGAATGATACTCCAGAGCCGATGTTTACGAGTAGATATGGTCGTGTGAGGTTTGTTGGTAGAGTTGAGGGTATTATGTTGTCATCCTTGTACGTGAAAATGTCGCAGTCCGGTCCTGGAATAGGTGGACTTAGGTGGTCTATGAGGGCCTGTAAGCGCACGACAGCTCAAGATGCAACATTTCAACATACCCGCAGCAGAGCCGTCCAACTCATCTTGCATCCCAAATGCCAAGGACGCCCCAAATGCGTGAGACTCTAGCGGTAAGCAGCCGTTGGCCGCTGCTTCAATTGAGGCCTTCTGCTGGTCACATCCTCCCTGTGCTTCCACAGAAGATGCAGCATCCCGATTGGCCGAGTTTGGAGGTGAGAACCCCATCTTGATGAACAGTTTGTTGGTTTGAATGGTTGATGGTGGAAATAGGGCTCAAGCGTGCCGCCTCGGGAAAACCCTTAGTTTGCGGAGTCGGAGATTATTAAGAAAAAGGGGCCTCGGGAATATATTTCTGAGCCGTCGCATCCACATTATCTCCGAGCGGTTAATACGACCTTGGTTTGTTAATGGTAACCGATCTTGGCTGATTGAATGTTCGAGTGGTGTTGCAATTACCGATGATACAGTGCAAAATCTGCCACTTCTTCAAGTGCCATGTGCGATAGGTCGACAAGACAGAGGTTATCTCTGAGACAGCGAAAAAGCTGAGATTATTGGATTTCGAACCATATTATGTCTCTAATAATTCTAATGGTCATGACCAATTCTCAAGTCGGGACAGGCTCATGTTTGTCTTACCACCAGAGTCCTTGTTGATGCCGATGATCTTCTCCTACAGGTTGATTCTGCACATCTATTTTTCTTATTGAACCTCCTATCGCACAATGGCTTCTCGTTTAGTACGAATGTCATCAGAATAAAGCCTTTGTCATCAGGAGCAATGGTGGAGATTTCTATTCCTACAGCTGGATATGACATCATGAGGTTATTCATCTTCAGACCCATTCGTATTGACCAACTACAATAAACACCTTCCACTCCTCCCCATCCTTTTCTCTCAAGCTGTGCGTCCCATCGCAAATTCGCTCTCATTCTGATATGGTGTCAACTGCATCCCGCGTCTTCTTCGTAAACACCAGTTTTCGATTGTGCCTCTTCATTCCAGAGGGAGGTGGTTACCATCAGCATCACGGTTGACCACATCTGCTCCATGCTCGAGCAAGTGCTTGACCGATAAAGTTGAATGCATCGTGTTGGCAAGTTGAAGTGGGGTTCCATAGTGTTCATGGAGGTAGTTGGGGTCGGCGCCGTGTTGGAGCAAGATGGCAACAAGGTCTGGTCGGTTGGCTGCGATAGCAATGGGTAGAGCATGCTCGAAATGGCCACCAATCTCATTGACGTTGGCGCCCTTTTCTAGAAGTCTGACGACTGTCTGTTTACTTTCAATCAGACAGGCCAAATGAAGAGGTGGTCCTGCTGCACTCTTCGCCGCGGAGACAGGGCTTGAACCGTAGTCTAGTAGTGTGGCCGCAATTTGCTCGCATCGATGGAACTTGGGAAACTCGATTGTAGGAGGGTTGTTGTGGATATCTTGAGGCCACTTGGATAATCGTTCGCGCTTTCGGACTGTCATACTTTCGGGCCTTGCTGACCCTGAATCTGAAATGTCGAGTCGTGGTGCTGCACAGGCTTCCAAGGCTGCTTGGAGAGGTGTTTTGCCTTCTCGATTCGTTGCATTCAAGTCTACCCCCATGTTAAATGAGGATATTGACAACGGCTGGTTGTAGATGAGCAGCTGCCAGGTGGATAGGATAGTCGCCATTGCTATCAGTTTCGTTGGGGTTCACGCCATGCTGTAACATGCGCATCACCGCTTCCTCCGCTCTAGCTGAGCAAGCTTGACAGAGTCTCAAGGTGGAAACAGGCAGATAGTCAAGTATCAAGCTCATACCTTTGCTGTTCTCCTCCTCGATAGCCTTAGAGAGAGCCTCCTCAATGACAGGCCCAGGGTCTGGGGTATCCATCAACGCCTCGAGTAAGACTTTGACGATCTGGATATCCTTCACCTCCCCACAATAGGGCTTCTTTAAAGCTGCTATGATAGGATTTGTCCAGTATGTTTGATCCGTGCCAGCTTTTACTGCAGCCGCCACCAAGTCTTGAATAATTCCTAGGTGGTTATGTTCAGCTGCCTCTGTGAGGACAGTGTCGATGTTGGCTCCGTGTTTGAGCAAGTGACGCACTAGAGATTGATCTTCTACTTCGACTGCAAGAGATAGCGGACTTTTGCAGCCTTCAACTGTCTGTTTCACGTCGGCGCCATGTTCCAGAAGAAGCTTGGCAACTTTGCGACGTTTCTTGGCGATGGCTGCACAAAGGGGACTCGCATGCTCGTCGTAGAGGATGCTGCTACCCATCTTTCTACCTACCGAGTTGATATTAGCACCCGAGTCGATTAGAGCTTTTGTGGTCTCTAGATTTCCTCGTTGAGCGCTAATGATGAGCGGCGGTTGGTCAACGTCCTCACCCATACGATCTGACTCGTCGTCAGATGGAACAGCTCCAGCTTCGAGAATGGCAGTGACTATGCCGATCTTGTCCGTTCTGACAGCCAGTTGTAAATAAGAAGATGATATATCTCTATGGTTTGATGTTTCAAACTTTGATCCCAAATTGAAGTCTGCGCCATTGTGGAGAAGCGTGCGAACGACGTCTTCGTGACCGCCGACAATTGCGGCGCGGAGCGCCGTCTCCCACTGCCCTTGGAGGATATTGACCTGAGCGCCTGCGCTGATCAGCTGCAGAGCCATATCATTGTGTCCATGACGTGCTGCTGCTTGTAGAGCTGTTCCGTAGTAGTGTCCTGCAGCATTGACATCGACGCCTCGTGAAAGAAGCGTGGCGACTAGTTCATGTTTGTTCAGAAAAGCTGCCATTTGCAGGACATGCTCGTATCTTTTGTCGAAAGCCGTCGAATGAGGATAGAGCGCCATCAAAGTGGAAATGGCTGCTCCAGGTCCCTTCTCAAACACATCTTCCAAGGTTTGATCGAGCTGAAAGCCGCGACGTCGAGAAGGACGTCCATCTTTTTGGGGATCGGGATCAAAGTATTTTTAAAGGCTTCTCAAAGAGCCTATGAATGGGAGTTTCTTCGTTAGGAAGTTTGACTCCCGCATCCACGAGAATTCTCAGCATCTCTCCACTTCATAGCTCTCGGCCTGTTGCCTTGAAGATAGCTGAGTCTTCTCCCACAGCTAGATTGACATCGACACCAGCTTCAATCAATTGTTTCGCCACCGAAGGAGGACAAAACTCCGCAGCCGCTTGGATAGGGTACATCTGCTGACCCCCGAGCTCATCAGCGTTGGCCCCCGAGTCCAGGAACATTTTGACAATCTGATTAGGGTCGAGCTGGGGCTTGATGTTGCGTTGCATGTTACCATTCCTCGTATAGCCGCAGCTGGCTGGTGTGAAGCCTCGAAGAGCGGCTTGGAGAGCTGAGATGGTAGGGAGAGAAGATCCGGTATCCTTGGAACTTGAGCGAGAAGGATGCCAGATATCTACTTCGAAGGGGAATTCTGATAAAAGACCAACGAGACAGTCAATGGCAGGCTCGTTAACATTTGCTGACATATCTCGAACCAAGTATTGAACAACATGGGCATGCCCTCTTCCGCAGGCATTGACTAACGCGCCCCTAATGGCCATGTCACTGAACGGCGTTGTCTCGCGCAACGAGATGAGCAACTTGATGATATCGAGATGCCCATTCGCCGCTGCTCCGACTAGGCAACTGTCTGAGACCTTGGTCATGTCATCGAGGCAGTCGGAGTTAAAGAGAAACTCGAAAAGAGATTTGAAGAGCGAAGAGTGGCCACACATGGCACACCGATGAAGTTCTTTAACCAGCTGTTCTGGCTTGAGTTGACCAACATGCTTTGAGCCGATGATGGTCAACAATTCATCAAGATTCCCATTGGTACAAGCGGACCTGATATCTTGCGCCACTGATCCGGGGGTCAAATCATCGCTTGCCTCGTATCTTCGGGCCATCGTGAACGTCTCGGCCCTGAACTTGTCCAGTTCGATAGAGGTACAGTATTGGCTCGCAATGGCAAAGACTTGCTCCGCCCCTAAAGATTCCGGAGTCTTTGATAGACGCGCAGCTTCGAATAGAGACTTGAGACAGTCGGTGATGGGTATCCTGGTCGCCGTATGCTTCAGTAGGAGCTCAAGAACAGAGGAAAGGCCTTGTTCCACTGCCACCGCAGCAGCTTTCTCAACTGGGCGATCGCCAAGATCCAAGGCGTCTTCTTGGTTGAGAATCAGATTATCTACACTCTCATGCCCCGACCGGACAGCTGAATCGAGAGCATTGATGTACTTAAAAAGAATCCCTCTCTTGCTCGTTTGGCTTTGCCACATTGTCCCGAGCCCAGGGATGCTGATCGGCTTCAAAGATGACCTCGAGGTCTGTGAGAGGCATCACGGATTCCAAGTCCTCATCTTCGTCCTCGTCCTCGTCATATTCACTGTCTTCTCGAGAGACCCTCTCAGGGGATGCTTCACGTAGAAGGTCTCTGGGCCCGCTGGAACGCGCCGGCCATTGCTCACACTCACGCAACCTATCGCATGGTCGATGCGCAAACCCCCTGGTGAGCAAGAGAAGGACGATATCAGCGTGGCCTCCTTCTATTGCAGCGTGCAGTGCGTCCTTGCTGTGGCCTCCTGTAGAATCGTCTGGCCCCTGCGTCGAGTAGAATCTCGACCGTGTCTATGTGACCGTGGAATGCATCAGCTTGTAAAACTGATTCATATGATCCTCCTCCGGGGAAGAAAGTCACACCAGATTCAAGGAGGAGCTTGACAATTCTCTTGTGTCCTTTCATTGCTGCAATGTCCAATCAACCAACAGGTCTGGTTGGCAGAGGAGCTGCGCCACATTGGTTTCATGTAGAGCTGTTTTTGTTGGTCGTTGGACTCTTGATGGTGGCTTATCTCTGGTCCGGGCTGCGGGAGACACGTCACAGCGAAAATGACGAAGCTCAGTGCCCTCGGTGTGGTGAAGGCCCTGAGTGTACTGTACTGTACTGAAGAAGGGTGCTGAAGGAGAGTGTTGATGTTGCGCTGGTTAGATAGCTGTGGCCAAGTGTGGCTGTGGTGCGCCGTCCCCGGGGCGCATGTTGGTAGATCAGGCATTTTTGGCTGTCTCCCTCGGTAAACATAGCTATTAATGCAGGAAGAGATCAAGATGCAATTTGAGACTGAAACCAGTCGTCATGAATGCCAATTTTGCGGTCAGTATCAAATTCAGAGGGCGAAGGGACGCTTAACGGTTTGCCGTTAAACACGGTGCTCAGTTTTTGATCTTTGACAATTTAAAAACGTCCACTCACCTCGTCTCTGTGACGGTGTAGATCACTTCCTAATACAGTACAGTACAGTTGGTTAAGACTCTTGCCCAGATCCACTAACTATAAATGGTAAGCAATCCCGCGGACTCCCGCGGCCTCTCCCTCCGCCACATCAACCTCTCCTTGCTTTCCTCACCATTCCCCATCAATTTGAAGCGGACTCAAAAACTTCCGAAGTCACCGATCCAAAAACAATGAAGCGGAATAACGCGGGTGATCCGGTAATGGTCATACACCGACCGGCTAGACCTGCTCTCTCGTGTCGCCCCTGCAGGGAAAAGAAGCGGCGCTGTGACCGGAACAAGCCTTGCTCGAGTTGCTCTCAGAGGGATATCCCTTGTGAGTATGCAGAGAGGCATCAATTTGTCCAGAGACCAATGGAGAACGCCACAGTGCAGCCTGGCGCTGGCCCTACACCTGCCGATTCGACCCCCTCTAGCAGCCTTTCGATGGCCCCCTCGGGACACTCGGCCTTGTGAGCATTTCCCCTTAGTTCTACATGTAGATTACTGATGGAATATGAAGCGACTATTCGGATGTTCTTGGACGAATACGAAGATTAGAGGAAGCCGTCTTCCCCACGCCAAGCAATGTACATGAGGGTGGTTCTGCGAGTCACACCATGTCAAGTATGAGCATCTTTCCATGTTTATTCCACATTTTATGCTGACTAGAATCCCCGGTGGCCAGCTTTCACTTCATTGAACTCTCACAACGCAGATACTGTGCCATCTAGTTTCTTATCCCGCTCGGATCGCATTGCGCAACTGGTGGCGCAACTCCCTCCTGTCGACCAGGCAATGAAGCTATTTGACCATTTCGCCTCGACTCTCCAACCAAGTTTATGCATCCTACATATCCCCTCAGCCCGAGACACTTTAGACAGCACATATCGGGTCATCCTTGGAGGCGAGGGGGAGAACAAGATTGAGGACTTGCTCTTGTTATTCAGCATCTTCGCTGGAGCAACACTATCCTGGACAACAAAGCTTTTGCAAGACCTGAATGCAACCAAGGGTAATGCGAAATCTGCATTTGAAACGTACACTCACCTAGCCACGATGATACTAGACGATACAAGTCAACCAGTTCCGCCATCAACTACAGCACTGGCAGCAACGGCAACGCTCGCACATGTCGTCATCAACTCGGATGAGCCATTCCCTGCCAAAGCTCTGGCTCTTCGTCTTCGATGTCATCTGATGGCAAAGTCCATGCTTCTACACCGGCTAGACACGCCATCAAGCAGCAGAGAACGGATACTCCAAGGCGCCAACTCAATAGAGATTGAAGTTCAACGTCGTGTTTGGTGGAGCATGGTGGCCTCGGACTGGTAATGACCAATCTTAATGCCATTCCTAGCATCTCGCTAACTAATTAGGTTGAGTGCCTTCTCAGGAAGCTCGCAAGAAGGAGTCTACACATTTATTCCAAGGCAAATGCGCGTCAACTACCCAAGCAACGTTGACGACGAAATGATGAAGCCGTTTGATCCGATACCCAACTCTCCTCTATCAACACCTACACGAATGACCTGCTTTCTTCACAGGATTAAACTGGCTGATCTCTGCCGAGAGATTGTCGACACCATACCACCCATGATGGACGAATTCTTGGAAGCCGACTACGAAGTAATTTTGGGGTTAGATAAAAAGCTCAACGACATTCTCACGAATCTCCCAGTCTTCTTCCGACTGGATGCTGAAAGCATTCGACAAAGCCGAGACATCTGCCGAGAACGGCCTTATATCGCCTGGCAGAGAATTGTTATGCATTTCGGCCTGCATGCTCGTATTTGTCGACTCCACAGGTCCTACCACCTCGAAGGCTGGTGGAATCCCAAGTATGCCTACTCACGATCAGCAAGTGTACACTCGGCCCATCAAGTACTGGAACTTCGACGCATGATGGATGGCCCAAGTGCTGCGGGTGGCTTCAGGGCCGAGAGGTTTTGGGTTGTTCTTCAACACGTCACCATGGCGGCCGTCACTCTGGGGACTGATCTGTCGTTTGATCCCGATGCTCCGGATGCTCAGACTCGGAAGGAAAAGATCTTGGCCATATACAAAAACTTTGGAAGGGTCTAAGAAGGATACGCATGGGCTGATTAAAGGGATTGAGAAGAAGATGCAGATGATCATGGCAACTCTCCAGCCTCAACAGCGGCAACCCGGAATCTTGACAGTAGACAAGCCCTCGTCGCCAATAATACCTGTATCACGGGAATCAGAGCCTGAAGTTGCCCCAGTTTATCCGTTTGGAAATGAAGCAACGGGCCAGATCGAGTCACCAGGGGAAGAGCAGATGCACCAACTCTGGTCTGACTTTTTGGCAGCGGTGCCTGATTTGCAGGACTTTGAGTGGACATCTCTTCTGAACGATTTGGATATGGATTTAGATACCGAATTTTAGCAAGATAGTAATTCCATTGCTTCAATGCACAATGAATGGTGCGTGACATGCTGGGCCGTAGATGATAACCGATAGAGTGGTTGCTTAGAATGAAGAGGTTCGTAAGATGCCGAGGCTGTGTAAAGGGAAGGGATGAGGTCTTAACAGTGTCTAGCAATACGAGGAAGAGGCTCACAGTGGGAAGGAAGTAGAAATTGAAACACATAATACAGAGTAGAGAAATAATTTGGACTCGTCCGTCATATCTTGTCCTATACTTCTACGCCGGCGCGGCCGTGTGTTTTCTTACCCGGCCCCGAGATCTCCGCGTAAACTCAGTGCCGCATAAGTCGGACATCGGACCATTTTTTTTACTCTCCTCTCCGATGCCTACCTGCATATGCCGAATAGCCGGGGCCGTTAGGAGGGACACGGAGTGTCCGGAGTCCGGAGTTTGACAATCGGGGCCGATTGCCCAATTAGGGAATATGTCTCCGCGGACATCCGCGGGCTCTTCTCCGGTGTCTAACATATAATTCATTTTGCTTCCTACTCATCTTTCTTCAAATCAACAGCCAAGAAACACTCAATTTCTTCTTACTATCACCAAAAATTCAAGTCATGTTGCGACAGACAAAGGTATGTTGCACCTTCTCCTTCGACCACTACCACTAACACGCTCCAGGCCATCATCATCGGAGGCGGACCTGCTGGTCTAGCAACAGCCCTTCGTCTACATCAAAAAGACAAACATCCTCTGCACCATCTACGAGATTCGATCAGAGCCTACCACTCTAGGCGGCGCCATTGGAATCACACCCAATGGCCTCCGTCTGCTGGATCGTTTGGGAGTATCCGATGAACTTCACAAATACGGCAGCGACCACGTCAAGATCTCAATGCACTCCATCGGCGGAAGCTTGCTTGGACAGCAGGACTTGATTGGTCCAGCCCGAGAAATGACTGGGTTTGGATATCTGCGCATTAAACGGACAGATCTGCAGAAAGTCATGACCGACGCTGTCGACAAGGCCAGAATTCCCATCCATTACAACAAACGAATCACTTCGATCAAGGATACGACAGATGGTGTTGAAGTCACCTTCTCGGATGGGACTGTTGATACTGGAGACTTTCTACTCGGTTGTGATGGTATTCATTCTACTGTACGAAAACTCCACGTTGATCCGGAACAAGCGCCCGAGTACACTGGAATGGCAGCTCTGGGAGCTCTTATATCTGCATCTAGCCTCTCCGAGGCAGCAACATCACAGATAAGAGGGATGAACATTACTTTCACAGAAGAGGGTACGCTGCTTGCCATGACATGCTCGGCCTCGAATGACGAGTTTTTCTGGGCTTTCTCCAAGGAAGTTCCCTTGCCTGACTCGGGCGACGCAAGAGATGGATGGGAAGTCCGGCGGAAGGAAGAGGTGGATGGTTTCAAGTCATCTCTTCTCGACATCTTGAAGAACGCAGGTGGAGAATGGGGAGATGTCATGAGGCAGCTGGTCGAAAACACGTCTGTGGTCAAGTTTTATCCCACCTACAAGCTACCTCTTGACAGACCATGGAACAAGGGGCGTTGCCTCCTCCTTGGTGATGCCGCGCACGCCATGCCCCCTCACGCTGGCCAGGGTGTATCCATGGCACTCGAGGATGTCTTTCTTCTCAGTCGAATGCTTGAGAACGAGCCCAAGTCGCTACCAGACACTTTCCAGAAGTTCAGTGAGATTCGACGCCCCGGGTTAATGAGTTGGCTAGCAGATCTGTTGAAAATGGAACGATCAGAAGGAAGACGGGACCTTGGGGTTTGAAGGTGAAGGAGATGGGCTTGTGGATGTACATGCATGGTTTCTGGGCGTTTGGCATGAATCGATGGGGTTCGGCTACGGAGCAGATGGTGTATGACATTGACGAGGTGCCTCTCTAGGCTGGCGGATCTGTTTATTTGTTTAAGTATGGATATAGGTATGGTATTCACAATAATTGGTAGGTAGATATCTGTATTGTTTTGCAAGTGTATTATGAGATGGCTGTACTCTCGGTAGTTGGTTTGTTTATCTACAAGTTCATCCTATATACAGGAACTTTTCATCCTTCAACGTCCAACATATTCATCGCTTGACAACCTTGAGCTCGATGAATCTCAGAATAGGGAAGGTAACCAGGGCAAATCCACATCCAAGCCACATGCCAAGATCAGCCAGGGAAGCAGCCTCGGAGATGGGGCCGATATACCAGACCTGGGACATGCCAAGAATAGCACCAACCCAACCAAGGATGAAGCTGGCAAAGGCGGCATATCCAACTGGGAGGTAAGACTTGTCCTCCCAGGCAGTCCAGTCGAAGCCCTTGCGACCACGGAAGAGAGCATGCTCCATTCCGACGATGCAGATCATGAGCATGACCCAGTATCCCATCAAGGCGACAAAGTTCTGGAAGATGACGAGAAGGTGCTCACGGCCAGCCATAGCGAGCACCAGGGCAATAAGAGTGAGAACGCAAGACCAAGACCAACGAGGAACAGCCTTTCCATATCGGCCAAGAACCTGGCATCCCAGAGCAGCAGAGTAGATAGACGGGGTACTGTTGGCAATGACACCAAGCGCAATAACAACAGAGCAGAAACGACCAAAACCATGAAGAGGGTCATAAGCAGCGACGATCAAAGCACCAGTGCTAACAGCATTGGCATCAGTCCAATCCTTGTTGTTGGTAAGACCAGTAGCAAGGCCAATGGCAATGAGGTAAACAAGGTTGAAAGAGAGTGTGAGACCAGTAGCGGTAAGGAGAAAGATCTTGAGACGAGATGTGCGCTCAGGGTAGTAGACGTAAAAGTCAGAGGCGGCAGCGGCCCATGAGTTAGGGACGTAAAAGCAGAGAGTGAAAAAGGAGAGACGGTTGGCGGCTAGCGTAGAGCCAGTGACGGTGGGTTCGGCGGCTGCGTCGAAGTAAGGACCGGCTGTGCCGATGAGAACTGCAAGGACAATGACTTGGGGGATCCAGGCATATCTAGATGACATTAGCATGGGATTGGATGCGTAGAAGATGGGAACATACCATGCAGTACCCACCTGCCGGTAATACCCACCTGCCGGTAAGCCAAAAAA